>JBBCBC010000015.1:181952-552072 GCA_037126765.1 Stenogyne calaminthoides
AATCCCACATTTTTATACTGGCGCCATTGGCGCCCATTTTCGTTCTCCATCCATTGTTCGCCGATCGTCCACTCCCGGCCAAATGGATGAGCTGGTCAACTGATCGAGGCTACTCGGCACAAAACCCACAAGACAGATTGCGAGGTATGCACCGGGGATTTAAGGAGGGCACGCCAAGATTACTTGTTCACCCATCCCAAGACTCAAAGATATATAGCTTATGCCTTACGGGTCATAGTGCCTTCAAACTAGCCAACCTGCTCAGCTTACTAGGCACGAAATCGCATGCTTTGCTACCAGAGTGAATCCCCTGTTGCATCCCCTTCTGAAAATCTCACATTTTTAAAGTCGTCGCTCCACTAGCGCTCCACTGGCGCTCCATCGGTGTTATGCCTAAATCGTCCACACCCGTCCACACGGATGAGTTGGCCACCCAATCGAGGCTACTCGACACAAAACCCACAAGCATTGCATGAGCGAAATGCACGTGCGCGGTGCCGCATGACTCGTTCGCCCATCCGGCACTTAACGGATATAGCCTATGCCCGATGGACGCAAGGCCTTTGAACTAGCTAACCCGCTCGGCTTACTAGGCATAAAACCTCATGTGTTGCTACAAGCACGAATCCCTAGTTGCATCCCCTTCTGAAAATCCTATATTTTTATTGTCGGCGCTCCACTGGCGCACCATCGACGCTCTGCCTGCATCGTCCACAACTGGCCACACGGATGAGCTGGTCAAACGATCGAGGCTACTCGTTACGAAACCCACAAGCATTGCACAGGCGGAATGCACCGGGGGATTTGGCACAGGGTGCCGAATGACTCGTTCGCCCATCTGGCACTCAGCGGATAGAGCCTATGCCCGATGGCCTCAAGGCCTTCGAACTAACCAACTCGCTCAGCTTACTAGGAACCAAACTACATGTGTTGCTACCAACGCGAATCCCCCATTGCACCCCCTTCCGAAAATCCCACATTTTTATAGTCGGCACTCCACTAACGCTCAGTTTGTGCTCCACTGAAACCCATCGGCACTCCGCCTGCATCGTCCACACCCGGCCACATGGATGAGCTGGTCACCTGATAGAGGCTACTCGGCACGAAACCCACAAGCATTGCACGGGCGGAATGCTCCAAGGGATTTTGCGAAGGGCGCCGCATTACTTGTTCTCCCATTCGGTACTCAGCATATATAGCCTATGTCTGATGGCCGCAAGGACTTCGAACTAGCCAACCTGCTCAGCTTACTAGGCACGAAACCGCATGCGTTGCTACCAGTGTGAATCCCCCGTTGCATCCCCTTCTGAAAATCCCACATTTTTATAGATGTCGCTCCACTTGCGCTCGACTGGCGCTCCACTGGAGCTCCATCGGCGCTCCGCCCGCATCGTCCACACCCGGCCACACGGATGAGCTGGTCACCCGATTGAGGCTACTCAGTACAAAACCCGCAAGCATTGTGCAGGCGGAATGCACTGGGGGATTTGGCACGGGGTGTTGCATGACTCATTTGCCCATCCGACACTCAGCGGATATAGCCTATGCCCGATGGCCTCAAGGCCTTCGAACTAGCCAACTTGCTTGGCTTAGTAGGCATAAAACTGCATGTGTTTCTACCAACGCGAATCCCCCGTTGCATCCCCTTCCAAAAATCCCACATATTTATAGTCGGTGCTCCACTAGCGCTCCACTAGCGCTATGACGGTGCTCCCCCGGCGCTCTAGTGGTGCTCCGCTTGCATCGTCTACACCCGGCCACACGGATGAGCTGGTCACCATATCGAGGCTACTCGGTACAAAACCCGCAACCATTTTGCGGGCGGAATGCACCAGGGGATTTGGCGCAAGGCACCGCATGACTCGTACGCCCATACGGCACCCAACGAATATGGCCTATAACCGATGGCCACAAGTCCTTCAAACTAGCCAACCCGCTCGGATTACTAGGCACGAAATTGCATGTGTTGCTACTAGCACGAATCCCTCGTTGCATCCCTTTCTAAAAATCCAACATTTTTATAGTCGGCGCTCCATTAGCGCTCGACCAGCACTCCACTGCCGCTCTGTTGGCACTCCGTCAGTGCTCCGCATGCATCGTCCACACTAGGCCACACGGATGAGCTGGTTTCGCGATCAAGGCTACTCGGTACAAAACCCGCAAGCATTTCGCTTGCGGAATGCACCGAGGGATTTTGCGTGGGGCGCCATATGACTCGTTCGCCCATCCAGCTTTCATAGGATATAACCTATGCCCGATGGCCTCAAGGCCTTCGAACTAGCCTACTCGATCGGCATACTAGGCACGAAACTACATGCGTTGCTACTAGCGTGAATCCCTCGTTGCATCCCCTTCCAAAAATCCCATATTTTTATAGTCGGGGCTCCACTAGCGCTCCGTCTGCGCTCCGAAGGCGATCCACTGGCGCTCCATTGGTGTTATGCCTGCATCGTCCACACTCGTCCATACGGATGAGTTGGTCACCTGATCGAGGCTACTCGACACAAAACCCGCAAGCATTGCATGAGCGAAATGCACCTGCGGGGCGCCGCATGACTCGTTCGCCCATCCGGCACTTAGCGGATATAGCCTATGCCCGATGGACGCAAGGCCTTCGAACTAGATGTTGTGACCTAGATTTTGTATCTAGGGCAACGTGATGATATTAACGGGATCAAGCAAGCAATGAGTAACAATTATGAAATACGCTCAGATTTGGTTACCCAGATCGTCTTTTGAATAAGACTACGTCTGGGGGCGCCCAAGCCAGGAGTATCCTATTATATTTTCTGCCTAGATCACTAGAGTTTCGTGTGTTTACAATGAGTAATACATGTTTTATTTATAGACAAGAAACTAGGGTACACTCCCTCGTGGGCTTCCTTCAACGGGGCTTGCTAGGCTTCCCGCCGCACGAGCTAGGGTTTCATCAGTTAATCCCGTGATTTCTGCGTCTGGATATACTTGCCTTCCTTACCCCATGTTATCCACGCCTTCAGTTATCCGTATCTTTGCCATTTATAACCGCCTGAGGTCGCTTCCGACTTGTGGTTTTTCCCAAGGTCGAATACGACCTTCTCGCTCCTTCTAAGTCGCCACGCAACCTTCTTTAGCTCTGGGGAAGTCGCTAAATAGCCTCCCAAGTCCTACCGAAGTTGCTCTATCTGACCTCCTCATCGAGTAGGATTATTCCATGGTACAATAATTGCCCATCAAGTCGAGGTCGCGTGCCTGCATCGGGAGCTAGGCTTAACCTGTAACTTAAGCGACTTGGGGAGAATCGACCTCAGGAAGCATTCCCGAGATGCCTGGTAGATCATGGGAAAGTGGACAGTTGCGCCGATTTGTGTGAAATTCGATGGAGTTTGCTATGAGATGTTGCAGGTGGATGAGGTCATGAGCCGCAGGCTTCTCCAATCGGTGAGCGCGGTGTAGATCACGCGCGACCTGTGCGTCTTTGTTTCTCTGAGAGGGGTCTGACTTATGTCTTTATTGCAATTCGACCCCCGCTTCCTTCTATAAAAAGAGCTAAGGCTCCACACCCGTTGTCATTTCTCTTCTTGAGCGCAGCTCCATTTTTCCCTCAAACCCAAGCTTCTTCCTTTCCGACGAGATTCCGATGAGATCACATCCAGGTAATTCCCCCTTCTTCTACTCTTTTCCTATGGCTTCCAGTTATTCCACGCCCGCTGCTCCGCGTCCTCCGGTCTCTTCGTCTTCGGACGAGGACAATGTCACCATAGCCCAGCTCCAGCAACTCCGCGCTTCTCGCTCTGCAGCCGGCCGCGAGGGCAGGTCTTCGTCCGTGGCAATCCGGCGCATCGTCCGTGACACCGAAGGGATGGACGAAAGCGGTTTCTTCAAGATTTGTAGGACATTACCCATCTTCCTCCTTTGGATATCAATACGCTCCGTCCGGTCGCGTCAGAAAGGGAGGAGCCCTCCGGTACCTCGGCTCCGGCCCGTGATTATGGGGCCCATGTGCGAGCTTTTGACTATCACTCCTACTCGGCTGAGGCCCCCTATAAGCAACCTGAGCGCTCATACAGGAGGTCGGTTCGATCCGAGTACATGGCTTCTGACCTGCCCCGGTATAGGTCGACTCTAACTGATTGGCATGTGCGCTCCCTCCGCCGATTATACAAAGTGCCCCGGGATGTACATTTTTATGGGGTGACCTCCGAGGAGAGTGCTGACCAGCCACCTCCAGGAATGATAGCCGTAAATGAGCACTCGATGGAGGCAGAGATTCACTTCCCCCTTCATCCGGTGATCTCTCACCTGCTGGCGGCTTGGAATCAGAGCCTCACCCAGATCACTCCGAACTGCTGGAGTTATATACTCTCGACAATGACCATTCTTGGTCTGGCCGGGCTACACCGGATGCCGACCCCTGGCGAGATCGCTTATGTGATGTCGCCGATCTTTCAAGCTGGAGGTTACAATGTCGTGCGACTTCACAAGGGCCGGGAGCTCGTGAGTGGGATCCCAAACAAAGTCACGGACTGGCATCGGAAATGGTGGTTCGTTGGGGGCGCTTGGGAGTCAACGGACCCTTCGGATACATTTCCCATCCGGGTTCCCACGGACTATGCACCCCGAGTTGAACATGGTAAACTCTTATTTTCATACTTCTGAGGTCGTACTGATCTAATTCTCCTTTTCTTTTGCAGTGTTCGCGCCCTCGACCGTCGACTTGTTCTGGGACTTCCAAGAGGCATTCAGGATTGTTCGTGGTACCGAGCTGAGCCTTCGTGACGTCAACGCCCTCAACTCCTAGCTCGATCGGTTGAAGGCCAGACTCTACACTTACCCTCGCCATTTGAACATCCCCTGTGAGTATTCACTCTTTGACTTGGTTGTTTTCACATTTACACTTTTTGTTTTGCAAGTCGTCTAACATTTCCGTCGTGCGGATCCCAACATCCCAGTTTATCGCCGCCAACCCTCCGCAGCAGTGATGGCCTCCAGGAAGAAGTCGGTCCTGGGCCAAATGAAGCATGTAGCGGCCACCGACGTCCCTCTTCCGAGCTCGGCCCCATCAGGCCCCTCAGCTTCCGATAGAGGCAAAAGAAAGCAAAAGGAGCCCAATCATGAGCCCACCCGGAAGAGGGCAAGGGAGGAACCTCATCCCGCCTCCGTCCCTAGGGGGGATCAGCTTCCGGAGGATGACTCCTGGTTGGGCTGGGATGCCGACCGCCTCAACGAGTAAGCTCTTGACTGTGAATTTCCTTTCCATTACATATATTATTCTCTTCTCTTACCGACCTCCGGATCTCCTTTGCATCCCGGAGCTTACTCCACACAAGTTCGGCCCTGAGTCCTTGAGCTTCCTGAGGTCGGGACACATCGTCCCGGCTGGGGTTCCTGAGAGTTGGCCTGCTTTACCTCCGGAGGGGCCTGCAGAACTTGACTCGGGGATGGACGCAATCGGACCACAGCAATGCCCGTCGGCAAAAGGCGATAGGCAATCTATACTCGGCCCTCGCCCACTCCCAGAAGGTTATCTTCTACCTCGAGAAGACCAGTGCCCAGCTGGAGGCCGAGCTGGAGGAGCTCAAGAAATCACAAGCTCGGGTCGCCGACCAGGCCAAGATGCTGGTCGCTGCGGCTGATGCTCATAAGAGGTTGGAGTCCTCCAACTCCGACCTGCTCAAGAGACTTTTCTATGCTGAGGGGCACATGGCTGAGGTGGAGGGGGAGCTGAGGGCCGAGAGGGCAAAGGTGACCCGTCTGGAGGGCGAGCTGGCCGATGCCGGGAGGATATTTCCAAGAAGGAGGGCGACTTCAGGAGGACTGAGGAGCTCAACGCCAATTTCGCTTATGTGATGGCCTATGTTGGAGCCATCCGAGTTTTCCACAAGGTGAATCCTGCAGGCGACCTCACTCCTTTTGTCACTGAACTGGCGGACTATGTCTGTGATTATCCTTATGCTCCTACAGTCCTCCTGGAGATCAAAGATCTGGAGGACATGGGCATCGATCTCTCTTTCTTCGTCAATCCCTCTCGGATTGTGAGCCCGGTCCCCGAGATGGAGGTTGCCCAGCCAGAGTCTGGGTAGGCTCCCAAAGTCCCCATGCCGGAGGTTGCGGAGGGGAACATGGAGGAAGGTTTGGCGGGGCCCTGAGTGGCGAAGCTCTCGAAGACTCTTTTTTTTTTGCTTCTTTTTATGTTCTGTTGTACCGGCCTTCGGACCTTTTCCATGTATACGCCTTCGGGCCCCCTTTAGTAATTATTAATGAAATTTCTCCTCTTTTATCATATTGTGTCGACTTGTTATTTGTTTGTCCATGTCGTCTTATCTGTAATGCGACTTTATTGTTTGGACTTCATTTTTCTGGTCGTCTTATAAAGTCGGAGAAGGTCGCCTCTCCTGGGGTGCCGATTCTCCCCTCTGTATGTCGAAAGTCGTACCTCGGGTGATTTATGTTTTCTTTACATAATCCCCTAGGGTTTTACACAATGATTTTGAGATGAAGAAAAAGACATTTTATTGATAAATAACTGTTTACAAGAGTATAATTTTACTGATAATATTTCCTCAAATGTGTTGCGTTCAATGGGTATTGAGCCTTGGTGTCATCTAGTTGTTCGAGCTCGTAAGTTCCATTAGGTAAGATTTTTGAGATCTTGAATGGGCCCTCCCAGTTTGGGCCGAGGGTCCTTTTCGATTCGCCGATTACCTTCTTGAGTACCAAGTCTCCTTCTCTGAAGCGCTGAAGTCGTACTTTGGAGTTATAGTATTTTTTTTTACCTTTGTTTGTACCTAGCATTCCTCATGTTGGCTTCTAGTCACTTTTCCTCGAGTAGGTCGAGATTTCTGGTTAAAGCCTCATCGTTTTGGTCAAGAGCGACCTAGCTAGTACGGAGGCTGGGGAAGTCGATTTCTGCGGGGACGACTGCTTCGGTCCCGAAGGTTAGTGAGTCAGGGGTTTCTCCGGTCGAGTTTCTGCAGGTCGTTCTATAGGCCCACAGAACATCCGGGAGCTCGCTAGCCCATTTCCCCTTGGCTCCCTCGATCTTGGCTTTGAGAGTGTGTTTAATGATCTTGTTCACGGCCTCGACCTGGCCATTAACTGTGGGTGGTATGGGGTCGAGAAGAGCTTTGTGATTTCCATTTCTTGAAGAACGCTTCGACCTTGAGGCCGTCGAATTGCTTGTCATTGTCTGATATGATTGCTTGTGGTAAACCGAATCTGCATACGATATTCCGCCATATGAACTTGATGATCTGGTTTTGATCTATGGTTGTCAGTGCCTCAGCTTCTGCCCACTTTGTGAAGTAATCTACTGCTACCAGGGCGTACTTGACCGAGCCTGGCGCTGTTGGGAGTGGGCCAATGATGTTTATCCCCCACTTTGCAAATGGTCAGGGGCTGAGGATACTTGTGAGCTCTTCCGGTGCGCGTTTGATGGAAGGGGCATAGATTTGGCATTTGTGGAACTTGCAAGCGAAGATGATGGCGTATGCCCTTAGTGTGGGATAAAAGTACCCCTGTCTTGTAGTCTTGTGGGCCAGCGATTCCCCTCCGGTGTGGTTTCTGCATACTCCCTCGTGTATTTCACGTAGGATTACTTGTCCCTGCTCGGGTGTGACACACCGGAGTAGGGGGATGCTAAAACCACGCTTGTACAACTCATTTTGGATCATTGTGTATCTTGCTGCTCGCAATTGTAGCTGTCGAGCTTGGACCCTGTCTGTTGGTAGAAGACCTGTTGTTAGGTACTCGATGATGGGTGTCATCTAGTTCGTTATTGGGTCCTTTAGGTTTGCGACCTTCGCGTGCGCGGTGGAGGGGTGAGATAATGTCGTGATGGTGACATCTTTCATCTCTGGTGATCCTTCGGAAGTCGCTAGTCGTGCTAAGGCATTGGCTCGCGAATTATGTTCTCTTGGGATTAGCTTGACATGGATTTGGTCGAATTTCTGACATAATATTTTCACCACCTCATGGTAGGCTGCCATCCGGTCATCTCTTGCCTCGTACTCTCCCGAAACCTGGTAGGCTACGAGTTGGGAGTCTGTGTGAACTTCCAGTCTTTTGACGCCCATTGTTGTTGACATTTCTAGGCCGCTGATGAGCGCTTCATATTCGGCCTCGTTGTTCGTTGCGGGGAAGTCGAAAGTGATGGCATTTTGGAACGAGGTCCCCTCTAGGCTTGTCAGAACTATACCGGCTCCTGACTTGTGGGAGGTCGCTGATCCGTCCACGAATAACTCCCAAGGTGGGCCGCCCGAACACCCGGCTTCAGATGGGAAGGTGAGTTCTACGATGAAATCGGCCAAGGCCTGGGCTTTGATGGCAGTTCGGGGTGCGTAAGTTACCCCGTATTGTCCGACCTCAATTGCCCATCCCGACGTATTTGGTCGATGCAAGATGTTCCTCAGGGGTGTGGAGGTTAGTACTTCGACTTGGTGGTCAAAAAAATACGACCTCAGTTTCCTTACGCTCATAACTAGCGCATACGCCAGTTTTTCAAAGGCAGGATATCGCTGTTCGGTTTCGTTCAATGTCTGGCTGAAGAAGTAGATTGGTAACTCGTTCCTATCCTCTACCCGAATGAGTACCGCACTTAGAGCTGTCTCGGAAGCCGCGAGGTATAGGAAAAGTTTCTCCCTCAGAACTGGTTTTGACAGAATGCTTACATCTGCCAAGTAAGCTTTGATTTTGTCTAAAGCTTCCTGGCTTTCGTGTGTCCATTCAAACTTTGATTTTTTGGATGGTGTCGAACAGCGGCTTGCATTTGTCCCCCATTCGGGAGATGAAACGATTTAAGGCGGCCAAGCATCCCGTGAGTTTCTGTACTTCCTTTATGTTTCGGGGTACCCCCATGTCCAATATGGCTTTGACCTTGGAGGGGTTTGTCTTGATCCCTCATTTGCTCACCAGGTGCCCTAGGAACTTCCCGGACTCGACTCCAAAATTGCACTTTTTCGGGTTCAGTCGCATGTTGAACTTTCTCAAGATGTCAAAAGTTTGGGCCAAGTGTGTTAGGTGGTCTTCTGACTTTAGACTTTTGATGACTATGTTGTCTACAAAGACTTCCACCAAATTCCCTATGAGGTCGGAAAACATGTGGTTGACCAGCCTTTGATATGTTGCCCCTGCGTTTTTCAAACCGAAGGGCATCCTCTTTCAGCAGTAGATGTTCTTCTCTGTCAGGAATGAGGTATGTTGTCGGTCAGGTTCATACATGGCTATATGGTGATAGCCTGCAAAGGCATCCATGAAGGACATTATCTCGTGCCCCGCTGTGTTGTCTATCAGGTGGTCGATGTGAGGCATTGGAAAGAAATCTTTTGGACATGCGTTATTGAGATCTGTGAACTCAATGCATAGTCACCAAGTCCCATTGGATTTTTTACTAGCACGGTGTTAGCCACCCATTGGGGTTAGTCGGCTTGAGTGATCAAGTTATTATCCAGCAATTTTTTCACCTCTTCGGCTAACGCTACGTATTTTTCGGGGCTGAATTTTTGTCTCTTCTGAGCTATCGGCTTCCGAGCTGGATCTATGAACAGCTTATGGCACGTGACTTCTGGGTCGATCCCTACAATATCTTTGTGTGACCAGGAAAAGACGTCTAGATTCTTTTTGAGAAAGTCGATGACTTCCCCCTTCAGGTCGTCTGACATTCTTGAGCCTATGATTACTTCAAGATCCGGGCGGGCTGGGTCCACCTTGACTTTCTCGAGGTCTTCCCCCGGGATGGCCCTCTGGGTATTTTGCCGTGGGTCGTCTATTTCTACTTCGAGTAGAAATTCTTCTGGTTCAGGCCCCATCCTCGGATTGAGGTCGTCGCGACTTCTTTTTCTGCTCGTTTCATTCATTAAAATTTCACATTGCTTATCGCTATCTATTACAAATATTTTTTTGCTAGATATTGGTGCGGAATTTAAACGAGACGAGGAATAAATCAAACAACCCCTTGCATCAACTTGGTCACCTTTGACGGTGCCGACCAGCCCACTTTTGGTGGGAAACTTTACACAGAAATAAAAGGTTGAGGATGCAGCCTCGAATTCTTGGTGCTAGCTGATCTCAACTTGGAATAGGTATGCGCTTTAAGGGTTGTGTGCGATTGTGTAATCAGTTAATCAAAGCGGTAAAGGCACACAAGATTTATAGTGGTTCGGACAAACCTATCACAAGGGGCAACTACTTAACCAACTGGACTTTGTTTTATGTGTAAGTCCAACACAGTACACCAACTAGATGTTTAAGGAGTTCACACTCAACCGATCCCAGAGATCAGAACTAGAAACCCTAGTCTGAAATCTTGCTAAACAACTTAACCTAACTTGGGGGTTTGGGTAAGATTGTTTTGGTTCCAACTATGAAATCTTTTCTTGCGTATAAGCAGCCTAACAGCTAGATGAACAATGTTCAAAAGGCCTACCGAGGAATCCATTGTAGGAGCTCGGGAGGTTGACAACTAAGAAATCTAAAAGCCTAGTGGCCCTAACTTCTTCATTCATAGAGGATACTAGCTCTACAGCAAGTCGGATCATCCCCATTGGCTTCACTGTTGCATCTCCGAATCCTTTCACGATGTGGTTGCATGGGGTGATGTATGCGTCGAAGTCTCCGAGCTGATCCAGAGTTTTCTTGAATAGTATGTTGCAGAAGGCCCCTCCATCCACTAGCAAACGGCATACGGTGGTGCCCATGATATTGGCTCTGATTACTAGGGGATCGACGTTAGGGTAGACTACTCCGGCCTTGTCCTTTTCACCGAACTTGATTGTGCTGGACTCTTCTCCTACCGTGAAGATGGGTAACACCATTTTCCTGGCATTTTCTATCTCTCTTATCTCTGCCTTTAACCGCCTTTTGGACGAGCCGATTGCTGAAAGTCCCCCTACCATTCTGAGCGGGGATAGAGTGTGTATCACGCGACCTCCCACGCCTTCTGGCATGGGTGGTACTGGTCTTCCCCCTGGCCGGCATTTCTTGGAGCCAGTTCTGCTTGCGGGTTTGCTTGCTAGCGGCCTCTCTGAGCTTGATCCTGGTTCTTCTGAGGTAGCTTGACAAACTCGTCCAGTATCCCATCCTCGTATAGCTTCCAAAGTTGAGGGAGTAGATCCTTGCACTCACTGGTATAGTGTCCGGTTTGCTCGTGGAAGGCGCAGTATTTGTTGGGGTTTGCCTTTCCCTTGTTCTTGATGGGCCAAGGTGGGAGGAGCAGCTCTCGGTCCCTGATCTGATTGAACACGTTCCCGGGCGTCATGCCTAGCACTTCCATTAACTTTATTGGAATGCTCTCCTCAAAGGGTTTGAAGCTGCTTGGAGCCTTATAGTGACTACCGGTTTTCTTGGAGCTTTTCTTCGTATCGGCGACCTCTCTATCGTCGGAAAGTCTCGCTTCCAGAAGTTCGGAGGCTTGGAGTCCAAACCTTGGGTCAAAATCCTCGTGCTTCCTCTTGGTTGCCTTTATAGTGGTTAATTTATCATTGCATTCTTGATTATCCAATATCATTACTTGATGATTTGGTGAATGCGTTGAATTGAAATAAGACACAGAGTAAAGCAAACATCCTCTAGCATCAACTTGGTCACCCTTAACGGTGCCTACAGTCCCACTTTTGGTGGGAAATTTTACACAAAAGTAGTAAGTGGAGGTCGCAGCCTCAAATTCATGCTCAAAAGGCCTCCCGAGGAAGCCATTATAGGTACTCGGGAGGTCGATTACAAGAAATCTAGAAGCCTAGTGTTCCTGGCTTTTTCATCATTGGTGGACACCAGCTCCACTGACAGACGGATCATTCCTAGGGGCTGAATAGTTGCATTCCAAAAACCTTTTACTGTGTGGTCGCAGGGGGTGATGTATGTCTCGTAGTCACCGAGTTGATTCAGGGTCTTTTTGAACAGAATGTTGCAAAAAGCCCCGTCATCGACTAACAGGTGGCACACCGTAGTCCCCACGATATTGGCCTTGATGACCAGTGGGTCGACGTTTGGATAGACTATGCCAGCTTTATCGACCTCCCCGAACTCAATCTTGTTGGTCTCTTCGGCTACAGCAAGCATGGGAAGGACCATCTTTCGTGCGTTCTCCATTTCCCTGACTTCGGTCTTCATGCGCTGTTTTGATGTTGTTGCTGGAGAGAGCCCCCCGATTGTGGTCATAGGTGATATGGCATGGATGACTCGACCTCCAGCACCCTCAGGCATTAGAAGTACCGGTCCCCCTGGACTGGTTCCCCTTGTTGGCGATTCGGAGGTCGCATCTGCCCATCCTGACCGTTTGGGCGGGGGTTCTTGACAAACTCATTCAGGCGTCCATCCTCATAAAGCTTCCACAATTGCTTTAAAAGGACCCTGCACTCACTAGTATAATGCCCCTTCTGAGTGTGATAGTGACAGAATTTGTTGGGATTCTGCTTACTTTTTTCTTTTATCAGGCGAGAAGCGTGCAACATGTCCCTTCCCTGGATCTGGGCGAAAATATGGCCGGGAGTCATACCCAACACCTCCATGAGCTTTACCGGAATGGACTCTTCAAACGGCTTGAAGCTCCCGGGTGCCTTGTGTTGGGATTATACTGAAAAGTATACTTTTTACTTTGTATAATCGAAACTGAATTTTCAGACTTATTTACTGAAATAAATTGTTTATCACTGATGCTTTAAATATGATTGAATGTTATATATATTTACTGTATAACTGTTAAATAATTTGTACGTGTTACATTGTAGTTAATTTAGTGATACCAGATCACAGAAGATTAAATTAACAGTCCCTTGTAACTAAAAGTACGCCATTCACGACCTAGATGGAAATGAACAACCATCGCGAAAGGTTGAGGTGTAAGGCTCAGATTGGTTTGTCTTGACCAAGAGATTACACTAGTGCATGGTGATCTTATTTGAATAGGACCTATAGGAGGATAAATTCTTGAAGGCCCGAACAAGGAAGAATTAGACCTCAGTGGTTCGTTGTTTCTTAACCTTCGTCCCTTAAATAGGATCATGTGGGATTGGTAACTATTGCTTTGACTTATCATGGGTAGCGAATCAGAGAGAGATTCAATACTTTTTATCTTGGGCAATATTATTGGTCACATGTGATTGCTAAGATTTAATCTGAAGAATCGTGTGCAAATACGCTTGCTTGATTTGCCCCTTGGGAGGTTCATAAGTTTTATCATACCAAATCTTGCAAGTGGAATTAGTTTTAGGTATGGATAAAAATGTTGAACCGTTCTCGACCAAGGACAAAAGATATTAATTAACGGAAAGCTATTTGGTGGCTTGAATTAATTAATGGGCTAGATAATCTTAAACACGGAAATAATGACCGGGGAGCCATATTATTTGTAATATGGGTTAAGATGGATAGTGCAATATTAATTATGTAGTGGGATTAATTAATATTTATGGGCTTGAATTCTATTGTGGCTCAATATTAGATATTCAAGATCCATTAGAAGGTCCAATCTTAATTCTCCTAAAGGCCCCCGAGAAAGTAGCCCAACATATAGTCCAATAAGCGAAAAGGTGATTAAAATAAAATAAATATTGTTGCTTATATTTCCTCTAATTTTTTGAAATTTATGGACAAAAGAGGGAGAAAGATTTTCTTTGAATTTTGTTATGGAATGAAGATATGTATTCTTGGAATACAAGATTGTCTCATTAAATTCAAGAAATCTCCCACTTGGTTATACATAGTGAAATTTCAAAATTTTGGAAATATAGTGGGCAAGAAAGATTTTCTTGATTTTCTTGAAAAGATATTATGGAAGATATGTATTTCTTGAAATACAAGAATATCTCATAAATTCAAGAAGATCCAAATCTTGGATTCTTGCACACTAATATTTTCGAAAATTCCATAAAATAGAGGAGGTGGGTTTTTTGTGGAATATTTTAATTATGGGAAAAAGAATATATGGGATATATTCAAGATTTCTTGGTGACCAAGAAAAGTCTTTTCCCACATTGAAAAAACACACAAATTTCGTTCACCCTCCCTCCTATATATAGGGGATGATTAGTTCATTCCCAAGTACAATTCCATGTGCTGGAAATATTAGCAAATCCACATAAGTGGTGCAACAAAGTTTATTTTTTTTCTTTTTGTTAATTGTTTGAAAGTATCCTTCCACAGTTGTCGAGCAAGGGCTAAGGGAATACTTGGGAAGTCCTTTTGGTTAGTCCGTCCGACCAAAGTCCTTTGCCATCCCGAGAGGTGCGTTCACGTAAACCCGTAGAGATTACGCATCGTGGGTTTTTCGTAGCTTTTATATGCATGATATGTTGTTGCAATTATTATTTGAATTAATATAGGATTAATTCATGCTAGTAATAATTAATTAATTAAATTTGTATTTAAATATTCACCCCGAATAGATCATGTGCAACTCATTTCCCCAACAATCGGTATCGAGCCCTTTGTTTTAAGACTCTGAATTTTTTAAATTGTAATTTAATTCGTGGACATTAAATTTGAAATTGGATAGTAGAACTCATTAGATCTGTTTTGCGGTATCCAATTGTCATGGATTTTAATGTTTTATTTTCCATGCATATAAACCGTGGTTTTTTAATTCGATTCGTTCGGATTTGTTTTGCCTCGTGAGAAAATCCACGAAGTAGACTAGGATTTGTTTGATTTGATCAATGTAATAGACTAGTCTAGATCTAGGTTTATTTATTTTTTGTAAATAAATTTTAACCTGATCGGGAAATCTAAAAGACGTAAGAATTAAAGGACGTAAATCTGTAATCAGCGAGGCCATGGGCGCTACTGGCATTGGGCGTTGTGGCGCAGGCCGGCGTCATTGCTGGTGATATACAGACGGGCGCGTGTTCTGTGCCAACGGACGGGTGGGAGCGTTGGGCGGCTATGAGACGCGGCGGCCGGTCGCGTGACGAGGCGGAGGGCGGGCGAAGCTGCGCTGCTGAATGGCGGACGTTGCCGCCGAGATCTGGCTGGACGCCGACAACATGAGGGCGCTGCCGAGGCATCAAGTATTCGGGCTGGCGGTGCCGACACAGTTGAGTCGTTCCAGTTAAGCGCCACGGATGCATCCTGGCCATGGAAGTCAGTTGCTATGGCGGTTCGAGACGAAGTATTTTTCGAGACGAACGAGTGGGAGAAATTCGAGACGTGTTTCTTCAAGATCAAGCCAAGAAAAATCAAACCATGACAATTGGATAATTTGTGCCCAATATGTTTATTTTTTCTGTTTTGCTTGATTTATTTGTGCTATCTTATGCTTTATTTAATTTGTTTAAATGTGTTTGCATGAGGGTTGCCAAATTGAAAAATCTCAACTTCAAAATTACTAAGTATGTTTTAAATAATTAATTGACAATTTTATTCCGGATAATAAAATTGAATTAATTTTGACCTCCATGATTTATTTATTTGTGAATTCTTTTGGAGAAATTCCCCCAACGGGACGGTCAAAAGATAGGTTTCACATGAATGAATTCCAAACGGATGATTGTGGGTTATTACTAGTGGCGACGATGACCCTCCCAACGAGGCTCGATCAAAGCGAAATAGTAATCCTGTATTTAATCATGGTTATTACTTAGGTATAAAATTGATATGCATATACTTCCCCGAAGTCCCTGTTAATTTTATATTGGTCAAGTGGGAGCCAACTATTAATCTGGATATTAAAGGTTTGTAACTGTTCTTGTTTGTAACCTGCTTGAATGTGTTTAAATAATGACCCACCCCACGTGGCTTATTTAAACTGTTTTGAGATGTTGGCTGATGCATGTTCATATTTTTTTGAGATTTTAATATGATGCATGTGATCGAACCTTGTGATATATTTTGTGCTTATGCATATTATAGTTTATTTCAGTTCATCATCTCGCAACCTTCTAATCCACTATCGAATATACCTAAAGACCTTTTACTTTTTGGTGAAGACTATTTTTGTTGGAAACACAAAATAAAATCTGTCCTAACCGCATCATCTTCCGAATGGGTACTTGATTCACCAAAACCCGAAAAACCAACTAAGGATGCCGGAATATGGGATGAGATGATTTATGGTGAATGGGAGCTAGCAAACAGTTTGATGAAGGAAACAATTCTGGCACATATGTCAGATGCGTTGAGGCGCCTTCATCAAGATTATGAGTCAGCTGCAGACATCTTAAAGAATCTCGAAGCGATGTTTGGACATCAGACCCATATGGCAGTCCAAAGTGTGAAGCAAGAAATTGCTCAGTTAAAATTGGAAAAAGGGACGACTGCAGCACAGCACGTCTTTAGGGTTATGGTGCTATTTGAGGAACTTGAGATCCTCGGCGAAAAATATGACTTCAACACTAAGGTTGATTTCATTCTTCAATCCTTACCAAAGAGCTATAATCACCGCTATCTTGATTATATAATGGAAGATCAAGATTTTAAAGTGGAGGATCTTATAAATGCTTTGACTTTGGTTGAAAAGGAAGTGGAGCGCGAGGAAAAGAACTTGGGGAAACGGAAATCTTCTCTTCATCCTAGATCAAGTGGTGATAAGGATGATGAAAAAAGAAGAAGGTTAAACCAAGAAGACTCAACATCAAATAGAAGCATGGGATCAAATATGAGGAAAACTTTGGAAGCGGGAGAGTAGGACAATCGAGGTTGACTGTTCCGATCCCAAAAGGAAAGGAAAGAAAGGTAATACTCACGCACTAGTTGTTTGAAACTTGTTTAGCGGCGTATGCCTCCCATTTTGTGGGTGGTGGATACGGGATCCACTAATCATGTTTGTTTCACATTACAGGGGTTCAAGCGGACCCGGCAACTTAGTGGGAGTGAGGTCCTCATCACTGTTGGGCGATCTTCTACGAGTGGTGGCAAAGCGATGGGAGAAGTGCACCTGTCTTTTGAAGACGGTGTTTTAATTTTGAGATATTCTTTACGTTCCGATTTTTTTAGAAAGAATTTGTTTTCAGTTTCTAAACTTTTATGATAGATATTCGGTTACTTTTTAATAAAGTTGTTACCATTTTTCTTGTTGATGAATTTATCTACAATGGAACATTGATGAATGATCTCTATGCAAATTAACTGTGCACACCACTCACGAAATGTATCCTATAACACATCAATCAATTTCGAGAAAAGAAAACGTTCATCGACATGAGCGAGACACACTTTTAACATCTAAGATTAGGTCATATAAATCCAAAGAGGATCCAAAGGTTGGTAAAAGATGGTTCACTGGAGCGTCTCCAAGTTGAACAAATTCCAACCTGCGAATCATGTTTGGAGGGTAATATGACCAAGATGGCATTTGGAGCCAAGGGGAATGGGGCTAAAGAAGTGTTAGAGATCGTTCACATAGATGTATGTAGTCAAATGTCAACCAAAGCAAGAGGAGGTTATGAGTAATTTTATTGATGATTACTCAAGGTACATTTTCCTTATGAAGC
Source organism: Stenogyne calaminthoides (assembly GCA_037126765.1). Taxonomy (NCBI): domain Eukaryota; kingdom Viridiplantae; phylum Streptophyta; class Magnoliopsida; order Lamiales; family Lamiaceae; genus Stenogyne; species Stenogyne calaminthoides. The sequence continues at coordinate 199,352 of JBBCBC010000015.1, forward strand.
ATGAATCTGAGACCTTTGAGAAATTCTAATAATTTAAGGCTCAAGCAGAGAATCATATGGAAAAACGTATCAAGTCTCTACGATCTCGATCATGGAGGCGAATACCAAATGATGAGTTTTTTAACTACTTATCCGATGAAGGGATTGTATCCCTCACCACCGCAAGAACCCCTCAACAAAATGGGGTTTGCATAGCGAAGCAACAGAATTCTTTTGGAAATGGTTAGATCAATGATGAGTTATACGGATCTTCCCGAGTCGTTCTGGGGTCATGCCTTGGAAAACAGTTACTTGCATTCTGAACTTGGTGCTATCCAAATCAGTTCCCAGAACCCCAAAGAATTGTGGACCGGGTGCAAGTCTAGTATGATACACATGAGATCTTTGGGGTGTCCGAGCCCCACGTGTTGGACAAAGAAGCGAAGAATTGGATCCTCGATCGAGAATTAAGGTCACATTTTGTAGGATACCCCGAGGGAACAAAAGGGTGAATGTTCTATAGTTCCGAAGATCAAAAGGTGGACATCCGCATCCACTTTAGATTTTGGAAGAAAACTATAGAACCCAAAAGAAAACCCAGAAGTGAGATTACCTTAAATGAGCTTAGAGGGCAAACCTCAGTGCCAATTGTACTAGATGATATACCAAACGATACGCTTTCACAATCGGAGCCTTATCATAGTGGGAGGGTTGTTTGACAGCCCGAGAGATTCATGGGAATAGGAGAGTCCTCGGATTTGATACCCGAAATCAGACCCATGGACATATGACGAGGCACTCCAAGATAAGGATGCAGATTCTTGGCAAACAACAATGAAAGCCGAAGTGGGTTCTATGTTTCATAATAGAGTGTGGGAGCTAGTCGAACCACTTAATGGGGTCAAACCCATTAGATGCAAGTGGGTATATAAGAGGAAAAGAGGATCGGAAGGGAAGGTTGAAACCTTTTAAAGCAAGACTAATGGCGAAAGGTTATACTCAGAAAGAAAGGGATCGATTATGAGGAAACTTTTTCGTCCGTAGCCATGCTTAAGTCCATCCGTATTCTCTTATCGATTCTTTCAAGACGCCGACCTTGAAATCGGCAAATAGATGTCAAGACAGATTTCCTTAACGGAAGTCTTGATAAAGAGATCTATGTGCAACAACACCAAGGTTTCATTGAAACAGGCCAAGAACACCTAGTTTGTAAACAGGCATCCAGAGCTTGGAACCAAAGTTTTGATCATGTAATAAAGTCTTATGGGTTTGATCAAAACGAGTTTGAAAGTTGTGTGTATAAAAAGCGTGTCGGAATCGCGCATTGGTATTCTTAGTACTATCGTAGATGACATTGTGATCGCCGGGAACGATGTGAAGGTGTGGTCGGCGTAAGGGCATAGCGTTTCAAAAGCAGTTTGATATGAAAGACTTAGGAAAGCGGACACATCCTTGGGATCAAGATTACTCGAGATCGCAAGAAAAGGATGATCGGGTTATCGCAAGTATTCATACATTGACCTTTGGTTTTAAAAGCGATTCAAAGATGCAAGATTCAAGAAAGGATTCGTACCTTTTCGGACTTGGAATCCATCTATCCAAGAAAATGTCCCCTAAGGCTAAAAAGGAGATAGATGACATGAAAGGCATTCTTTGTGCTTGCCCGGTGTAGGAAACCTTATGTATGCAATGCTGTGTACGAGACAGGATATATGCTTTGCCGTAGGCATGTTAACAAGATATCAGAGTAACCCAGGGAAAGCGAATTGGACGACAGTTAAAAAACATTCTGAAGTATCTGAAAAGAACTCGGGATAGAATGTTGATTTATCAGTCAGATACTCCAATCCCCATCGGCTACACGGACTCGGATTTCCAATCAGATATAGATTCCAGAAATTATCTGCCTCAATTAGTGTGTTTCCATTTGGGAAGTGTAGCCATCAAATGGACGAGTGTGAAGCAGAAATGCATCACTGACTCAACCATGGGACTCGGGTAAGTAGCTTCTTGTGAAGCAGTGAAAGAACCGATTGGGCTCTAGATCTTCTTAGTGGACTTGGATGGTGTTCGAATTTGACTAGCAATATCTGCTAGGGCGATTGCAAATTCAAAGAGAACTAAGAGTCCACGAGTCAAACAAACACATTAAAGGAAAGACATCTTATATGAGAAATCGTTAAGAGAGAGATATAGATGTGGCAAAGATAGCGTCGAGGGCGACTGGCGAGATCCATTCACAAAGCGTCGCCTCTGAATACATTCGAGAGACATGTGAGTGGAATGGGTGTCAAGACCGTTGCTAATCGATTTGAGTATAAGTGGGAGAAATTATTAGGTTCGTGTAGGTGACATTAGATGTCACGGACTACTCGAGGCGTGTTGTAGTATACTTAAAAGCAAACTTTGAGTATAAGTGGGAGATTGTTAGGATTATCTTTGAAAAGTATGCTTTTTACTTTGTATAATCAAACCGAATTTTCGGACTTATTTCTTGAAATAAATTGTTTATCATCGATGCTTTAAATATGATTGAATGTTATATATATTTTTGCATAATTGTTCAATAATTAAATGCGTGTTACATCAGTAGTTAATTTAGTGATACCGGATCACGAAGATTAAATTAACGGTCCCCTTGTAACTAAAAGTACGCCATTCACGACCTAGATGGAAATGAACAACCATCGCGAAAGGTTGAGGTGTAAGGCTCATATTGGTTTGTCTTGACCAAGAGATTACACTAGTGCATGGTGATGAGTGAATAGGACCCTGGGAGGATAAATTCTTGAACCCGAACAAGGAAGAATTAGACCTCAGTGGTTCGTTGTTTCTTAACCTTCGTCCCTTAAATAGGATCACGTGGGATTGGTAACTATTGCTTTGACTTATCATGGGTAGCGAATCAGAGAGAGATTCAATACTTTTTATCTTGGGCAATATTATTGGTCACATGTGATTGCTAAGATTTAATACGAAGAATCGTGTGCAAGTACGCTTGCTTGATTTGCCCCCTTGGGAGGTTCATAAGTTTTATCATACCAAATCTTGCAAGTGGAATTAGTTTTCGGTATGGATAATAATGTTGAACCGTTCCTCGACCAAGGACAAAAGATATTAATTAACGGAAAGCTATTTCAGTGGCTTGAATTAATTAATGGGCTAGATAATCTTAAACACGGGAAATAATGACCGGGAGCCATATTGACTGTAATATGGGTTAAGATGGATAGTGCAATATTAATTATGTAGTGGGATTAATTAATATTTATGGGCTTGAATTATATTGTGGCTCAATATTAGATATTCAAGATCCATTAGAAGGTCCAATCTTAATTCTCCTAAAGGCCCCCTGAGTAGCCCAACATATAGTCCAATAACTGAAAAGGTGATTAAAATAAAATAAATATTGTTGCTTATATTTCCTCTAATTTTTTGAAATTTATGGATAAAAGAGGGAGAAAAATTTTCTTTGAATTTTGTTATGGAATGAAGATATGTATTCTTGGAATACAAGATTGTCTCATTAAATTCAAGAAATCTCCCACTTGGTTATACATAGTGAAATTTCGAAATTTTTGGAAATATAGTGGGCAAGAAAGATTTTCTTGATTTTCTTGAAAAGATATTATGGAAGATATGTATTTCTTGAAATACAAGAATATCTCATAAATTCAAGAAGATCCAAATCTTGGATTCTTGCACACTAATATTTTCGAAAAATTCCATAAAATAGAGGAGGTGGGTTTTTTGTGGAATATTTTAATTATGGGAAAAAGAATATATGGGATATATTCAAGATTTCTTGGTGACAAAGAAAAGTCTTTTCCCACATTGAAAAAACACACAAATTTTGTTCACCCTCCCTCATATATATAGGGGATGATTAGTTCATTCCCAAGTACAATTCCATGTGCTGGAAATATTAACAAATCCACATAAGTGGTGCAACAAAGTTTATTTTTTTCTTTTGTTAATTGTTCGCGAGTATCCTTCCACCGGATTGTCGAGCAAGGGCTAAGGGAATACTTGGGAAGTCCTTTTGGTTAGTCCGTCCGACCAAAGCCACTGTCATCCCGAGAGGTACGTTCACGTAAACCCCTAGATTCCGCATGCGTAGGTTTTACGTGGCTTTTTATATGCATGATATGTTGTTGCAATTATTATTTGAATTAATATAGGATTAATTCATACTAGTAATAATTAATGAATTAAATTTGTATTTAAATATTCACCCCGAATAGATCTGTGCAACTCATTCCCCAACACCTTGTAATGGCCCCCAGTTTTCTTGGAACTTTTCTTCGGTTCAGCGACCTCCTTTGTCTCTGAAAGCCTTGATTCGAGGAGTTCCATGGTATGGATGATGTCGCTAGCGCGTCGACAGAAGTTGGTGTAGCTTATTGGGAAATCGGTAGTCATGCGCCACCACAACTTGGTCCCCTTCCGGAGGCCTGTGATGGCACCCATTACTTTGGATTCGTCCCCAATGGGTTCGCCCTCCATAATGACCTGATCGACCCTCTCGACATAGGATCGATCTGATTCAGCCTCCTCTTGATGGAGATTCATGAGGCGCTGCTTGGTCACATGTCGGGGCGTCATGGCGGTGTAATGGGTCAGGAATAACCGAGCTAATTGCTCAAAAGTGTCGACCGAAAAAGCAGAAAAAGAAGTGTACCATTTATGGGCTTGGTCGCTCAGAGTCAAGGAGAATAACCTACACTTTGTTGCGTCCGTCGCCCCCATGGAGGCCATATACGAATTGTATTTGGCCACATGGACCTTGGGATCGGTACTCCCATTGTAGCGGTTTAAGGCCGCGATACTAATTTTTCTCTGGGTAGGTGCCAGAGTAACCATTGTTCCCAGGGGGGAATCCGGTATAGCGAGGTCGTCTCCCCCGCCGGCAGAACCATTTTGGTTCCCCACCTTTTCCAGCAACTGTTGAACAGTCCTGGCTAAGGTCGCGACCTGCGCGTCGCGTCGTGTCCTTATCATGTGTCCCTTGTGTCCTTGGCCTTGATGGAAAACTGAATCACCACGGATGTTGTCATGATGTAGGATCAAAGCCATAGCCAGATCCTGTTCCACTTGTTCCGCGTTATGCGGCTGAGAGTGGGCCTCATCACCATCCTCCGCCTGAGCCTTCCGGGCGGCCTGACTTCCTAAACGGGTGAACACATTGTTCGACGCCGCCGGCCTTTCTCGTGCCAGATGAGTCCGGATGATGGTATGCTTGGCCGTATTATATGTCAGTTGCCCAGTGGATCGTCCTTTTGAGGCCATGACTGCCTTGCCCTTGGATGGCCCGGCATCATGAACAGTCTTTTTGGGCGGGGGTTGTTCCCCCTCGCCTTCCATGAATAGGCGCTTCTTGTTAAGAATGGCCATGACCGCCTTGGCGTCCTCAGGGGTCTGGACCAAATTCCACCAATCAGGCGAGCCCGCCGGGGTGGCCCGGTGAGTATGGTGGGAACTTTGCGACGCTTCAACACCATCACGTCCGTCCATTTTATTGAACAATGGAGTGTTTCCTTGGTTGATTGTCATTGCTTTTTCGTTTAAAAAGGGGTGGGCTTTTCTCAGAATTGGATTAATTTCTCAAGAAAAATAGTGGTTTCCCACAGACGGCGCCAATTGTTTAGACTAGATAAAATTGACTAGTTAAACAATGAATTTTTGTGTATAACCGAGCTAAATAGTGAATGTGAATAACAAGGAAAACACAAAGAATTGGTGACCCGATTCGTCCTTTGAATCAGACTACGTCTGGGGGCTCCAAGCCAGGTATAGGTGTATATTATTTATGCCTAGAATGTTAAGATGTTCAACCCTTTTACATGTGACCTCCTAGGCCTATTTATACTTGTTATCCCGCCTTGTAGGCTAGATTTTACATAAGGAAAACTACACTCTTCACGCCTTCAATCTCGCAAGTCATCTGTCCCTATGGCTTGATTGGAGATCGCCTCTTTAATGGGAGCGGATTAGGGAATGGAATTTCCTGCGGATTGATCGGCTTATTGGATGACACTCTTGATTTAGCTTTTAAGTGTCTTTAATATCATTCAAGTCGTGTTCCGACCTGAAAGGTATTGGCTTTTCGCCGATGTGTGACTTCCGATCTCTAATGAGGTCGTCATACGAGTTACTTTCTTCTGCAACTTGGGGGTCTTTATTCCAAAGACTATCTGTTTTCGATTGTGCATTGGTATAGGCCAGCTCTTTTCTTTTGTACTTATAGAATATGATGGAAGTGGTTTATTTCATGCTACAATAATGGATCGCCTTGGTGAATTGCCGACCCCCTCGGTAACTCATCATGGTGCAAGTTTAGAGCCATAGCTAGATCTCACTCCACCTGGCCGCTGTGACGGGGCTGAGAGTACACCTCGTCTTCGATCGAACACGTTGCTCAACCCTGCCGGCTTTTCTAGGAGCCTACGATTCCGAATGATGGCGTGCTTTGCCGGATCATACGCCAGTTGGCCTGTGGAGCGTCATTTTTTACAAGGTCATTCTTGCCCTTAGAAGTTCCTGGATTGTGTGCTGCCTTCTTGACCGGCGGCTATTCGTCCTCGTTATTGAATGTGAGGCGTTTCTTGTGGAAGACGGCCAACACGGCCTTCGCGTCCTCTGGTGTTTTGACGAGATTCCACCAGTTGGGGGTGGTCTCCGGGATGATGGGATGAGACCGCTGTGAACTCATGGAGGCCTCGACACCATCGCAGAGATCTGTCTCATTTCTAGTAGCGTTACCTTGGTTGATCGTCATTAACAAAATGTGGGTCTTCTGAGGATTTATGAGTAAGTCGACAGAAAATTTCCCACAGACGGCGCTAATGTTTGATATCTAAAATGTCAGTTTAGGATAGCAAACGATATAAGAATATAATAGCAAACAATAATGAACAACGCACGAATTTAGTTACCCAGTTCGTCTTTTGAATAAGGCTACGTCTGGGGGCGCCCAAGCCAGTAGTGTTTATTATCTATTTTCTGTCTAGGGTTCTAAGGTTTTTCTCCCTTTACAATGAATGATACATGTTATATTTATAGACAAGAAACTAGGTTACAGATCTTCGTGGGCTTCCTTCAACGGGCTTGCAGAGGTCCCAGCCGCCAGGGCTAGGGTTTCTTTGGCCAACCCGCAATTTCCGCGTTTGGATACACTTGCCTCGCTTACCCCGTGATATCCGCACCTCTAACTGTCCATATCTTTACCATGATTATCTCTTCATGAACTTCGGTCCGAAGTCGCTTCCGACCTGTGGTTTCTCCAAAGTCGCCCACGACCTCCGTTTACTTCCAAATCGCTCTGCGACCTTCTCAGCTCAAAATGAAGTCGTTCTGCTGCCTCCCGATCCCTAGCGAAGTCGCTCCAATTGATCGCCTCACTGGGTTGGATTATTTCATGGTACAACAAGGCCTGCGAACTAGTCAACCCGCTCGGCTTACTAGGCACAAAACCGCATGTGTTTCTACCAGCGTGAATCCCCCGTTGCATCCCCTTCCGAAAATCCCACATTTTTATAGCCGGCGCTCAACCGACGCTCCGCCCGCATTGTCCACACCCCACACGGATGAGCTTGTCACCCAATCGAGGCTACTTCCTCACGAAACCCTTAAGCACTGCACAGGAGGAATGCACCAGAGGATTTGGCCTGGGGCTCTACATGACTCGTTCGCCCGTCCGGCACTCAGCGGATACAGCCTATGCCCGATGGCCTCAAGGCCTTCGAATTAGCCAACCCGCTCAGCTTACTAGGCACGAAACCACATGCGTTGCTATCAGCGTGAATCCCCCATTTCATCCCCTTTCGGAAATCCCACATTTTTATAGCTGGCGCTCTACTAGTGCTCCGTTGGCGCTACGCCCATCCGCACCCGGCCACACTGATGAGCTGGTCACCCGATCGAGGCTACTCGGCACGAAACCCGCAAGCATTGCGTAGGCAAATTGCACCGGGGGATTTCGCATGTCTGGCACTCAGCGGATACAGCCTATGCCCGATGGCCTCAAGGCCTTTGAACTAGCCAACCCCCTTGGCTTACTAGGTAAGAAACCAAATGCGTTGCTACAAGCGTGAATTCCCCGTTGCATCCCCTTCCAAAAATCCCTCATTTTTATAGGCGGCGCTCCACTAACGCTCCGCCGACGCTCCACTGGCGCTCCATCATCGCTCCACCGGAGCTTCACCTGTATCGTTCGCACTCGGCCACACGGATGAGCTGGTCACCCAATCGAGGCTACTCGGCATGAATTCCGCAAGCATTACGCAGGAGGAATGCACCGAGAGATTTGGCCCGGGGCGCCGCATGACTCGGTCTCCCGTTCGGCACTCAACAGATATAGCGTATGTCCGATGGCCTCAAAGCCTTCGAACTAGCCAACCCGCTCGGCTTAATAGGCACGAAACAGCATGCGTTGCTACCAGCATGAATCCCTCGTTGTATCCCCTTCCAAAAATCCCAAATATTTGTGGCTTGCGCTCCACTAGAACTCCGTCGGCGATCCGCCCGCATCATCTACACCTGGCCACACGGATGAGTTGGTCACCCAATCGAGGCTACTCGGAATCTATTAAAAAGTCAACATTGGATACAGGAATTGGGGGGAGTGAACGGCTATATGGTTGGTTGGGTGGGGTGGAGGAGGGATGTGGTGGGGGAGTGAAAATGTGGGTCATATGGGTAGATTTGTTTTTAATAAGATTGTATATGTCTTTTTATTATAAAATGGGTAGATTTCTTGTTTTTATAAAAAAATGGGTAGAAAATTTTATTATTAATAAAAAGTGGGGGTATTGTTGTTTTTTCCCACGCTAAAATATGCTTGCTCATATGTACCTTTTTATATAGTATATGATTAATCAATAATTAGTATGCGTATATTGTCCCAACAATTAGTATTCATGCCCCCAACAATTAGTATATATATTATGTGCAGTTCCAAAGAAAAAAATGAGCGCAAATAATTTTTATATTGCATTGTGTTTTTTTTATATTGGATAGAGTATTGAGATAAGTAATTTTAGTGTTGAATTAATTGTGAATGGATTTTTTCTAATTTATTATAGTGATTAATATTCACATTTCATATATACATTACAGGGAATATTGAGGTAAGTAATTTGAGTTATGAATTCGTTTCTTATCTTATGAATTTTTTAATCTGATTTTGAGTTGTATATTTAATTTAATTTTATTATTTTATATTGCAAAGAGTATTGAGGTAAGTAATTTGAGTTATGAATTGGTTATGAATGTTTATTGCAATTGTACAATTATTTTGTATATTACAGGGTAGTTTTTTTTTATATTGCAAGGAATATTGAGATAAGTAATTTGAGTGTTGAATTTTTATCAGAAAATATTAATTTTATTGCTATTGGGAAAAAGAGTTTCCCAATCAATTATATGTACAGTGAGTTTAGATGCCCAAGAACACTCTAGGTTTTACAAACCAATCCTGAAGGGAGGCGTTTCCAGTAACCACAGATTTTGACGAAAACCAACTCCAAAGTCTCCCATTTGTCTCCTCTACAATCTTATCCGGTCTAAAAATGCATTGTTCAAAAAATTTCTTGTTTCTCCAATTCCACACCACCCAAACTACACAAATTCAAATCCCAATCTCTATCATCTTCCCTCTTTTACCTGGGAACATAGCAGCCCACAAAGATGTGATATGTTGTTTCGTCCATAGAATTGCACAGCGTACAGAAGCTGGGGGTGCTCGACTGAATGATGTTTCTTCATGCTAGGTTGTCCATCGTTGGAAACCTGTTCCAGAGTAGTCTCCAAGCCATTGAAGCTGCTTTGAGTGGTACCATTTTGTTCCAAACTGAGACAAAATCAGCGCCATTGAGTCCATTCGGAAGCAAGTGTGGATGGTCCTCCGTGAGTAATTCGTATGCCTTCTTCGTCTGATAGCATCCATTTGAGGTGTTGTTCCATTTCCATCTATCCCCCATTCCCTATTTTGGTTTATACCTATCGATCAACAAAGTGAGATCATTAAGAAGTAACTTTTCATAATCAAAGAACTCTCTCCTCCAACTCCAAAACCACCTCCAAACTCCCTCGACCCACTCCCCTTTATCACTAACTCGTCCCTCTTTTTCTGTACAGATACTAAAAAGTCTTGGGAAAAGACTTTTTAGTGACCTCTCCCCCGCCCACAAACTGGACCAGAATTTAGACTCACCCGTCCCCAATTTTCCTTTCTAAATTGCCCCAGAACCACTTCCCCCCCTCGCCCGACCCATTGGACACAATATCTCTCCACCAAACCAACCAACTCCTCCCTATCTTACAGACGAAAGAACCCGACTCACCCAACTCTAATTCCCCATGAATTGATTTGACTACCCTCGCCCACAGACTTTTCCTCTCATATAAAAATCTCTACAACCACTGTCCTAAGAGCGCCCTATTAAACTCACTCATATCCCTAACCCCGAGTCCCCCCCCCAAAGATTTTGGTTTGCACACTGAATTCCAATCCAACCAAGCAGTTTTAGATTTACTCTCACTCCCACCCCAAAGAAAAGATCGCTGAAGAGAAGTAAAGGTTTTCAAAATGTTTTTCGGAGCCCTGTAGAAAGATAGTTGGTAAATAGGCAGTGATGTAAGTACCGATCTCAGAAGAGTGAGACGGCCCCCTAGTGAGATTTTCTTGTTGTTCCACGATGATAACTTTTTCCTAACTCTTATGATAACCTCTTTCCAATCCGCCTCCTTTTTGTGATTAGCACCCACCGTGATGCCCAAATAAGAGAATGGGACAACACCAATTTCACAGCCCAGCGTCAACGCCATTGCAGCCATCGTTTCTGTATCTGTGTTTACCCCGATACTACAGCTTTTGTTGTAGTTGATCTTGAACCCCGATAAGAGCTCAAAATTTCTCAAGACGTATTTCTGCACCCTTGCATTCTCGATTGAGGCTTCACCTAAAAAGACCTTGTCATCTGCATATTGAATGTGGGAAACCTTGATTCTATTTGTGCCCATTTGAAGAGGTCAGCCTCAACAGCCTTTGAAATGATTATTCCCAGCCCCTCCGCCACCAGTAAATAGAGGATAGGTGACAAAGGATCGCCTTGTCTCAGACCTCTTTCCAATTTAAATTCTTCGAACGAAGAACCATTCACGAGCACCGAAGTATAAGATGTAGACACACACTCTTTGATCCACCCACTCCATTTATTGCAAAAATTGAATCTCTCTAGCATCATGTCTAGGAAGCTCCAATCCACGGTATCGTAAGCTTTTGTAAAGTCCACTTTGAAGAAAAATCTTTTCAACTTCTTCGTATTTGCCTCTTAGATTGCCTCGTTCAATACCACCACACCATCCAAGATATACCTATCGCCCAAGAAAGCACTTTTATTGTCCGAAATCAGCTCATCTAGCACTCTTTTGAGTCTGGCTGCCAGCACCTTTGGGAGTATTTTGTAAATGCAACTGATAAGAGAAATCGGACGAAACTCATTCAGGGAGTCTGCTGCCTCCTTTTTAGGAATTAGCACCACGAAAGATGTATTCAGCCCTCTAACCAATTTTCCATTTGAATGAAATTCCTCAAAAATTTTGAGAATGTATCCCTTAATAATGCTCCAACATTCCTTGATGAATTTAAAATTAAAGCCATCTGGACCTGGGCTTTTTGAAGTGTCACAACTTTTGATGGCCTCAATTACTTCAGATTCTGTGAACTACTCGGTCAACCTGGAGTTTTCGTCCTCTGACACTCTTCTGTTGAAAAGCTCTGGTGCAAGGTGGGGTCTGTTGCCAGAGTTATTGCTGAACTGCCTCACAAAATGTTCCCTTACTCCTTCCTTCACCGCCCTGACCTCGTCCGTCCACCAACCATTTAAGTGTAGCCTTGTGATCTCATTACTTTTCCTTCTAAAATTGATTGATCTGTGGAAGAAGCTTGAGTTGACATCGCCTTCTCTTAGCCATCTATTCTTTGCATTTTGAGCATACAAACTGTTCCTGTGATTAAGGCTCCTGAATAGATTTTCTGTTGATTCTTTTCTCTTTATGACCTCCTCCTCCTCAAGCCCGAAAGTGTCGTCAATGATATCAAGCTCATAGATTTCTTGTTTATATTGCTCCACTCTAGTTTCGATAACTCCCAACACCTCTTTGTTCCACTTCCGCAAATCCTCCTTCAATTTTTTGAGCTTCTCTTTTATTCTACACCCAAACCATTCTTCGAACTCGTACATTTTCCAAGCATTTTCAATGAAGTTTTTGAACTCTGGATGTGAACACCAAGCGTTGATGAATCGGATGTTAGTGTTAGTGTCCTAGAGACAATCTATTGTAAGGACATAATACTCGATGATATTCAGTTTGATTTAATATTATAATTTATTTAATATTAATGTATGGCAATACACTTGTTTGAATATTATGTTTGATTGTTTGCATTTATTCATGCAAGTGTTCCCATGAGTCATTGTTGTCATTGAGATTGTGAGAACTCAGATGACTTAACCATGATTCTCAAATAGCCCCAATTAAGGATCATCAAGAATGGGATATTGATGATGCAATGGAGATTGGTGTGCAATCTGCATCATACTCTTAGAGAATGTAGTAAGATCTCACTTACTACGAGATACTAGGTATCTCATGATGGATGCATAAATACCTTAGAGGGTATTGGTATACCCATTTGAGAAACTGTTTGATGTAAGTCCACAATATGTGTCTACGGGTGTCTCGGTTAGTGGGAGTGATGCGATACTCCTTTGACTTGAGGTCAATACGCACGACATGTGTGGAGTGATGAACTTTGACCATGACCGACGCTTGCACCCGTCTATGGGTAGATATGACTTGGATTGGGTTCATCACGAAGTGCATGTGCGTGGTAGTTGAGCCAATAATAGGATTCATTCCTCAATGTGGATTTAGAGAGAATATTCATCTTCTCATCATAATTGGACCTAAGTCATTGGTCGATGCACGTCAACGTCGACTTTGTGTCTAAGTGTGACATACATGATCAATTAGTGATTAAGAGATAATATGATTAAGTTATTTGAATATACACTTCATCATGTTCAAGACTTAATCGAGTATTCGCGAATGAAAGGAAGAAATCGTAATAGCCCATGTTTTAGTTACAGGTAGTTGCACGTTTCTCACAACGTACCTCATATATTGAGAATGTCTGATTTATTGTCTAGGGTTCAATTAAGACCATTAGTTTGACTAATCGCTCGATATATGAGGGTCTATAGGTCACACAACAAGTAATGGTTGTTTAGTAATTATAGTTGGTTGATTAAATGTTAAATTGGATTTAATATTTAATTTATGGAGAATTAATTAATAATTGATTAATTTGGAATTAATTATTATTACTATTTAATTAAATTAAATTTAATTAAATAGAATTCCCAATAATAATATATGAACTATTATTATTATAGGATTTAATATATATGGAATCAAATCCGTAGAGATTTGATATACATGGAATCCAATCCGTAGAGATTAGATATACATGGAATTAAATCTGTAGAGATCGTATATGTGGGAAATAAATCTAAGAGATTTATTTTATTAGGATTTTTCCTAATAAAGGTTAGCTTAAGATTTAAGCTGGGTCTCTCCTATATATATGAGCTCTTGGGAATTCATAATATGTGAGTTCATATTTTCTCCATAAAATTCCTAAGTTAGAATTTTCCTAGAAAAATAATCTCGGGGATTCCACGTTGGCAGATCTGTGCAAATTAGTAAACGACTATTACGTGGATACCATAGTTGAGGAATCCGTGTACGAATTGCTGTAAGAATTTTGTTTACGTTTACTTGTATTTAATTATGCAATTAATTGTTCGTTGTTGGTGAACTGTTTAATTCCGCTGCGCATGTATTAAGTGTTTACGTGCCTCTAAATTCCAACAGTAGTATCAGAGCTTCAGGCTCTTGTTTATAATTGCATTAAAATCTGATTTTTTAATTAAAAAAATGATTTTTTTTTAAATCAGTTGAGGCACGGTATTAGTAATCGAACCCCCTTTGTGATTTATTTGTTCCGCTCGGTTTCATCATCTTCATCCAATTCTAGGGTTTTACCTCTATGGGGTTACGCCGCCGCTCTGCAATTCAGACCATCCTCGACTAGCGGTGCTTACGTCGCGTCGGCTGGCGGTCTTAGGCATCATGCCTCGCGTCATCATGTATAACCAGTGATCGATTAAATGGCTCCATCGATGTCTCCAATGCGAACCCATCTTGGAGACGTTCTCCTCCGCCTCGATTCATGGCGGTTCACGACTGATTCTCTCCAATTTCAACTCTCGTCGCTTGATATCACTCGGGGCTTGGTCGGCGTGCTCATCTCGAAGCGATTTAAGGCGGCACATCACCGGATTCGGGAAGAGTCAGTGGCGATGCACCGCCGATTCGATCGTGCTCTTCGTCTAGCGATCTAGTTTCGAACTAGATTTTGCTCAAGGGAGTGCGGCTCTGCGCAGCCCCCTTCCGCTGCCTTATTGTCGATGATGAGCCTCCTGCATGCTATTCGTGGTGTTGGTGGCTCGCGTGGGCTCGATGGTGCACTCCGCCGCGTCGCCGATGGTCGATTTCGTTGAACTTGTCCTTTTTTTTCCTTTGAACAATGAACTCGTCCCTCTTTCTGTTCTAGTTCATGTTTCGAGAATATTGGGTTAATTAATTTGATTGATTATGACAAAATTGAATTCTGCAATTTTGGATGAATTGGATGTTGGGAATTTTCTGATTGGATTCGATTTGGGAGGATGATGATGTAGGAGGGCTGTTTTGCAAATTTGATTTGAGACAGGCCCTCCCGTGTAAATTTTGGAAATTGCACCTGAGCCCCTGAAAACAAATAAGATTAAAACTTAATTTTTTTAATTTTATTCTATTAAATTCTGAAATTAAATTGGTTGGACCAAAACGATTAATTGGATTAATCAATTTCAATAATCTTAAAATTGAATCTTTAATTGAAATTAAAATTCGTTTTAAAGGATTTGCTAAAACCTAATGTTAACTTGTTTACTTGCTTAAATTAGTTAACGTTTATATGTCATGTTTGGGTAGGCGGCGCCCAATAATTGCTCAAATGTGATGTCGATTAACATGTTGGATCTTGATTAAGCAATTAATACCCCACCTTTAAAACATTCCTCACTAAAATATGGTTTTCTCATTAATTTGATAAGATGTCTCCCATCAAAATTAAAAGTAAACCGAAGATTTCATTCAATGGGTATTTAAGACCAAAGTCTTTTGCTCGGATCTACATTCAACTGGACTTTTATAGGGACACGTGGTGTCACCGCTTGATGGTTGTAAACCAACTTAACTTTGTTTCACCAGCCAAAGCAGGGAAACGAAAGTTAAGGGACATCCGATTAAATTGGGTTTAATCAACTAGGAATTGCAAATTTTGCAATTGGTTTGAAGACCTACCA
Organism: Stenogyne calaminthoides; assembly: GCA_037126765.1. NCBI lineage: Eukaryota > Viridiplantae > Streptophyta > Magnoliopsida > Lamiales > Lamiaceae > Stenogyne > Stenogyne calaminthoides. The sequence goes on from JBBCBC010000015.1 coordinate 214,810, forward strand.
GTTATGCTATTGTGATATCTAGCTAAAGTTAATCAACTTAATTCCCGTTTTATTTTATTTCTCATGGTTTGTTTAAATAAATAACTGTTATTGAGATGTGTTTTGGAAACAAACAAATTGGCTAGGTCAAGTTTTCTGAACTGGCACCTAAACGTGTGTTTAGTGCTAAGGCAAAAAAAATTGAGTACGTGTTGGACATGCCAATCCCTGTTACCCCTGCAGCTGGTTTCTTGAGGCAGCTACGTTTGACATAGCAGCTCAGAAGAAGCATCAGAAGGATGGTTCCCAGATGCAGTGTGTGATGTTGCTCGGCATGACTGCCGAATTACTTAAGGCAACATGAAAAAATGGGTACTTTGAGATGCTCAAGCATCTGAAGGATCTCTTTGATTCTGAATCTCGTTCTGAGATTTATGAAATGATGAGAGATCTGTTCAGATGTCGGTTAGCTGAAGAAGGGAATGTTTCACCTCATGTGCTTAAGATGATAAGCCTAATTGAGAAACTTGGTAATTTAAGCTTTGAGCTAAAAGACCAACGTTTTCATTTATGTTATCCCCTTGTCGCTCCCAAATTAATATCTTAGCTTCATTGTGAACTACAATATGAATAAGACGGATGCGACCATGCCTGAACTTCACAACGTGCTCTCAAGACTTTTGAGTTCACTATAACTAAGATAGTATTCAAAAGAAGGAGCGGGTAGACAAGGATGTGTGCCTCTACTATAAGTAGAAGAGGGCATTGGAAGAAGGACTGTAAGGTTTTGGTTGCTGAAAAGAAGACACTAGGTGCTTCTAACACTAGAACATGTATGTTTGTTGTTAAGATAAACATGTCCACTAATAGCACTAACTGCTTGGTATTGGATACCGGATATGGCTCTCACATTTGCACTAATGTGAAAAAGGGCTCATGTGTCATAGGGCAGTTAGGGTGGGTGAAGTCGTCTTACACGTGGAAATGAAGCAAGAGTTGCTAACTGGACGTGCGGGGACTAATGTTTAGACTTACCCTTTGGTTTTAGATTAGAACTTAATGATTGTCATCTAGTTCTTTCTATTACTCGCAACATGTATTTGTTGCATTATGGATATGATGTTCTTAACATTCAAAATAAAAGACTCAAACTTAGTAATCATGAAAACTCGACTTACTTATGGCATTGTAAAACTTAATCATGTAAACGAGATGAGAATTGCAAGGTTATGAAAGTTAGAATACTTAACCCCATTCGACTATGAGTCTTATGGAGATTGTGAATTCTATCTCATGGGCAAGATGATCAATGAACTCTTTTCTGTGAAAGGGGTTCATGCCAAAGAAGTTCTAGAGTTGTTCTACAACGATGTTTGTGGACCATTGCCCACTCTAGCTAGGGGTCACTTCAGATACTTCATCACTTTTACTGATAATTTCTCAAGATACGGATACGTGTATCTTATGAAACACAAATTCAAATCTTTTGAGAAATTCAAAGAGTTTAAGGCTGAAGTGGAGAAGTAACTTGGTAAGAGTATCAAGACTCTTCGATCAGATCGAGGAGGTGAATACCTTAGCCATGAATTCATTGATTACTTGAAGTTACATGGAATCCAGTCACAATGGACTCCTCCCGAAACACCTCAGATATACGGTGTGTCCGAACAGAGAAACCAAACCTTGTTGGACATGGTGAGGTCCATGATGAGCTTCTCCTCTATTCTGACATTCTTATGAGGATACGTGTTACAAACCTCAATTTACATGCTGAATAGGATTCCATCTAGATCGTTTGAGCATACACCAAATGAACTATGGTGTGGCAAGAAGCCAACTTTTACACATCAATCATGGGGTTGCCCCGTGATTGTGAAAAAAGATGCTTACCGACAAGTTGGAATCCAAATGTGAAAAGGGTTAATTTGTGGGATATCCTAAGTAAACTAAAGGATATTCCTTCTATCTACCTGAGAAATAATCAGTGATTGTTTCTAGGCAAATCAAGTTCCTCGAACAAGACTATGTCTTTAAGGAACAAGGCCGTAAGATGATAGAACTTGAAGAAATTCAAGAACCACAAATTAACAAAGAGACTTATATCTTGTCAAAGCAACATGACAAGGAATCAGTGGGAGCATTCAACAACTTTTACGGTGGGAGTATTTCACTAGGTGATCGTCTTTCAGCCAGTGGGAGCGTAATTGGAGTATGCTTGCCAGTGCAAGAACATTCAAGTGGGCTGAATGAGAACAGCATAGTTCAAACTCCCGCCCAAGAGGCATCTGAAAGTGTAGCTCTTGAGGACTCTCCGGACATTGATGAAATTGATGCACCACAAAATTTTCACGATCAGAATGTACACCCTGCACAACCACAGCTCCGTAAGTCAATTAGGATTTGTAATCCACCCATTAGATACGTTATCTCTTGGAGGAACTCGATAATATGGACATACCGGATAAGGATGGTCCTAATACTTATTCTGAACCAATATCAGATATTGATTCAGGGAAGTGGCATGAGCCATGAAATTCGAGATGGACTCGATGTACACCAATCAAGTCTGGAACTTGGTTGAGTTTCCTAAAGGGGTTAGACCCATATTTTGCAAATAGATCTTCAAGCGTAAGACTTATGCAAATGGCAAAGTACAAACCTACAAAGCTAGGTTGGTGGTGAAGGGTTATAGTCAACGCAAATCCATTGACTATGATGAGACCTTCTCACCAGTTGCAAAGATCAAGTTCATTCGAATTTTACTTGCGATAGCAGCACACTATGATTAAGAGATTTGGTAGATGGATGTCAAAACAGCTTTCCTCAATGGAAACATTGATAAGAAAGTGTTTATGACTCAACCGGAAGGTTTTACATCTAAGTCAAATTTTAATCTAGTATGCAAGCTAAAGATATCCATTTATGGATTGAAGTAAGCTTCTAGGAGTTGGAATATCCGATTTGATGAAGCTATCAAATCCTTTTGACTTCATCAGAATTTTGGAAGATCCTTGCGTTTATTGTAAACGCAGCGGGAAGAATATTGCTTTCATAATCATGTATGTCAATGACATATTGATTTTGGGAAACAATATCCCGTTAATGCAATCCGTTAAAGATTTGTTGTTAAAGACCTTCACGATACTTGGTGAAGCCAGCTACATCCTAGGGATCAAGATCCACAAGGATAGATCCAAGAGGATGTTGGGGCTGTCACAGTCCACCTATGTAGACAAGGTGTTGAAGCGTTTTGCGGTGGAGAACTCTAAGAGAGGATCTCTATCGGCAAATCGTGGGATAAAGCTTTCAAAGAAGGATTGTCCTTCTGTTGAAGCTGATATCAAGCACATGAAAGATGTCCCATATGCATATGCAATTGGGTCAATCATGTACGCCATGACTTGCACTAGGCCAAACGTGGTCTACGCTATCAACATCACTGGTGGATATCAACAGAATCCGGGTGAGTCTCACTGCATTGCTGTCAAGATCATTCTGAAGTATCTTAGACGAACTAAAGAATGTTTCCTTGTCTATGGTGGACAATCAGAACTAGTAGTGACTGGTTAAGCTGACACAAGTTTCCAATCCAACAGTGATGATTACAAATCACAGTCAGGTTACGTTTCACTCTCAATAATGAGGTGGTCAGTTGGAATATTTCCAAGCAAAATGACTGCAGATTCAACAATCGAAGTTGAGTACATTGATGTATCAGAAGCCTCAAAGAGGCTGTGTGGATTTTATAGTTCTTAAGAGAACTAAGGGTAGTTCCGAGTGTCAGTTGTCTAATAAAGTTGTATTGAGACAACGCTGGTGCGATTGCGCAAGCAAACGAACCGAGATCAGCAAACAGAAACAAGCATGTACCTAGACTTATCATTTGATCCGAGAGATCATAAGGATAAGAGAAATGGAATTAAAATGTATTCTCACATATTTAATTTGGAAGATCATTCACCAAGACACTTAGTGTTCATGTACACAATAGACATTTGATGGTCTACCAGTTCATATTTTAGTGTTCATATTTAACTTAGTGTTCATACTAGGTATCTCATGATGGATGCATAAATACCTTACAGGTATTGGTATACCCATCCGAGAAACCGTTTGATGTAAGTCCACAATATGTGTCTACGGGTGTCTCGGTTAGTGGGAGCGATGCGATACTCCTTTGACTTGAGGTCAATACGCACGACATGTGTGGTGTGATGAACTTTGACCATGACTGACACTTGCACCCGTCTATGGGTAGATATGGCTTGGATTGGGTTCATCACGAAGAGCATGTACGTGGTAGTTGAGCCAATAATAGGATTCATTCCTCAATGTGGATTTAGAGAGAATACTCATCTTCTCATCATAATTGGATCTAAGTCATCGGCCGATGCACCTCAACTTAGACTTTGTGGCTAAGTGTGACATACATGATCAATTACTGATTAGAGATAATATGATTAAGTTATTTGAATAGACACTTCATCATGTTCAAGACTTAATCGAGTATTCGCGAATGAAAGGAGGAAATCGTAATAGCTCATGTTTTAGTTACATGTAGTTGCACGTTTCTCGCAACGTACCTCGTATATTGAGAATGTCTGATTTATTGTCTAGGGTTCAATTAAGACCGTTAGTTTGACTAATCGCTCGATATATGAGGGCATATGGGTCACACAACAAGTAATGGTTGTTTACTAATTATAGTTGGTTGATTAAATGTTAAATTGGATTTAATATTTAATTTATGGAGAATTAATTAATAATGGATTAATTTGGAATTAATTATTATTACTATTTAATTAAATTAGATTTAATTAAATAGAATTTTCAATAATAATATATGGAATATTATTATTATAGGATTTAATATATATGGAATCAAATCCGTAGAGATTTGATATACATGGAATCAAATCCGTAGAGATTTGATATACAAGAAATTTTATATGTGGGAAATAAATTTAAGAGATTTATTTTATTAGGATTTTTCCTAATAAAGGTTAGCTTAAGATTTAAGTTGGGTCTCTCCTATATATATGAGCTCTTGGGAATTCATAATACGTGAGTTCATATTTTCTCCATAAAATTCCTAAGTTAGAATTTTCCTAGGAAATTAATTTCGCGGATTCAACGCTGGCAGATCTGTACAAATTAGTAAACGACTATTACATGGACACCATAGTTGAGGAATCTGTGTACGAATTGTTGTAAGAATCCTCTTTACGTTTACTCGTATTTAATTATGCAATTAATTGTTCGCTGTTGATGAACTGTTTAATTCCGCTGCGCATGTATTACGTGTTTATGTGCCTAAATACATGTTTACGTGCCTCTAAATTCCAACATCGGAAAGGTTTCGAGCCCCAATCGACTTGTTTGGTCTCCATAAGAACTGGGCAGTGATCCGAGACCGTGCGTTTTAACCCTCGAATTGTTACCGACGGCCACTCGGTCATCCACCTGTCACATACTAGGATGCGATCAATTCGACTCTTGCAACTTCCATCTGTTCTGTAATAAGTATATTTCCTTCCCCTAAGAGGTAGATCCATAAGGTTCGAATCCCTAATGAATTCGTCAAAAGCACTGATATCCCTGTGGTTCGTGGTTTCACTTTGGCCAATTCCACTCTTATCGAATTAAAGTCCCCCGCCAGACAAATGCAGCATTCACTATTTTGATTTGTAATCAGCTTCAATCCATTCCAAAGTTCTAACCTATCAGATAGTTGACATGAAGCATATACATTCACAATACAGCATGCCAGCCTATCTATTCCCCAATGCCCCTTTATAATAACAGCTCCCTCCAACTCCCAAAAGCTTGAGCAAACAAATTTATTAGCATCCCATAAATTAATAATACCTCCAGACCTGCCAATTGAGGGCTTTGCAATCCATCCGAAGTTTCCCATGTCCCATAGAACTCTGCATACATTAGCATCTACCGTCTCCAATTTTGACTCCTGAAGGCAGCAAAAATCAACCTTGTGAGTGTTGATTAATTCTCTTACTTCTTTGCTTTTTAGTTTACTCAAAGCCCCTCTTATGTTGTAGGATAGAAGCTTCATTAAAAACTTCTATTTTCCTCTCCAGTCCTCTGCCTGCCATTTTTGCCCTCTATATCCATATCAACTAGCTTTTCTATCATCTGTTCTTTTCTATCAATGCACTGAATCCTAATTTTCCTGCCAAAATTCCAAGTGCTTATTGCCTCATCTCTGATCTTATGTGCAATTATATCTTCTGAACTATTTTCTGCCTCTTCCCGAATTTGCTTGAGCACCTCCGTCTCCAAAGCAGGATGTGTATTGGGGTTTTTTTGCGGTTTGGTAGGTTGGTTTGGGGGATTGGGGTGCGTCGATTTTGAGGATAGGGGTAGAGATTGGCTTGGATTGATTTGCTGGCTTGATGAAGAGGTTTGTTTCTGAATTTTGTTGTGGGAAATCTCTGGGTAGGATAACGACGAAATGATTTGGGGGTTTTGTTTTAGGTTTGTGCGCTTTTGGTTGTTGGACTTGGGTCAATACTAGCTACGTCCGGGTCGGGTACGGTTATCTGAGTAGGGTTGTTTGAATTCAAAATTGCAACACAGCTGTTCTCTGTAATATGGTTCTCCTGGTTCTCACTAACATTGGGCCCGGATTCCTCTAAACAATTTGTATTTTCTGCGTATGGGCCCAGAGTTGTATGGGCTTCTTCATTCAACACCTTCATCTGTTGGGTTTTGGGCCCAGATGTCTCTATCTCCAAGTTTCAGCACTTCTCACTTTGGGCCCAATTGAATCAATGATCACGATTTGATTTTCCTCCGGAACAGGCCCACTATCCTTGGCCGTTTCAGAAACTAATAACTCCTTGTCTCTGTTGAAGAGGGAGCCCTAACCATTTTGTCCAAACAAGTCTATGTTGGTTCACGTCGATGTCTTTCCACGGCCTAATCCAATCGAACCAAAAAGGAACTCATTCATCAAAACCCTCAACAAGCTCTTGCATCGACATATCGGTGACAGACTGAACCAGAATAAGATTGCCTCCCATTGTTCTCAACTTCATTTTTCCTCCGCACTCCCCTTCCAGCTCTCCCCTATATTCTTCCCACGGATACTCCCTCTTCAAATGGCCTATAAAGCAGTTTCTGAGCCATTCTCTTTCTGTCTCCGATGTCAGATATTTAACATTCGAGAGTGTTTCCAGAGATGAATCTCCCGCTTTCTTTAGCCCGTAGACAATTTCCGCAAAAGATACGTTTTCCTTCAAGACCCCCGACGTTGTTGGAAAGGAGTATTGCGTATAACCGTTTGAACTCGGTTTACGAGTCTGCTCCACCTTTTCAAGAGGCTCTCTCTCAAATCTTGGGATGAATGCTCTCATTTTATAAGAACCTATCCAAATGTTGTTTAGCTCTTTCAAAATCTCCAGAGCTCCATATCTTTCTGGGAATCTAACAAAACCAAAACTTTTGCTTTGCTTGTCCTTATTATTGGGGTAGATGACATCGCAAACCTCCCCAATCGTCGTGAATTTGTGTAAAATTTCCTCTCTAGAATATTCTTCCGGGAAATTCTTGAATAAGAAACTATGAGAGTTCTTTGTGCTCACGCCAAGATTTATCCTACTAGGGTTGGATTCTAAACTTTTTCTGATCACAGTACTTCCATTCTGCCTTCGACCTATCGAAGTTCCTACTCGGGCCTTGGGGGTTTGGGTTCAACCTAGGTTTTGGATAATAATTCTACCTCACCGGTGGTCTCTCGGAAACATGGTTTAAGCATTCTACCATTTTCCCTCTCCTCACTACTCTCCACTCTCCATCCTCTCTCATTTTTTGTCTCACTAGTTAATTAATTTGAGTGTTGAATTAGTCGTGGAAAAGTTTCTTCTAATATGTTCTATCTAATATGATTTTATTATTTTATATTGCAGGGAGTATTTTGAGGTAAGTAATTTGAGTTATGAATTGGATTATTGATTTAGACTGTATTTCTACTTAGGATTTTATAATGTATTTTTGTATTTATTTTATTTAAAGTTATGCAGGTTAGGATTTTATAATGTATTTTTGTCTTTTTTTTTATTCACAGTTTCTTAGGATTTTATAATGTATTTCAATATTTTATTTTATTTCACAATTTTGCAGGTAGAATTGGAGAATATTGATATGGTAACGGTCTTACTCTCATATATTATTGGTTTTTTTTAAAATAATTTTGCATGTTGTTTGTGAAAATTAAATATGATAATATTTTTACTTACGAATTATTTATCTTCTATTAATTTTTTTATGGGTTTGTAGGTTGCCCTTTTTTGCAATTGAAATATTTGTTATTTGTCTTTCTTTTTTCTTTTTTCTTCTTTCTTTTTTTCTTTTTCTTTAACAGTTTTGCAATTGGATTATTGGTTATTATTCTTCTGTTTATTTAATAATTTATTTTGCAGGTTGAATTTGTGAAGATTAAATATCGTAATTTTCTTACTATTATTGGTGATTTGTTCTTTATTTATTTTATTTTTGTTTTGTAAGTTGATATTTCTTTCTTTTTTTGTTTGCCTCTACCACTACATTCTCTTCTCCATAGCTTCTCTCTAATCCTAAAATATTAATTGAAAATACTTTCAGTTTAACTTATGATTAAATTTATATAATCAATTAGATTAGAGTGTGTATTTGACATTTTAAGTATTATTCTACGATGTTCTTTAATTTCAGTAATTGTTATTCAGGGCACAACAAATATAGTGGAGTTAGTGCATTAAAAAGGGAGGCATCTCTTATTATTCCATAGCATATGATTACACCTCATGTGTGCATATTTCTGCCATCAATGATCAGGTAAAGATGGTTCTTTTTTTTTTCAAATACAATTTAATTTTTTGCAAAAACATATTATTCATTTACGTAAAATTAAATGTGTCAAATTGACTTATCTAGTTATCATTTTAAGAATTTGATCCTTTTAGTGTTTAATTATATACAAATTAATTAGTATAACAATTAAAATATTCAAAGATAAATTTATAAATCAAATCTTGAGTAAATATAATTAGTTATAACTCTTTTAAATTATTTAAAAAAATAAATTTTCTTGAGATTTAGTAAAATATACAAATAATTAAATTTTATTTTCAAAGATTTTGTATAATAAATATTTGTCTGAAAAAACTATGTACCAAATTTTGAGTAGATATGATTTGCTACATCCTTTAAAATTCTTCAAACATCTAGATTTTTCAAATTTTTTGAATAATAAATATTTACCATTCACAATAGAAAAAAAATAATTTGTCTTTTTGAATTGCAAAATTCTTCATAATAAATAAATGAAAACATTAGAATTTTTTTTATAACATCGAAATTATTTCAACCTCACGTAATACGGAGGTATACCAACTAGTAAATTATATATTTATGTACACCAGGTGGCAGGAAACAGAACAGCACAATTCTGAAAAGGGCTTATGCATGCTTTATAAACATCGACTTCTAAACTAAATAATCTATTAGTATCCAGATACGGTTTTGACGACAAAAAGGAACGATTGGATAGTATAAAAATTACACTTGTGTAATCACTTAACTCATATATAAAACATTGGTAATTAATACCTTTCTCCATATATCTCCATCATCAAATCCTCTCATACAGTATATGCTTGTTGGATAGTATCGATATCAAGACCCTTCAGCCTCACCACCGATTCAACATGCCCTTTCAGTGTGTGCAACTCTCTTAATCTGTCGAAAGTATTAGTTTGTTTTCAGTAAAAAGTATTACTTGATCACTAAAAAGTAATTATATTAGTACCTAGCGATCTCAGCTCTCCTTTTAGCTTCCTCTGCCAACTGATTGAGTTCTGAGAAATTGTTATTTTCATTAAACAGTTTGGTGTCGGGCACTTGGAGGCCGTGAAGGGTTCTCTGAGCATGCGCCCATTTGAGCTCACGTTGCTCTTTTCCGAAATCCTTTTTCCTCGTGAAAGCAATCTGCAAACACAAACACCCGACCCATTATTAATTAAAAAAGGAGAATGAAATTAAGAATAATACATCATATCAGAGTTCGATAAAGTACCCTTTGCTCAAGAACAAGATCCCAAGCCCTTCCACTAAGAGCGTAACGCGTTAAGAATTTGATGATATCAAGCGGGATGTAGAAAATGATATTATAAAGCCAGATCACCCCAGCCCAACCCCAACCAATTCCTTCAATTGCTGCAAAGCTCCAACTTGCATACACCGCGATCAAAGTGGCAACCTACTTCCAATATAATTCAAGATCGAGTTAATTCCATGAAATTTTCAATAAATTTAAAATGGAAGGAACCATTAGCGGCTAACCAGTTGGGCGACGGCGAATGCTGCTACAAGCAGTAAACCCGGACGCTCAATGAACGACCAGCTTCGAGATCTTGTAACAAATATTAAGGCCTGACTGATAGTGCTCACTTGAAGATATATTGCTGATGCCAGCTTTCTGAAGTCGTCATGTGCAGTCTTCTCAAGTGTCGACACCCCAAATACTCGCTGCATGCCAATTTAACACAAGAAAAATTAATCAATTAATAACAATTGATTTTTTTTTAACATGTCTATTATTAGCTTGATTATTAGTAGTACCGGAAAGAAATCTGTTTTATATGCCGCCCAAAAGAATATGACTGTCATCATTGCCAAGTACCCACCAAGAATGATTCCGGTTGCAAAGATTTCAGCAAGCTTCCAGCTGTCTGGGAGAGGAGATGGTTTCACACGATCTTTCGATATGGTCATGATGGTACCTTCATCATTATTAAGAGTTGTTTATTTAGTTGAAAAATGAATCGCCGGGTAATTCTGATCGACATTTAGTGGTGGGGGTGGGTGGAAGAACTAACCATCATTGAGAATTGCAATGATAAGCACCATAAAAGGCGGAAAGTCGAATTCCCAAATCAGGGCTAACAACATGAAACCAAGCTGATACAAGAAAAACACAATGAAAAAGACATTAAACTATCATTCAAGATTCATAAGTGTAAATCACAACCAACAAAGAGATGGGTAAATAACATACCACGATACGAATTGTAATAGAAACAGCATAAATCTGCCAAAATTAGAAAACGTGGATGAGTTTGTGTGTCATATATGCACCAATAAACATGAAATAGATAGTACCGTGTAATTTTTCATCCTTTGGAAGATTGCCCGACTGGTTAAAACAGCACTAATTATAACGCTGAGGCCAGGTTCTGTAAGTACAATGTCGGAAGCACTACGAGCTGCATCAGTGGCATCAGCAACAGCAATCCCGATATCAGCCTTCTTGAGGGCAGGAGCGTCATTTACTCCATCACCAGTCATCCCACATATATGTTTCCTAGCTTGGAGACGCTTTACTATTTCATATTTGTGCTCTGCCGATAATCCAAGATGAACATATAAATACAAAATGAAATTTGTAGAGTGGATTTCTTATTGTAAGGCTCAACGATCAAAATTGTAAATATAGCAAAGAAAAAATACCAGGGAAGACACCAGCAAAGCCGTCAGCTTTCTCGATGAGTTCATCAACTGGTAGAGCAGCAATGGATTCATCCTTGTTCTGTCCCAGCAAAGCCGACGATGGATACATGTTAGTTCCCATCCCTAACCTTCGTCCCGTTTCCTTTCCTATCGCGAGTTGATCCCCTATAAACACCAGCATGTTGCAAATAAATTTCAAGAGTTCACCATATTGAAAATGGCAAATATTTCTATGCACGAGTTGCACAATGCAACTCAAATGCATTTTTAAAAAAGGTATTAGTTGGTCAGGATTAGTTGTTTTCACCATATTGAAAATTACAAAAATTTCTATGCATGAGTTGCACAATGCAACTCAAATGCATATTTAAAAAAGGTATTAGTTGGTCAGTATTAGCTGTTTACACCAAACAATACTAGTTATTTTCACTTTAAAGTGTTAGTTATGCACCAGTTGCAGGGTGCAACTGGTACACCGAAGTGTTACTCATTGAAAATTCTTATCAAACAACTGAACATGTTGCAAGATAGACAAGGAACTAATGATCAGACATTAGGAATAACTTCATGAATCGTGATAAAGTTTCCATTTGATCTTAAAAGAGATGGCTAACTATCAATCAACAAGGAAATATTATGATTAGAAGTTTCAATATGAGCGTTTACCAGTTATCATCTTAACATTCACTCCAAGATTTAGTGCCCGTCTTATAGTTTCGGCACTGTCATGCCTGGGTGGATCAAACAGGGGCATGAGACCAATGAACTGCCATGGACCTCCAGGGCTCTCTTTTGTACCTTCTGGAACTTCCTGCAATAAGATAATTCAACATAACCCACTTGTACGAGACTATTCCAAACAATCATCGAAATAAAGACAGATAAGCTTTACCTGGTATGCCACGGCAAGTGATCTTAAACCTCGTTCTGCAAACTTGTCGATCACAGCATGAACCCTTCGTTCTATTTCCGACTTATTGTGTGCAAGATGCAGAATCTAAAGGCATGTTGCATGACATTCAACATTGCCACATACAAATAAATTAAAACCACATAAATTAACAAGGATACTGATTATACCTGCTCCGGTGCACCTTTACTGACCCTGTGCCATTTTCCTTCATCATCAATATAAGTCAAAGCAGTTCTCTTGTCGGTGGGGTTAAAAGGAAGGAAGTGTATTTCTCGAATTCCAGCACGTGCCTGTTCATGATATTATTTTTGAAACCAGGCTTGCAAATTAGTGGAAACGAGTAGTTTCCAATAGGAAAATACTACAATGCATCAATTGCATCGTGCACCTCAAGTGCATTTTTAAATGATATTAGTAATTTTACTAAAAGGTATTAGTTAGTCAGTATTAGCTGTTTTCACTTTTCACTGAACCGTATTAGTTACCATCACTTTTTACTAAATGTTACTCTTTGCATTATATGACGTATAATGAGTAAAGACTACCTCCTTCGGATCAGCCAACATTCCAACTATGGCGGCATCTATGGCATCTTGATTTTCTGTACGAGAAGCTCTAGCTGCCATCAGAACCACGGTATCGGGATCAATGCCTTTGGCAAAAACCTATGAAAAGAATCAACAAAAACTAGATTATAGAATCTGCTTAGTATCACACTGCAAGGAAAATCATGAGAAAAGCGGAATCTCTAACCTCAATGAGATTCTTGTCAACGGTTAGCTTATTCAATGTCAAAGTCCCCGTCTTATCACTGCAAAGAACGTCCATACCAGCCATTTCCTCTATTGCAGTCATTCTCTTTGTAATAGCTCCCTGCACATATGTATCCCATTACATATTGCAATTTCCTTGGAAAAAAAAAAATGACATACTAATTAAACCTGTTGCGCCAATCTATGAGCACCAATGGCCATTGTAACTGAAAGAACAGTTGGCATGGCAATCGGGATTCCTCCAATGAGAAGCACAAGAAGGTTGTCGATTCCAGGACGATATTTCCTATGCTGAATAGGATACATCACAATAATCTCTATGACCATGCCCACCGCAATCGAGCAAATGCAGAAGTTTCCAATTGCAGTCAAAACCTGATCATAATAGAAATAAACTGAGAAATTTGTGTTTCCAAAATGGGAAATACTTCTATGCACTATGCAACTCAAGTGCAATTTGAAATGGTATTAGTTTTTAAACAAAAAAGTATTAGTTGGTCAGTATCAGATGTTTTTACTGAAGTATTAATTGTTTTCATTGAACATAGTTGTGCACAGTGCACCCAAATGTTACTCTTTCAAATATATATTGGTATTCGGAATAAATCTAAAGACTTGTAGAACTTGCCTTCTGGAAGTGGCCCACTTGATTAGTAGAATCAACGAGGTGTGCAGCCTTTCCAAAGAAGGTGTGGACCCCAGTGGCAATAACAACAGCTTCGAGTTCTCCCTGTTTGCAGGTCGAACCAGAGTAGACACCGTCGCCGGGCCCCTTTGTTACGGGAAGGGACTCACCCGTCAAAGCAGACTGTAATTCACATCATTTTCCAGTAAATAATAAACTTAATTATTTAGCCTGAATTAATTCCTACAAAGACATTAAATATCTGAACCTGATCGATTTTTAGTGGATCACCATCGAGCAAACGAGAATCTGCAGGTACTATATCTCCAAGTTTAATGCTGATTACATCACCGGGCACTAATACGGCTGCATCCTCCTCGCTCCACCTCCCGTCTCTAAGAACCTTCACACAACCACCATTGATTGGTATCAGTTATTTTACTAAAAGGTATTAGTTGTTTTCACTGAACAGTATTAGTTGGTGCACCAAAGTGTTACTCAATACATAAACAGTCATCAGAAACTCGAGCATAAGATTAAAAAACAAACTTTTGCTTTTGGAGCAAGGCGGGCCATGAGAGCAGCTGCTGCATTTCCAGCATTATTCTCCTCGATAAAACTAATTGTCGAGTTTATCACAAGTAAAGTGATGATACCCACAAAGTCCTGCCAATCTGGAGGCTTACCCTACCAAAATAAAATCAAGGGTAAGATTTTCTCTACATATAGGACATAATTAAAAACAAACCGAGTCGAGAAAATATGTCCTTACTCCTCCATTAGCAAGAGCAATAGCCATGATAGCAGCAGCTTCCATTACCCAAGAAAGAGGGTTCCACATAAACCCCAAAAACTTGAGGAATTTACTTTCCTGAAATTTACCAAAATTGATTACAATTTTACCATTCATTCAAGTGCAGAGAAAATCACCAGCATTCAAGACTCACACTCTTTAAAAGAATCAATTTTTTCCTAAATAAATTATACTCCAAAGCATATCCAAAAAATGGTAACATTATTTTATTTCAAAACTAAATCAAAGAGAAAAGATTCAGACCGTGTCCACGTTTTACAACTACGTTTTCAAATTAAATTCGAGAAACACATAAAAGTACACCAAAAAATTGAAGAGCTGTCCAACAACATTAAAACTGCAACTCATAACAAAATAAAGAAAGAAGAAAGCTACAGTTAACATTCAACACCTTCTTTTCTTCAAGCTTGTTGTGTCCAAAAATGGTTAATCTCTCTTCAGCAGCTTCACTTGTAAGACCCTCTTTGGTGCATCTCAAATTCTCAAACACTTCTTCAATTGGAATATTCTCCTGCAATTTAAACACAAACAAAAATCACCAAAAAGAACTTCAAAAAGACACCCCATAATCAAGAAAACCTAGAATTTCAATTTTATTAGATCAATTACCAAATCCACAGTTTCCTTCAACACAGCATCAAGAACTTCAGGCTTATCCCCCATCTTAAAAGCAGCAAACTTTTATCTCGCTTCTTGATCAAAGCTCATTCAACCACAAGCTGCTGATTAAGTTGATAAAAATTTCAGAAAAGGGATTTGAAGAACAACGAATGAGGCTTACCTACACACACCCCAAATGTATAAAAGAGAGAAACTGCTGATAAGAGGGATAGCAGTTACAGCAGAGCACAACCTTTTGTATTTCCCATTATTATATAAAAATATTAAAAGAACGAATTCCTTTATTTTTTTTCAAAAGGGGAGAGAGAGAGAAAGTACTACACACTGTTTTCACCTTTTTTTTTTTTCTATTTTATTGCCAATATTTGTACCTTTTCTCATATCGATATAGAAAGCATTTCCCAGTGGATAAAGATACATTTTTTATGTGCTCTTTATAATCCATTGTTTATAGTAATTTACTATTTTTTTCTAGTAAAAGATGGTTTTGGACTCAAGATAAATTCTTTCTCGAATCCATGAAATATTGAAATGTTGGCAGATGATAAATGTAGCAGCAAAACCCAGAACCACAAAACTGCACATGGCCTCTCACTTTTCCAATACAAATAAAATGCTAGTATATAATATCCATATTTTTAATAAATATTTAAAGAACAAGTATCCGAACTTGATCCCCAATATAAAATTTATACAGGTGCACCACAATAATTATCAATTAATATTATTATATTTATAAATTAATATTCATAGCATTAATATCATGAGCATTAGTTTGTAAAATTGCATAGTATAAGGTGAAAAAATTTCACAGAAAAATCTGTATAATTGATTAAGGAGTGTGACATCTATTTATATATATATAAAAAAATAATAGTTTTCAAAAAGTTTGTTCTCATTCACCCAATTTATTATTCTTCCCACTCTTTCTCTTTCCACTTTCCACAATTTTCTCCATGTTAAATAAGTGCAATAAGTTCAAAACGAATTTACAAGTCTAGATTCAATTTATTAAATAGTCAAATAAAGTTGGACAAAACTAATTCTGCTGACCAAATTTAATTATACATCTATACATATATAAAAAAACATTCTTAAGAAAAAAGCTGTTTTTTTTATTTTTCTCAGTCTCTCTTTCCTCTTTGTCCATTTTTCACACTTTCTCTCTCTTCTCTTTACAACATATTCAATAATTGTTTGCTCTCATTTCAGACACCAATATTTTTCTCCACATTCTCTGATTAATTATCTAAATCAATTTAATTAGAATATGTTTTGAATTAACTTTTTTAGTGGTCTTATTTAATTGCTTTATATAAAATTAAATAAATACATTCTAATTTTACAACACTGATATGATAAATTATTAGCTAGAGAAAAATCTCAATATAATTTTTTCTAATCACTTTAAAATAATGCATTTTTTTAACTTCATTGGTTTTATAATTGTTGTTCTCATGACACAATATTATTTGACTAATATTATGGATATTTTGCTATATATTTTATCAAATATTTGGTTTTTAGATGAATTTTCTTTAAATAAGATTTAAGACAAAAAAAAAAATTAATTATGCTTTGCTTTTCTTTTCTTCTTCATATATTCAATTTAATTAATTGCGTGTACATATATATATATATATATATTAACATTAATTTTTTATATCATAAAATATATTACGACAAGCTAACAATACTATTAATATTGATAAACATTACATATAATTTTTGTTAATTTAATATGTTATCTTATATATAATAAATATATAAATTGACAATCTATTATTAATAAATATAAATAACAAAATTAAATCATAATAGGATTATAATTTTAAAAGAGGATTTTTGTGATATTATAGCATACATCATAGCGAACCTTCAAATAAATAATCATATTTTTCAAATTAGGTTGGAAGCGCGTCATACTTCACCAAAAACCAAGTGCTATAAATTCATAATTTATTGCATAATATAGTAAATAATATGCCTCAAGCATAGCTCACATGAAATGCTAGGTATTACTTAAAAGGTATTAGTTACATGATAATTAAAGGGTATATTTTTTAACTACATAAAGAATATCGCTCATAATATTGAAGGATGTGATTTATATTACAACACGAGTATTAATAGTGATAATTGAAGGGTATAACTTATATTACGTAATGATATTAAAAACGTGATATGCGAAAGGTCATATCTATAAATATGGAATCGAGTTTTTAAAAACCTCTCTTATAAAATATCAAATTATAAATATAATAGTATATATTTTATATTTATGAATACGTTTTATATGAGAATTTGTGATATCTAAAATAATACTATTGAATTTTAGGCATCCATATTTCGATACAACCCCAAAAATGTAGGCCACATAAACGATTTTTATACATCTTCAAAAAAGAATTGTGAAGTACAAAATCCATCATTTATGTGTTTGGATACTATTGATTGAATTGAAATAAAAAAATAAAAGTATATAAAAAAATAGTGAACCCTGACATGTGTATATGGTGTAAAAGGGGGTGTTGGGCAGTTCTCAACAGTGTAGGATAGACAAAATCCACATAAACTCATTGCCTAAAACATATCCAGTATACATCAAGAATAGATTTTTTTTTTATTATTACTAATATTGGACTTAGTAGCTACTCGATTGATGAGTCTACCACATTCTCACTATTATCTTACTTCAAGTGGGACACAAATGAATATTATGCATATATGTTTATGTTTGCGTGTTTTCTTTATTATTTGTAGCATAGAAACTATCATTATTTATCTTTGAGTTTTCGACAGAAGAAGAAATTTGACGCACATTTTCCTAATCTACACTATCAATCTTTTTGACTGTAAACTTTTGTTCCAAATTCCATTGTTTTTTAGGATTCCTACCACTATTCTTTTTAGATATTTTAACGCATTGAATTCGGCACTTGAGACTTGACAAAGGGGGTGTTTAAAAGTTTTTTTTAAATGTTTTATTGGAGCTCGCCCAATTGAGATGGACTCAAGCTCATCAAGTGGGTCGGGGCGCCGACCCTAAATATCGATTCATGGAAGGCCATGCATCAAGACTTGGCTTAACACATATTTGAGTTTAGTGTCGGCCAAAATCTATTATGCAAGATTTGCTAATACCACGATTGGATCATTGAATACAATTAAGAAATTTTTTTTAAGAAATGATGAATGAATTTAATATTAATGTATTTCAAACCATTCAAGAAAGAATAGCAAATGTTTGATTGTTTTTGTATTTATTAAATGAAGTGTTTTTTAACCAAATTTGAGATTGACAGGTTGGATACTTCGAGAATAATTATAATGGACAAACATTCAATGCTTCCAAAATTGTAACTATCACGAGTACATCAGCACAATACAAAAGATTGTCGCGATTGATGCCAACTTTGAAGCTATATTGAAGATAATCGCCTTACCCAATTCTTAAAAAAGTGTAGTAAGATCTCACTTACTAAAAAAAAACTAAGACCGATGGCGGGTAGGGGTAGCGAAAAGGTCGAACAAACATCCGACTTTGATCCCGAAGAATCACGTAAGAGGTCCGAATACCCAAAAGAGGGCCCTCTTTGGGAAGAGGTCGAGAAAGTCAAGAGATTCACATGATACGCCCCGAATATGGTCTAGTGGGTGGATGTTAGTGGCACCATCATTATCGAACAGACGTAAGAAGATGGAGATGCGTGCCATGTCTAAGCATTCATGTAAAGGTGGCGAGCACATCAGCTAAAGACACCACCCTCACACCAAATCACGACGACGATCCGATGGTATAATAACTCCTCAACAGTGGATTTAACCATTAGTGCTTATCATAATCGCCGGGTTGAAGCACCGCCTCCGGGTTGATACGAGCTTTATCACGAACATTTTGTTTCAACACCCTTTAGTGATGGAAAAGCAAGTTGGGGACTTGAGAGATTTATATTGAATCGTGTGATCATACCATAATGGGTTTTGGGGAATGAGAAACTCACCCTATGGTATGATTAGGTTAGAGTTATTTGAATCAAAGGAGGAGATCCAATTTAACTAGATTCTGGTAGATTTTGTTAATGATATTTCGTACTTATTAATGTCGGGTTATTAGGTTGCCCAATTATTAAAGGAATTTAAAGCATGTTTCTACTTCGGTATATTAAGTTATATTTCCAATGTCGATTTATTGAGCGTAAAAGCGAGATCGGAAAAATTATAGATTGTTTGGTTGCAAGAAAAAATAAAATATTTAACATGATGGATTTAATATTTAATTTATAGACAAAATATGTTACCAACATGTTAATTTGGAATTAATTAAATTTGATTTAATTAATTTAGATTTAATTAAATAAAATTAAAAAATAATTATAGGAAGGAATTAATTTGGAATTAATGAATATTGAATATTAAATTAAATTAGATTTTTAAATAGGTTTCAACCCATTGATATTTGGAATATAACACCGGGGTCCATTTAAATCCTAAATGGAAATAAATTTAGCAACATCGAACAACGGAACTTTATTCGACACAGAATAGATTTTATTTAGAAATGTTCATTGGTTAGGAATTTAATTTAATTCAAGGGAAATAAGTTAAACTTGGATGTGTTATATGGTCGACGAGGACATGGTTGGATTGATCCAAACATTGGGATGTCATTTCCTCAACCTTGATCCAATACAAATCCAGAGTTTGGATTTTCCTAAAAGTTTAGTCGAGGAATCAGTATCGACAATGAATAGTGAAATCAAAAAGTTGATTGACAACAAACGTGGATAGCGAGAGAAATGCGATCTAAGATTCTTTGTAAGAACCCGTTATGATTATTTAAGTCTAATGGCAATTAATTGACTATGTATTGATTTGATGAGATTTAAACAAGGCGTGTCGAAAAGATAACTTATCGATGTATATATCGATTATTGGTCGATAATGGTAAAGAGCCATGAACTCTTGATTTAATTGCATAGTGTATTGGTTTTATATTTAAAAAAAAATATTAAAACCTAGGGCAAATGAAAAGAATGTTTTGTTGAACAACCCCACCCCTTGATTATTTTATTTTGGGGCAACATATCAATTGTTTGTGAAACCCCTTGGGCTCTTCGTCTTCTTCCTTGGGAAGCTTCGCCAGATTAGGGTTTGGAACCCCAATCGGTCGCTCCGCCTCCGTCTTCAACTCGGCGCCGCTTCGCCTGGCGACGGACCGCCACGACATCTCTTGAGATGGCAGCTTCGCGCTGCGACTCGCGATGGTCGCGTGACTCCACGACGAAGCGTGCGACGGCCGTATGCGAACTCGGTGCCGGCGCTCCTCTGTTCGTCTTTGCTGCACCGTGATACACTCCAGTCATGATGCGATTCGTGGCGATGCGTCACCATTTTGTTTCGATTCGTGATGGCACATCCCTCCCATCGTCTTCGACCCGCAGCGGCAACCGTCGCCTCCTTTTGAATCAATCGATGGGCTGCTTCGTGCACGTGCACCAAAGCACGGGTTTGACCCGGATGCGCTCGGGTCACACGGCGACGAGGTGCCTCATGATCTCCGTTGCAGCGACGACCAAGCGCTTGGCTGCAATTTTGGGCCGATGTGTTTGTGTCCGCTGTTGTTCTTCGTTTCTGTCCCTTTTGAGAATCCCTCGAACAGTCTAATTGATTACTTTGTTGGACTCGAATATGTTGATGAATTGATTGGATTAATTCTGAAAATTGTGATTGATGAATTGTTTGTTGGATTTTTGGGTAAACAGATGTCCCAAATTACAGAAAGAATGCTGTCGAATTTGGGTGACGATGAACGGAGGACCGTCTAGCAAATTTGATTTGGCTAGGCTCTCCTATGCCATTATTGAAATTGCATTTGAGCCCCAATAAATAAGATAGTTAAAATGAATTTTAACATTAAAAGGTTTAATTTTAAAATAAAATTGAAAGCTGGACTTTTGATTAAAAATTAATTGGATTAATTTTAAAGAATTAAAATTAGATTTTAATCATAATTAATTGGATTAATTAGCAAAAGAGTTTTTAATAATTTAAAACAAGTTTAAATTGGATTTTGAGATTTGGTAATTAGAAGAAATTATTAAATCCGCAATAGCGATTTTAATTAATTAGATTACATTGTGGTCATCACAACTTGTTCGCCATTGTTCGAGTTATGATCGCCAAAGTAAATTAAACAAAACTTGATGGATGGCTCCGATCGAAGTTACTTACAAAAGGACTTCTCCTCAAAAATAAGGCACAAACTATTTGCCTCAGATTACAAATATGCTCGTTATACTATCAAATGAGCATTTGTACAAACGTGATTGGATCTTCATTTCCACTATTGAAGTGTATTTTGAAAATGGTCATATACTTCGAACAAATCCACGATGGAGTATGCGGAAATCATGAGGGGGCCTGGCCCGGCACAAAAAAATAATCCAGACAAGGTTACCGGTTCCAACCTCAAAAAAGATTCGCCGTGTATTTCAAAGGACAAGTGCGGTACATGCCCCACTTATTCATAGTCCACCAAGAATTAGTGTGAGGTCTATAGCCCACGGCCATTTGCTAAATGGGGGATCGATTTGATCGGCCCATTTCCTCGCACGCTCGGGAGTAAAATTTGATGTGGTTGCCGTTGATTACTATACTTAAATGGGCGAAGCCGAGGCCATTGTCAAAATCACCGAACAAAAAAATGTGGAACTTTGTTTGGGAAAAATATCATTTGTCGATTTGGGCTTCCCCAATCATTAGTAATCGATAACGCAAGCGGTTATGGAAGTGAATTCGAGATAGAAATTGTGATGGGGCATAAAAAGCATTACTCAACTCAGATTATCCCAAATAAAGCGGACAAGTTGAAGTCGTTTAATAAAATTATCAACATACCCTCAAGGTTAGGCTTGATAAAATTTGAGGATGGGCAAGAAGGTTTTCGAAATATTATGGGCCTATCGAACAACTTTCAGAACATCAATGTGGAGACCCCGTTTGCCTTGGCATTTAGTGCGAAGGTCGTTATAGACAGTAAAGAATCAAGATTCCAAGTCATCGAACAATGACTTTTGAGAGCACATCAATCACCACATTGGCCTGAAAAGTGCAGATTTGTTGGAAGAAAGCATTTGGAGGTCGATTTCAAGAACGCCATGTACAAAAAGAGATCGAGAAGTTCGATTAACTCCAAAGTCCTAACACGCAGTGTTCAATGTGGGCGAGCCGGTTTTAAGACGAGCGGAAATGGGGGGTATCAAAGTGGTGTGTTCGCCGAAAGCATGGGAAGGTCCGCTCAGAGAGTTACGTAACGTTTGGTCGAACGACGGAGCATATGATTTGGAAGACCGAATGAGTCCCATTGTCCTACTCGTGGAATCGTCAAATTTGAAAAATATTATCAATAATTATGGTGATTGGCATTTAACAAAGCTATCCACACACCGAGACAAGCATAGTTGGCCGTAACATAATTGCTTATATAGCTAAAAACGAACACAAGTGGCGAACATAATCATTGTTCATTTATTAAAACGAAAGTAGGACAATTCAAAGAAGAATACATTATGTTCGACACATATGAATAAGAAAGAAATGATGGCCAAAGACTATCGAAAGATGTAAGATACGCGGCTTAACGAGTTGTCAACGAAGATACGCGGTATAACGAAGATGGTGGTGGCAACCAAGGGGACGAGTCAATCTTTTTGAGCAAGAGTGTCAAAAAGTTGAACAGAGATGTCAAAAGGGGAGCAAAAGTAAGAGGTTCTAGTTGCTAAGCTAGGAAAGACTAGCTTGGGATAGTTCTATAAAAAGGGGCATATTGATACCGAGAAAAGCAGAGAAAAAAAAAGATGAAGAAGAAAAAAGGAAAAATATTACAAGTCTCGTATTGAGGTTGGTTTAGTATGCCCCAGGACGTGGAAGAATCCCTCTCGATTCAAAGAATCATTCAAATTAATCAACATGTTAAAGCGAGATTTATATTTATATGACATTACGAGCACAGATTGCTCTCGTTGCGGACTCAAGATGCTGTTAGAGTTATGGTTTTGGTTCCACGTTACTTACTGATTTATCATTTAGTAAATCACTAGTCCCTATCATCCCCAAAATCTCCCGAATGGGAGGGATGTCATAGTGTCCGCTCAAAGCAATATTCCTTCCGATTTTAGGCATCTTGAAGGGATGATAATGGTTGTTGAAAATTTTCAAGAATGCTTTAGGCAGCAGGTAGCGCTACATGTACTCATGTCACTATGTCACCGCATAATCACATGGTTTGTCCGGGGAGGGATGAAAGCTTAATCTTTGCCGCTTGAGCATGTTACTAAAAAAAAAGGGTAATAGATGATGATGTGTACATCCTTGTCAACATTAATCCAGGGAGACAAGGTGAGGCGGTTAGCCAGGTCTACTCAAGACAAGGTTAAAATTCAAAAACCTTAGTTCGATATCTATAGTTGTGTAATAGATAGTCTTAAGGGATGTGAAGGTTGTAATATAATACAAAGTGTTGCAAAAAGAAAAAAAATATATGTACTTTTGCTCGCTAAGATTTTCTAGTTCAAGCTTATTTGAGGTCGCTGACCTAAGCAGATCCGAAAAAGACAAACGAGCCCAAGTCTATGTTCACTGATTTAACGAAGTTCAGATTCGATTCCCCGCAAGAAAAAGCGAGTAATGGGTACGCAATCAAAAAGACGACTCGTGACTTATAGATACCAGCAAATGGATGATGAGTCTTGGGTCGCAATTTAAATCTTTTGAGAAAGAATGATGTGATCGCATTCTAAAATAAGAAGATCGCGAACCAAGAAAGGGGGGTTCATAAAGTAACCCATCCGGGTCGGACCTAAATAAGACGATCAACCGATTGAACGTCAATAAGACAATCAAAACCGAAAAAAAAAAGTCGGGGAGCGGGCATAAAGTAAACCCAATGTTCAATTCATTCGTAAGAAAAGGGCAAAAAGTAGAAGGCAACAAAGTCGAACACAAAGCAACAAAGCAAACATCAAGCAACACAAGTATCAATCATTTATCAACAACCGCGATTCATCCTCAACAACATCGGGTTAGAGGAGATAGTTCAATATGTAATTCATCCATCTGGGTTTCAAAAGTGTTCGAACAAAAGAGAAGAAATCAGCAAAAAATTACAAATATGGAAGACATTGTTCGAACACAAAATGAAGAAGACAAAAAATTACACAACATATGTTCGACAAAACGGAAACTATACTAAGGAGCGAATCCATAATTGGGGGTGGAAGGGAGAAAAATGTCGAACAAATTGTGCTCAAACTTCCAAAGAACAACTCCTTCAAGATGGTCAGTACAATATGCTCGCTGGGGAGGTACATTCTACTCGATCACAGAGGTCCCTTTGTTCGGCCAAGCGTCGGACGGTCCCAAACTCGGGCTTTTGAGATTTCAAGAAGACCAATAAGATTCTCGTTTCGAGCCATCTTCCTCATCCAGAATAGGATCATCAACTTTGATCCCTTCAGGAAGAAGGGAGAAATCGCACTGATCGTTCAAATATGACATTGGAAGATTGCGATCCGGTGGGTTGTCGAAGTCTTCTTTGGAAACTTGATATAAGAGGGAGCAATTTGTTCGCCATTAAGTGCATGGCGTAATACGACCGGATATAGTTCAAAGATCGGCGAAGGCACAAATATAGAGAATTGGACATGGAATCAACATACTCTTCAGATGGACTTTGAATTTTCAAAATGAAAGGGTGTTGGTCTCTCAAATGGCTTTCATTGGCGAAAGCACATCCTTATCACTTTCCATGGCCTCGGCCTTGAATTCGGTGTTACGGCTCAACATTCATCTCTTCGAACTCTTCAGATCTTGACCACCTCCTCCTGGGAGTGATTGCTTCTTAATCCTTCGGCGAAAGCATCCTCCCGAGTCACGTTTGAGCATTTTCCCGAACTTCGAGCATTTTCCAGGAGCCTTGCGGGCATCCTCCTTTGCTGGCGAGCCTCGATACTTTTGCCGAGGATGCCTTATTATTTGCCAACCTCGGTTCATCCCGAGTCTGAATTATCACCACCCACCTTTCTTTGAAGTTCTGATCAAAGCCAAGTAGTTGGCATGGAGGTTGGCGGATGAGAGCATAGGCTTTCTCAAGAATGACCATAGATTGGCCCTCAAGTGGCACCTAGCGATATTTTCCGGTGGAGTGGAACTAGTAGTGGACTCTTCCGTAATGGAGTCCATGCTCGAACGGGAGTCCGGCAAAGATATTCGAACATGCTCGGGAATGCCCGGAACCTATTTAACACTCGGCGAATTAATTAGTTTTTTCGATCGGGGCATCAAGGAGCCAACCCCGCTCAACCTACATACACCCGAGCAAACAATATGAAAAAAACGAATGTAATTAATCAAAGGATAGTTAATAACAAAATGTACCTATTCACAATATTGATCTCATCCTAAGAATGATTTATCCTGGAGGGGACCAAAGCTTGGATTCAAATCTGAGTCCATGATCGGGTCCCAACAGGAGGTGGAGAAGATGTGCCAACCTCCATTTCAACGATAAAATAAACCTCGTTGCATACTTTTTCCATTTTTCAAAAATTATGCATTAAAAGGGGTCCGAGTCACCCTGAATGGCCTTATGGAATTTGCCGAGCTTGTATTTCGGTGCGCGCCGCCCGAAGTTTGTTCATTATTGGCCCTCGCCGCTATTCCCCGAGGGTCAAGATTATCCAACTCGGGGATATCCCGAGGGTTTTTGCTCGATAAAGGGAAAAAAGGATCCCGATAAATCGAGGAAAGATCAAGATGCTCAAAGACAACATTCGAAAGACTCGGGCATCTCGGCGGTCAGAGTGCTTGACACCGTGATATCCCGGATACGAAGACCGGATATCCCGAGGGCTCAAGATAGATCGAGGAGGACAAGATTCCAACATGAAACCGGCATGGTTAAAGGGGCGAACAAAGCATCCAACCGAGCAAAAAGATTAATTTGACGACAAAAGAGTGCCTTACTATAAGCAAGCTCAAAGATCAATCTAGAAGATGAAGTTGGGAACATGGGCAATATCATCGGATTCTTGCATGACCAAGTCTCCAGCTCGTGCTACGCTTGTCAACCCAGCTCATGCTTGCTGGAGTGCTATAAAAGGAAGAAAAAAGAAGAAGAGAAAGGTTCAAAAAAATTTCCCAGAAAGAGTTATACCCACACATGAGAGGCAAGGAACAGAAAAATTCGAGTGATTATCCACACATACAGAAACCCTATAACTCATATGCTAACTCTCCAAATTATCTTCATCTGTAACGATTCATCTTCATAAGGTGTATCAAATATTGTACGTGTAAAGCTCTCGCAATACCACATCCCGGCTTGGTATGCCCCAAAGAGTAGTCATTTATTGATTTAACCGGGTCAACAAATTCATCTTATTTACAGTTTATTTTACACGTGCATGTTTTGTTTGTGAGTTGTTATCAAATTAGCCACATCATATTCCTCAAATAAAACGACTCGCTACATTAAATAAGTGCAATAAGTTCAAAACGAATTTACAAGCCCATATTCAATACATTAAATAATTGCAATAAGCCCAAAACTAATTACAAGCCCAAATTTAATTATACATCTATACATATATAAAAACAGGAAAGTTCTCGCAAAAACTGTTCCCGCCTATTTTTCTCACTCTCTTTCCTCTTTGTCCATTTTTCACACTTTCTCTCTCTTCTCTTTACAACATATTCAATAATTGTTCGCTCTCATTTCTGACACCAATATTTTTCTCCACATTCTCTGATTAATTATCTAAATTAATTTAATTAGAATATGTTTTGAATTAACTTTTTTAGTGGTCTTATTTAATTGTTTTATATAAAATTAAATAAATACATTCTAATTTTACAACACTGATATGATAAATTATTAACTAGAGAAAATTTTCAATATATTTTTTTCTAATCAACCTAATCACTTTAAAATAATGCATTTTTTTAACTTCATTGGTTTTATAATTGTTGTTCTCATGGCACAATATTATTTGACTAATATTATGGATATTTTGCTATATATTTTATCAAATATTTGGTTTTTAGATGAATTTTCTTTAAATAAGATTTAAGACAAAAAAAAATTTAATTATGCTTCGCTTTTCTTTTCTTCTTCATATATTCAATTTAATTAATTGCGTGTACATATATATATATATATATTAACATTAATTTTTTATATCATAAAATATATTACTACAAGCTAACAATACTATTAATATTGATAAACATTACATATAATTTTTTTTAATTTAATATGTTATCTTATATATAATAAATATATAAACTGACAATCTATTATTAATAAATATAAATAACAAAATTAAATCATAATAGGATTATAATTTTAAAAGAGGATTTTGTGTGATATTATCCCATACGTGAGACGAACCTTCACTTGATATTATAATCATACTTCTCAAATTAGGTTGGAGTGCTATAATTTCATAATTTATTGCATAATATAGTAAATAATATATGTCAAGCATCGTTCAAGTGAAATGCTAGTGTATTACTAAAAGGTATTAGTTGTGATAATTAAAGGGTATATTTTTTAACTACATAAAGAATATCACTCATAATATTGAAGGGTGTGATTTATATTACAACACGAGTATTAATAGTGATAATTGAAGGGTATAACTTATATTACGTAATGATATTAATCGTGATAACTGAAAGGTCATATCTATAAATATGGAATCAGTTTCACAAAAGAACTACTCTTATAAAATATCAAATTATAAATATAATAGTATATATTTTATATTTATGAATATGTTTTATATGAGAATTTGTGATATCTAAAATAATACTATTGAATTTTAGGCATCCATATTTCGATACAACCCCAAAAATGTAGGCCACATAAACGGTTTTGTTTATGCTACACAGCAGTGTAGTACCAAGTACTTATGTGTTTGGATACTATTGGTTGAATTGAAATAAAAAAATACAAGTATATAAGAAAATGGACCCCTATACATGTATATATAAAGGAAAAGGGGGTGATAAAGAATCTTCAACAATTGTAGAGGATAGACAAAATCCACATAAACTCATTGCCTAAAACATATCCAGTATACATCAAGAATAGATTTTTGTTTGATTATTACTAATATTGGACTTAGTAGCTACTCGATTGATGAGTCTTACCACATTCTCACTATTATCTTACTTCAAGTGGGACACAAATGAATATTATGCATATATGTTTATGTTTGCGTGTTTTCTTTATTATTTGTAGCATAGAAACTATCATTATTTATCTTTGAGTTTTCGACAGCAGAAGAAATGCTGACGCACATTTTCCTAATCTACACTCCGTAATCTTTGACTATAAACTTTTGTTCCAAATTCCATTGTTTTTTTAGGATTCCTACCACTATTCTTTTTAGATATTTTAACGCATTGAATTCGGCACTTGAGACTTGACAAAGGGGGTGTTTAAAAAGTTTTGTTTTTAAGGGATTATTTAAGCTCGTCCAATTGAGATGGACTCTAGCTCACCAAGAAAGGGCCGAGGTCGCCACCCCCAAATAGCTCGATTCATGGAGCTCTTATTGAGCTCGCTCATATAGTGTTAGTGTTAGTGTCCTAGAGACAATCTATTATAAGGACATAATACTCGATGATATTCAGTTTGATTTAATATTATAGTTCATTATAGTTCATTTAATATTAATGTATGGCAATACACTTGTTTGAATATTATGTTTGATTGTTTGTATTTATTAGTACAAGTGTTCTCATGAGTCATTGCTGTCATTGAGGTTGTGAGAACTCAGATGACTTAAGCATGATTCTCAAATAGCCCCGATCAAGGATCATCAAGAATGGGATATTGATGATGCAATGGAGATTGGTGTGCGATCTGCATCATACTCTTAGAGAGTGTAGTAAGATCTCACTTACTACAAGATACTAGGTATCTCATGATGGATGCACAAATATCTTAGAGGGTATTGGTATACCCATCCGAGAAATCGTTTGGTGTAGTTCCACTATATGTGTCTACGGGTGTCTCGGTTAGTGGGAGCGATGCGATACTCCTTTGACTTGAGGTCAATACGCACGACATGTGTGAAGTGATGAACTTTGACCATGACCGACGCTTGCACCCATCTATGGGTAGATATGGCTTGGATAGGGTTCATCACGAAGTGCATGTGCGTGGTAGTTGAGCCAAGAAAAAGATTCATTCCTCAAAGTGAATTTAGAGAGAATACTCATTTTCTCATCATAATTGGATCTAAGTCATTGGCTAATGCACGTCAACTTAGACTTTGTGACTAAGTGTGACACTAATGATCAATTAGTGATTTGAGATAAATTGGTTAAGTTATTTGAATAGACACTTCATCATGTTCTACACTAATCGAGTATTCGTGAATGAAATGAGGAAATCGCAATTGCCCACGTTTCAGTTATAGGTAGTTGCATGTTTCTCGCAACGTACCTCATATATTGAGAATGTCTGATTTATTGACTAGGGTTCAATAAAGACCGTTAGTTTGACTAATAGCTCGGTATATGAGGTTCTATGGGTCACACAACAAGTAGTTCCCTTTTACGGATTATAGTTGGTTGATTAAATGTTAAATTGGATTTAATATTTA
The DNA here is from genome assembly GCA_037126765.1 of Stenogyne calaminthoides. NCBI lineage: Eukaryota > Viridiplantae > Streptophyta > Magnoliopsida > Lamiales > Lamiaceae > Stenogyne > Stenogyne calaminthoides. The sequence continues at coordinate 244,721 of JBBCBC010000015.1, forward strand.
ATTTATGGAGAAGTAATTATTAATAGATTAATTTGGAATTAATTATTATTAATATTTAATTAAATTGGATTTAATTAAATAAGAATTCTCAATAATTATATTTGGAATATAATTATAGGATTTAATGTATATGGAAATAAATCGTAGAGATTTTCATATAAGGCATTTAAATCCGTAGAGATTTATATTTAGGGAATTAAATTAAAAGGAATTAATTTAATTCAAGATTGGGGATTTTATTCCCCTTATTGGGCTAGCTTGGGAAATAAGTTAAGCCTCCCTATATATACAAGCTATTGGGATTCACAAACGGCATCACTTCATATTTTCTCCATAAAATCTAGAGTTTGGATTTTCCTAGCAAATTCGTCCCGGGATTCAACGCTGGCAAATCCGTGCAAATCCGTGATTGGGGATTACGTGGATACCATAGTAGAGAAATCTGCTCTCGAGTTACTGTAAGATTTCTCGTTATGATTATTGTAATATGTATGCAATTAATTGTTCGTTGTTGATGAACTTTAAATTCTGATGCGCATGTGATTACGTGTTTTACGTGCCTCTATATTTCAACAGTGGTATCAGAGCTCAGGCTCTTGATTTAATTGCATAGTGTATTGGTTTTATATTAAAAAAAAATTATTAAAACCTAGGGCACGGCTGTTTGGAACAACCCCACCCCTTGATTATTTTATTTTATGGTTTACATATGTTAATTGTTTGTGACACCCCTTGGGCTCTTCGTCTTCTTCCTTGGGAAGCTTCGCCAGATTAGGGTTTGGAACCCCAATCGGCCGATCCGCCCGTCTTCAACAATCTCTTCAACATGGCAAATTGGCTTATATGGCGACGGACCAGATGGCGAGATACGAGACATCTTAAGGAGATTAGAACTTAATGATTGCCAAAGATGGTCGCGACATTCGCGATGGTCTTCGCAGACTCTCCTCGGGATGGTTCGGCGATGCCCCTATGGTGAACTAACATGCTTAGACCGTGATATAACTCGGGCGCCAGTAAACTTAGTAATCAAGATGGTGTTCGTCGGAGAGATTTGATACAAGAGCCGGGAAAGAGGGCAAGAAAGTTAAGGCGATTAACCGGGCGATGCAATCACCTTTTCAAACCCTTCGAAAGGAACACATGCAAGTTTGTTGATAAGATAAACATGTCCACTATCAGCGGCAACCGCCTTTTGAATCAATCGAAACATCAATCGATGGTCGTCGCCTTTTCGGGACATGCACCTAACGGTGGGGACTTACGGGTTTGATTGTAACCCACGATTGCGACGGTCACACAGTTCACGGATTACATTGACGAGGTCCAATTCAATGATCTATTGTTATTGCAGCGACGGCAATGGGCCAATGGAATGCCCCCTAACGGTGAATTTTGAAGTTTTTATGTGTTTGTGTCCGCCGTTGTTCTTCGCTTATGTTCCTTTTGGAGAATCCTATACACCTTGGTCATGCAATTGATTGGACTTTGTTGTTGAAAACTTTAATATGTTGATGAATTGATTGGATTAATCGAAAATCTGCGGATTGGCGAATTGTTTGTTGGATTTTGGATAAAAGATATGTCTCAAATTGGCTCATTGAATCTTGTCGAATTTGGGTGATGATGAACGGAGGACCGTCTAGCAAATTTGATTTGGCTAGGCTCTCCTATGCCATTATTGAAATTGCATTTGAGCCCCTATAAATAAGATAATTAAAATGAATTTTAACATTAAAAGGTTTAATTTTAAAATAAAATTGAAAGTTGGACTTTTGATTAAAAATTAATTGGATTAATTTTAAAGAATTAAAATTGGATTTTAATCATAATTAATTGGATTAATTATTAGCTTTTAATAATTTAAAATCGAATTTAAATTGGATTTTGAGATTTGGTTTAGAAGAAATTATTAAATCCCACTTGCTTAACCGATTTTAATTAATTCGTTAACACTTTTATAGTCCGCATTATAATTGTTTGGGTAGGCGGCGCCCTATATTTGTCGGACCGTATTAATTGTTTGGGTAGACGGCACCCATATAAGTGTTAGTCCGTTTAATGTCATGTTTGGGTAGGCGGCACCCAATAAGTGCTCAAATGTGATGTAGATTAACATGATTGGATCTCGATTAAGTAATTAATACCCCCCCTTTGAAAATGTTCCTCACTAAAATATGATTTTCATTACTTTAAATGATGCCTTCCATCGAAATTGAAAGTAAACCGGAGATTTTGTTCCAATGAGTATTTAAGGCCCAAGTCTTTTGTTATGATCTACATCTAACGGGACTTTCATAGGGACACGTAGTGTCGCCGCTTGATGGTTGTAAATCAACTTGACTTTGTTTCACCAGCCCAAGCAGGGAAACGAAAGTCAAGGGGCATCAGATTGAACTAGGTTCAATCAACTAGGAGTTGCAAATTTTTGCAATTGGTTTGAAGACCTACCAGTTATGTTGTCATAGTAATCAGCCCAAGCAGATATTATGATAGTAGGAATGTGGATCCTAGTCCATTATGATTTATATTAGATATAAATTTATATTCTTCCGATGAGGTCGTTGAATATGTGAAAATAATGGAGACAAAATAAATTTGAAAGGCCATGTTTATTTTGATTGCTGAATATTGATCATAGGAATTATGTGTTTAATTTCCATTTTATTTTATTTCTCTTGGTTAGTTGAAATGTATAACTGTTATTGAGATGTGTTTTGGAAACAAACGAAATTGGCTAGGCCAAATTTTCTGGACTAGCAGCTAAGGCAAGAAAAGATTGAGTATGTGTTGGACACGTATATCCCGGTTACCATTAAAGCTAGTACTCTGAGACAGCCACGTTTTACGTAGCAACTCAAAAGAAGCATCAAGAGGATGCTTCCCAGGCTCAATGTGTGATGTTGCTCGGCGTGACTCCCGAATTACTTAAGGCAACATGAGAAAAATGGGTCCTTTCGAGATGCTCATGCATCTAAAGGATCTCTTTGATTCTGAATCTCGTTCTGAGATTTGTGAAATGATTAGAGATTTGTTCAGATGCCGGTTAGCTGAAGAAGGGAATGTTTCACCTCATGTGCTTAAGATGGTAAGTCTAATTGAGAAACTTGGTAATTTAGGCTTTGAGCTAAAAGACCGACGTTTTCATTTATGCTATCCTCCCAACTCGTTAATGTTTAAATAATGACCCCCCCACCGGGATCCCGGATTCATTTTTTAGCTTCATTGTGAACTACAATATGAATAAAACGGATGTGACCATGCCTGAACTTCACAACGTGCTCAAGACTTTTGAGTTCACTATCACTAAGATGGTGTTCAAAAGGAAGGAGGCGGGGATGATGAATGATGTGCCTCTACTATAAGTATAAGAGGGCACTTCAAGGAAGAAGGACTATGAGGTTCTAGTTGCTAAAAGGAATGCAATAAGGTGCTTCTAGCACTAGAACATGTAAGTTTGTTGTTAAGATAAACATGTCCACTAATAGCGCTAACTGCTTGTTATTGGATACTGGATTTAGCTCTCACATTTGCACTAATTTGAAAGGGCTTATATGTCATAGAATAAGGATTAGGGTGGTGAAGTCTTCTTACAATGGGAATGGAGCAAGAGATAATTTTAACGTGGGGACTTATGTGTTAGACTTACCCTTGGTTTTAGATTATAACTTAATGATTGTCATTTCGTTTCTTCCTATTACTCGACATAACACTATTAACATTCCTATGTTAGACATTGAGGGTTATTCCTTCCATTTTAGTGATAATAATTGTTATTTCACATTGAATGGTGTGGTTTATGGGAATTCCTATGGTGAATGGTTTATGCTTTCTGAATTTTGTGGATATAATGTTCTTAATATACAAAATAAACGACTCAAACTTAGTAATCATGAAAACCCGACTTACTTGTTGCATTGTAGGTATTTGGTCATGCAAATGAGAATAGGATTGCAAGGTTAAGAAAGTCGACTACTTAACCCCATTCGACTTTTTGAGTCTTATGGAAATTGTGAATCTGCCTCAAGGGCAAGATGACCAACAAACCATTTCGGGAAAGGGATTCGTAATGAGAAGTTCTCAGAGTTGATCGTTGATGTATGTGGACTATCGCCTTAATCTAGTTAGGGTCACTTCGCCTCTTCATCACTTTTATTGACGATTTCTCAAGATATGGATAAGTGTATCTTATGAAACACAAATCTGAATCTTTTGAGAAATTCAAGAAGTTTAAAGCTGAAGTAGAGAAGCAACTTGGTAAGAGTATAAAGACTCTTCGATCGGATCGAGGAGGTGTATACCTTAGCCACGAGTTCATGGATTACTTGAAGTTACATGGAATCCAATCTCAATGGACTACTTCCGGAATACCTCAGATAAACCGGTGTGTCCGAGAGAAGAAACCAAACCCTGTTAGACATGGTAATATCCATGATGAGTTTTTCCTGTCTTTCAACATTCTTATGGGATACGCGTTACAAACCTCAATTTACATTTTGAATAGGATTCCATCTAAATCGGTTGAGCATACACCATACACCATGGTGTGGCAAGAAGCCAACTTTTACACATATCTAACATGGGGTTGCCCCGTAATTGGGAAAAGGATGTTTACCTACAAGTACACAAAGGTGAAAAGGGTTACTTTGTGGGATATCCTAAGAAACTTAAAGGATATTACTTCTATCTACCAAAAATAAAATGATTGTTTCTAAAGCGGACTAAGTTCCTCGAAGAAGACTATGTCTTTAAGGAACAAGGTAGTAAGCTGATAGAACTTGAAGAAATTCAAGAACCATAAATTAACAAAGAGACTGATATCCTGTCAAAGCAACATGACAAGGAATCAGTGGGAGCATTCAGCAACTTTCACGGTGGGGAGTCTTTCACTAGGTGATCGCTCTTTTCACCCAATGGGAGAGTAATTGGAGTATGCTTGCCGGTCAAGAACCTCAAGTAAATTTGAATGAGAACAGCATAGTTCAAACTCCCGCCAAGAGGCATCTGAAAATGTAGATCTTGAGGACTCTTTAGACATTGATGAAATCGATGCACCACAAAATTTTATCGATGCACCACAAAATTTTCACGATCAGAATGTACAGCCTTCACAATCACAACTCCATAAGTCAATCAGAATCGTGAATCCACCCATTAGATACGGTTACCTCTTGGAGAACTCATTAATGTGGACATACTGGGATAAGGACGCATCCTAATACTTACTCCAAGCAATATTAGATATTGATTGGGGAAGTGGCATGAAGCCATGAATCCGAGATGGACTCAATGTACACCAATCAAGTAAGGGGGACTTGGTTGAGTTACCTAAAGGGGTTAGACCCATTTGTAAATGGCAAAAGTACAAACCTACAAAGCTAGGTTGGTGGCGAAGGATTATAGTCAACGCGAAGGCATTGGTATTGATTATGATGAGACCTTCTCATCGGGGTTGCAAAAGATCAAGTCCATTCGAATTTTACTTGCGATAACAAAGACACCGTGATTATGAGATTTGATGAGATGGATGTCAAAATGACTTTCCTCAATGGAAACATTGATAAGGAAGTGTTTATGACTCAACTTGGAGAAAAAAGGAAGGAAGGTTTTATATCTAAGTCAAATTCTAATCTAGTATGCAAGCTAAAGAGATCCATCTATGGATTGAAGCAAGCTTCTATGAGTTGGAATATCCGATTTGATGAAGATATCAAGTCTTTTGACTTCATCGAAATTTATAAAAGATCCTTGCTTATTTATAATAAAACAACGTGAAGAATATTGTTTTCATAATCGTGTATGTCGATGACATATTGATTTTGGGAAATAATATCCCGTTAATGCAATCCGTTGAAGATTGGTTGTCGAAGACCTTCATGATAAAGGATCTTTGTGAAGCCTGCTACATCTTAGGGATCAAGATCCACAGGGATAGATCCAAGAGAATGTTGAGGTTGTCACAGTCCACCTATGTAGACAAGGTGTTGAAGTGTTTTGCGATAGAGGACTCTAAGAGAGGGTCTCTATCGGCAAATCATGGGATAAAGCTATCAAAGAAGGATTGTCCTTCTGTTGAAGTTGATATCAAGCACATGAAAGATGTCCCATATGCATATGCAATTGGGTCAATCATGTACGTCATGACTTGCACTAGGCCAAACGTGGTTTACGCTATCAACATCACTGATAGACATCAACAGAATCCGGGTGAGTCTCACTAAATTCATGTTAAGATCATTCTGAAGTATCTTAACTAAAATAATGTTTCTAACAGTAGTGGGCCACCGGGTTATCCCTTTGGTTACGAAGTTAAGTTTAATCCGATCGTGATGATTACAAATCACAGTTAGGTTACGTTTAACTCTTAATAATGAGGCGGTCGGTTGGAATAGTTCCAAGTAAAAGGACCGCAGATTCAACAACCGAAGTTGAGTACATTTCTGCATCAGAAGCCTCAAGGAGACTGTCTGAATTTTATAGTTCTTAAGAGAACTAGGGGTAGTTATGAGTGCGAGTTGTCTAATAAAGTTTTATTGAGACAACGCTGGTGCGATTGCGCAAGCAAAGGAACCGAGATCAACAAGCATAAACGAGCATGTACCTAGACTTATCATTTGATCCGGGAGATCATAACGATAGGAGAAATAGAATTAAAATGTATTTCCACATATTTAATTTGACAGATCTTTTCACCAAAATACTGAGTGTTCATGTACACACTAGACATTTGTTGGTCTACGGGTTAGACATGTAAGTGAAACAACTCTAGTCCAAGTGGGAGATTGTTAGTGTTAGTGTCCTAGAGACAATCTATTATAAGGACATAATACTCGATGATATTCAGTTTGATTTAATATTATAGTTCATTTAATATTAATGTATGGCAATACACTTGTTTGAATATTAAATTTGATTGTTTGCATTTATTCGTACAAGTGTTCCCATGAGTCATTGTTGTCATTGGGGTTGTGAGAACTCGGATGACTTAAGCATGATTCTCAAATAGCCCCGATCAAAGATTATCAAGAATGGGATATTGATGATGAAATGGAGATTGGTGTGCGATCTGCATCATACTCTTAGAGAGTGTAGTAGTATCTCATGATGGATGAACAAATACCTTTAGAGGGTATTGGTATACCCATCCGAGAAACCGTTAGGTGTAGTTCCACTATATGTGTCTACGGGTGTCTCGGTTAGTGGGAGTGATGCGATACTCCTTTGACTTGAGGTCAATATGCACGACATGTGTGGAGTGATGAACTTTGACCATGACCGACGCTTGCACCCGTCTATGGGTAGATATGGCTTGGATTGGGTTCATCACGAAGTGCATGTGCGTGATAGTTGAGCCAAGAAAATGATTCATTCCTCAAAGTGGATTTAGAGAGAATACTCATCTTCTCATCATAATTGGATCTAAGTCATAGTCAATGCACATCAACTTAGACTTTGTGACTAAGTGTGACACTAATGATCAATTAGTGATTTGAGATAAGTTGATTAAGTTATTTGAATAGACACTTCATCATGTTCAAGACTAATCGAGTATTCGTGAATGAAATGAGGAAAATCGCAATTGCCCACGTTTGATTCATGTGTAGTTGCATGTTTTAAGAACGCGTACCTCATATATTGAGAATGTCCGATTTATTGACTATGGCTCAATTAAAACCGATTAGTTTGACTAATCGCCAGATATATGAGGGCCTATGGGTCACACAACAAGTAGTTCCTTTACGGATTATAGTTGGTTGATTAAATGTTAAATTGGATTTAATATTTAATTTATGGAGAAGTAATTATTAATAGATTAATTTGGAATTAATTATTATTAATATTTAATTAAATTGGATTTAATTAAATAAGAATTCCCAATAATTATATTTGGAATATAATTATAGGATTTAATGTATATGAAAATAAATCGTAGAGATTTTCATATAAGGCATTTAAATCCGTAGAGATTTATATTTAGGGAATTAAATTAAAAGGAATTAATTTAATTCAAGATTAGGGATTTTATTTCCCTTATTGGGCTAGCTTGGGAAATAAGCTAAGTCTCCCTATATATACAAGCTATTGGGATTAACAAACGGCATCACATCATATTTTCTCCATAAAATCTAGAGTTTGAATTTTCCTAGCAAATTTGTCTCGGGATTCAACACTGGCAAATCCGTGCAAATCCGTGATTGGGGATTACGTGGATATCATAGTAGAGAAATCTGCTCTCGAGTTACTGTAAGATTTCTCGTAATGATTATTGTAATCTGTATGCAATTAATTGTTCGTTGTTGGTGAACTTTAAATTCCGCTGCGCATGTGATTACGTGTTTTACGTGCCTCTATATTCCAACATATAGCTCACAGACTAACTCATTATGAGCTCGCTCAATGAGATCTTAGAAAGTCTTGTGAAAACAACAAGGGTCAAAAGCTCGTTATGAGCTCGCTCATATAGCTCACCAACTAGCTCATTATGAGCTCCTCATAGAGCTCTCATCAAGCTCACTCACAAACTTACCAACTAGCTCACTATGAGCTCGCTCAGCAAGCTCTCTGCAGGAGGTCTCTTATCCAAACTCGAACGGAAGGTACAACAGGTACAATGTCCACTAGGAGCTCACTTGTACATAAGGGAGTTTAATGTTGCAGTGTGATACTAAGTCAGGAAAACCCTCCAAATGTGGCTAAGTCAATGGCTTGAGCTACAAAACGACAACATTGGTTACGCAATTTAGGGAAAGATCGGAGAACTACGGCAGATGATTCAAGGACTTGCCAGGTGTCGTGCTGCTAACTAAGGCGAGCTCTCAAGAGCTCTCAGGAGATGTCGAAAATTAATGTAAAATGTAGTACCGGGCATTAAATTGAAGTTTGACCATTTGATGTCCTGATAAGAAAAATGGAGAGTGAAATGCACTCTCCCTAGTCTTCGTGCACTTTATTTACTGCTTTCAATACTTGAGCTCATAACTTTCAATCATTTGATGATTCATTGTTTGATTAGCTAGTTACCACAAAGCCATATTCCACACAATTAATCCGATTTTACTAGCTATAAACAGTTTGTGTATTATTAATCAAGAGTTTCTTTTTATTCATGTATTGTCTTGAGGTTGAATTGAATGATGTATCGCATTTTTAGAAGGTACTCAACCAAGTGTCATTATTAATTGTATTAAGTGGCATCATATAATATGAAGTCAATTTAAAATAATTGAAATCGTGTCAACCAATTATATCATTAATGTTATTAATTTATACTCTTAATCTATATAATTCAAATGAATATAGAAAGAGTGACACTCCTGTGAACCCTAATTCAATATGACCCATATCAAAGAATTGATTTGACCCAAATTCACCGTGTTTCACTATTTTTCTTCACATTTTTCTTTGTCTTTTTCACCATTTTCGTCGTATTTCTTCACGCGCTCGATCGGCTCAACAATGCCGCCACCGGAGCCAAACTCGGCCGAATAAGGCTGTTTCTATCTTCGAAATTGCCGTCGAGTATCGAGCAACTGATTGCGGAGACCGCGTCGGTGAAATCGGAGGATTGGTTTTTTGATGCTCTGAATGGAAAGAGGAGCGCTAAGTTACCGAGTTGGAGCGTTTCGATAAGTCTTTGGAGTTTGAGGGAACTCTAATTTTCTTGACGGCGGCGCCACGTAATAGGAGGATATGAGGGTTTATATTGCAGCTTGCGTTGCTATTGGAACGGCGGTTTCCGAGTTGCCGGCGGTGAGTACATGAATATGGTTGTCTCCGATGATGAGAGATTAGATCATAGCGGTGAAAGAAAAGCGCAGCAAATTTTGTTGCAACCTCAGCAAATTCCTCAATTTCAGCAAAACGTCTCACTATTATTCAAATTAACTATCACTATTATGCTATAAAACTATCATTATTTGCTATAAATTCACTGTTCTTCTATAAATTATCACTGCTATACTATAAAACTATCATTGTTACTCAGATAAACTCTCACTTTTATTCAGAAAAACTATCACTGTTACTAAGTAAAACTCTCACTTTTACTTAGAAAAAGTCTCACTTTCATTCAGTAAAATTATCAATTTTATTCAGTAAAACTCTCACTGTTACAAACTATCAATGTTGTAAAGAAAAAAAACTCTCATTGTTGCTAAGTAAAACTCTCATCGTTACAAAGTAAAACTCTCACTTTTGTTCAAAAAAAAAACTCTCATTATTGCTATGTAAAAATCTCACTGTTATTAAGTAAAACTCTCTCTTTTGTTCAAAAAAACTCTCATTGTTTGTGTAAAACTCTCATTGTTATTAAGTAAAACTCTCATTGTTACTAAGTAAAACCCTCACTTTTGTTCAAAAAAACTCTCATTGTTGTTATGTAAAACTCTCACTGTTATTAAGTAAAACTCTCACTTTTGTTCACAAAAACTCTCAATGTTGCTATGTAGAACTCTCACTGTTATTAAATAAAACTCTCACTGTTATTACGTAAAACTCTCACTGTTACTAAGTAAAACTCACTTTTGTTCAAAAAAACTCTCACTGTTGCTATGTAAAACTCTCATTGTTATTAAGTAAAACTCTCACTTTTATTCCCAAAAACTCTCACTGTTGTTATGTAAAACTCTAAATTTTGTTCACAAAAACTCTCCCTGTTGTTATGTAAAACTCTCTTTGTTGTTAAGTAAAACTCTCACCGTTACTATGTAAAACTCTCACTTTTGTTCAAAAAAAACTCTCACTGTTGCTATGTAAAAATCTCACTATTATTAAGTAAAACTCTCATTGTTACTAAGTAAAACTCTCACTTTTGTTCAAAAAAACTCTCATTGTTGCTATGTAAAACTCTCACTGTTATTAAGTAAAACTCTCACTATTACTAAGTAAAACTCTCACTTTTGTTCAAAAAAAACTCTCACTGTTGCTATGTAAAACTCTCACTGTTACTAAGTAAAACTCTCACTTTTGTTCACAAAAACTCTCACTGTTGCTATGTAAAATTGTCACTGTTACTAAGTAAAACTCTCACTGTTATGCAAGACTATTATCACTGTTAAACAAAAATCCAATCTAATCAATAATTTCAATTAATCAACCACCAGCAAAAAACTACAAAAACTAGTAAATATATCATTGTTAAACTAAAATTGTTAAATTTCATATGGACAAAAACTTCACTTGTTAAACTGCATAGCCACCACTATTTAATATGCACAAAAAACAGTAAAAACTATCATTGTTAAGCCTAATACATTTTCAGATTTGAAACAAGAAAATCAATGTTATCTTCTTCTTGGTATCTTGCTCCGCCTCTCAGCATCAACCTTTTTCTTCTCTTCTTGACCCCTTAATTTCATCTCATTTTTCTCGTTTGCAATATGTTTGATTAATGTTGGTTGTTCTTGTAGAAATCATTAACTTTTTCTAAAACCTTTTCTTTAGTCTTGAAAGATATTTACCAGTTATTCCAGTAATATCTCTCTTAAGAGATACAAACAACCCTTTCACTTCCTGCAAAAAATAAAGCATGTCTCATTAAAGTATATATAATAATTGCAATGTAGACAAGCTATCACTTGTATGCAAGAAATTATCACTATTGTTCAAAAAAACTTTCACTGCTACACAAAAAAAGTATCAATATTGTTCAAAATAACTCTCATTATTGTTCATAATACTATTGTTAAAATAACTCTCACTGTTGTTCATAATAATTTTCACTGTTAAGCCAAAAGAGTATCACTATTATGAAGAGAGACTATCATTGTTGTTCAAAAAAACTTTCACTGCTACACAAAAAAGTATCATTGTTGTTCAAAATAACTCTCACTGTTTTTCATAATAACTTTCACTGGTAAGCCAAAAAAGTGTCACTGTTGTATACAAAAAAACTATCAATGTTGTTCAAAAAAATTTTCACTGCTACACAAAAAAAGTATCACTGTTGTTCAAAATAACTCTCATTATTGTTCATAATAACTTTCACTGTTAAGCAAATTGTAACCATAACAAAAACCGCAAATCGAAAACCGCAAAATCGCAAGAAAAAAAAAAAAAAAAAAAGGGGGAAGAACATTGAAATAGGAAGACCGCAAACCGCAAATCGCAAGAAATGAAAACTGCAAACCCCAAGCTTATCGACGAACAATAATCACAAATCTATCAAGCGAAAATTGAACAACAGCACATGTACAAAAAAGATAAGTAATGGAAAAGAAAGTATAGAACCATAGAATACAACTATCTCCAATCTAATACTAGAAGTCATCAAAACAAACACCTTAAACAACACAGACAAACCAAAAGCTTAAGAAAAATAAATCATAGTAGAAATTAATTACTTGATAATCGTGGAGGCCGACGAGGATAATATCATCCTCTAGCAGCAATTCAAAGGAACAATCGAGTTCCGTGCGGATCGTCGTCGTCGCATCGCAGAGGAGTTGACGTCGCCGTTGCGTGAAGAGTCGCAGAGAATGGAGTGGTTTTGCATCGAAGAGAGTGGAGTGGTTTCGCTCGCAGAGAATCAGAGTGGTTTGCAAACGCAGAGAGAGGTGCGCGAGAGGAGTGAGGAAAATGAGTGTGAAAAGAAATGGGCTGAAATGGGTTGAATAGTTTATATTCAACCCGTTTTGTATGTATGGGTCAGGTTTGACCCGAGGATTCATGGTAAGAAATAAGGTCTACACAAGTTTTTATCATATAAAAAATGATGTGGCAATTCATAAACTGGTGTGAGAGCCAATATGGCAAATTATTGCCTTTTCTCACCAACTTATTTCGAATTGGCTTTGACTATCAATCATTTGACTACCGTATAAAAAAAAAAATCAAATTAATTGAGCTTGAGCACAACTCAGTTCAATTACAATCCTACTAATTTTTTAAAAAGGCCATTTTTAAAAACAAATAAGAAAAGTCGTGCCAACAAGGTAATTCATAAAATGCAATTGTACATATACCTCAATCAATAAACAAAAAAAGAAAATAAAAATTCATCTCCTGATAGGCCAGGACAATACACATTTGATTTCTGGTATAAACAAGAACATGCATGACAAATAGTAAGGCGGATCAAGTTTTCAATCAAAGAAACTTGAATCGGTTCAGCAATAAAATTATAAACCAATTATGCTGAACATAACTAAATCTAATCTACAACGACACTTGATAGCAATCAAAAAATAATATTCTGTTCCCAGAAACCTAAATCATCCATTTGAAGCATAGAACTCTCGAAGACATAAATGTAAGATCCTTTCGATGAACACTCTGTAATATTCACATACCTCAATAGCAGGCCCTGTTTCATATATACACTCAAACGATGCATTATCTGCCAGCCAGTACTAATAGCAACACTTCTAAAATTCACTAGAAATTATCATGAATTCCCTCCCAAAACCCTCCTCAGCTCGTGTTTTTGTGATTCAGTGAGCTTTTCAGGGTACCTCACATCAATTTGGATCCTAAGAGTTCCCTTTCTCCGAGGGTTTTTTGAAACGGGCATTCCTTCATCAGGGACAGAGACCTCGTGTCCAGGTTTTACAATCTCCGTTAACTGGACTGTTAAATTCCGTCCATCCAGGGTGGTAAGCTCGAATGTCTTTCCAGTGAGGGATTCGAGGAGTGTTATCTCCTTCTTCACCACCAAATCATTCCCTTCGCTAATATAAAGGGGGTGAGATTTTTCGTCTACCACAAAAATGAGATCAGCAGGAATGACACCAGGTTCTTCGTTGCCCTTTTCTGGGAAAGTTATTTTTGTGCCCTTCTTCCAACCGGGTTTTATGTCGATGGTTAGGATCTCGTCCAACATCCGAATCCTGCTGCAAGAGAGAAAAGTATACCACAAGCTAAAGTACGAGTAAATCAAAATTCTTATCGCTTGAGAAAAGGGGTCCTTTTTAAAAAAAAGCAACATTGACGAATTAAATTAGATATTGATGTGGAAATGCTAACAAGCATATAAAGTTTCAGAAAAGCAATAACCAATGAACCATAATAGCAGAGCTGCTTAGTTACTTTATGCAGAAAAAAAACCGTGGACAAGGAAGGATAAATTCAACTTTAAAGCAGTCAAAATACCTGTGCTACCACATATTCATACTACATAAACGACCGAATGACTAATTAAATGAAACAGGAGAAATGTGGTGCAGAGTTTATTAAGAAATTTAGCTTGGTAAACAGAAATATAAAGATGCCAAAAGAGAGAAACTGGTGAAATCAAGGGTTGAAATTATAGACACAAACTATTAGGTAAACAAACATTATTATTGAATAATCACGGGAAAGAATTCCTGCCCAAGCAGTTAAGCCGACTCTAAAACACGACGATCCCTCTCGATGCTCTAACGACATAGAAAACATATAAATCTAAAAAATCTAAACCCTAAGTTAACCCATAGCAATAAAGTCCATGGGTTGTTTATTGAAGACTTGAATTTAAAAGACCACAACTATAATTATAATAAGACAATAAATGAAATGCACCAAAACCCACTATGTATAATTCAAAGTTTCATTAGATAGATGGAAAAGTGATATTAGCCAATCACTCCATGATGGAAAATATATACATAGAATATGTTTCAGTCTACAGGAAATAACCATAGCCTTTTATTTTTTTTTTTTTTTGAAAGAAAAAAAAAACGTAGTTGCCTTAGAATATCTTTTCCTTGGGGAAGTCACAGCCAAAACAAGCAAGCTCCTTCTAACGAGTCTTTCCCCAATCAAAATCCAAAGAAAAAACAGTGGACACAATCACATGTAGATCGTTTCTGAACAAGTCAAAGCATTCAAGAGTGCAAACCATGCAAAGACCAATTCCAAACGAAGAGGCCTAACACTGTTTCATCTTGCAAGTCTAACTTGAATAGATTTAATCAGAAATAATGAAGTACCTCTACTTAGAGTGAAATTGTCTTTCCAACTGCTTGTGCATAATATTAATATACTTCCAATATTTCCCTACCAAAACGTAGCATACGGTAAATAATCAGGATTTTACGAAGAACCAGCTCCACCAGCTATACATGCAATCAAATTCCAGCAAAGGAAAGTGTAGAACTCAAAAATTCTTTGTTTCCAGAGCAGGAATTAATATTACCACAATATTGAAGGCATTTCACATTTCTTAACAAGACTTGTACCATATTGTACATTACAAAAGATTGAAGAAGTTCATGCAGGAAATGATGCCCTTATAACAACTTTACAACACAATAGTTTGACCAAATCTAAACAAAATGATACATTGTATGCTTCCCAGCCATTATACAAAAAAATTCCAACTTTCTATGAATAACACCTTGCATCTATTTATCTTTCAACTTTTAGTCATTAACATATACATCATCAACCTCAATCATTCTATGTTACCATATCACCAATTCAGTGTAGTCCTTTTGTAACAATATTGAAATGTCAACCACCTTCACACCCACGTTACCAAACTTTATATTTGAAATACCATTGGGGCCTTATTTGCATGCATGCCAAAAGAAAAAAAAAAGTGTCAACGCTGAAGAAAGATCAACTATCCAAGCATCTACAGGTACCAATGTGCCTTTGTTTCAAGACAAATATCAGTTTCTTGAAGTCATGTGTATCAGGAACTTCTTGCACCAAAAATGAGGTATGACACAGAAACTTGTAACTTAAAAGATACGGTAATTATTCAAATAGACCTCATTCCAATTACCTGGGAACAGACCTCATTCCAATTACCTGGGACCCGACCTCATTCCAATTACCTGAGGTCTATTGGAATAATTACCTGATATTTTTAGTTACAGGTTTCTGTGCCTTACAATATGCTGCAAAAGCATACAAGCTGACAACTAGTTTGATTTTCAAGAAAGCACCTTAGAGCACAACCATAGAAACTATTGTTATACATGGCCAGTCCCTCATGACTGAGCATGTCATGTACATAGTTATTAAAGGCGCGCCCGAGGCGCGCCTAAGGCGCCAGGCACTCGGGGCGCCAGCCATCTCGCCGGCCATAGGCCCAGGCGGTTGGGATTTTCTGGGCGCTCGCCTGGGAGCGCCTTTCGGCGCCTCGACTTGGGACAAAAGGCGCGCCTAAGGCGTGCCTTGCGTACATCTAGGGTTTGAAATAAAAAAAAAAACATTTTTTTATTTGTCAAATAACATCAGAATTATAAAAAATACTATCTCTTAAGTCTTAATATTTAAGTGAATCACATCTAGGGTTTCAAGATTCACTTTTTAGGGCAAGGGCAAGTGTGTGGGTGTGAGTGTGAGAGGATCATCTTTTAGCGGCCTTAGAGATGAAGATGAAGATGAAAATGAAGATGAAATTGAATTTAACTTCGAAGGTGAAGATGTGGAGGAAGAAGAATTTCGTGAGGACGATCCACGTTATGATGATGATGATGATGATGAGGAGGAGGAGGAGGAGTTTGCTTTTGATGAATTCGTTGATGGAGATGATTAGTTTGCTATTTATGTCTTTAATTCCGTGATTAAGCTGGATATTTACTGTTTGTTATTATCGTACTTCTATGGTTTGAAGTTTATGTCTTTACACTTTATTTTGTGTGATTTATATGTTTTTAACCTTCAACTTGTTAGTTAATTATATGTTAGTATGATTAACTTAGGTTTACTTCCATGGTTAGGTTTACTAAGAAATTTTCAAGGTCTTATGTTGTTTTTTCCAAGGATGCAAGGACGCGCGACTAAGGCGCCAGGCGCGCCTAAGGCGCTAGGCGCTGCTTCGCGCCTTGTGGCGCCTTGCGCCATTAATAACTATGGTCATGTAAACATACTAAAGTAATAAAATGTTACTTTTATGAATAATCAAGTTCCTGGGGTCTAATACAAGTAGAAATTGGAAAAGATCCCTACTGAAGCCAACATTCTAGTTTTCCCTGATCCCACTAAACACTTGATCAACATTCACATCATGAACTAGTAACATGCTTCTTTTTTATTTAGCGCCAGATGAATGGAAAATTAATGCAACTAAAGTAAAAACTAATAAACAAACATTTATAAGTGAACCTAGTTTCAATTACGGAACCTAACTATACAGCCAAATTCATTCAATCTAACGTAAAATAGACCAATCAACCAAATGTTATAACAAACTCATTCTGACAAATATATATTTAATGCCAAACTTTGGCCGCTAACTGGTTGATGAAAAAACAAATAATTCATAATAGCCACCTTCAGAGTGGTAAGAATTACACGTCTTCTTCCAATAAGTATGAGTTATGACTAAATCATAACCGGTTTCGGCAGCAGGATAATTTGCCACTCCAAATCCACAAGAGAAGGACAAGGTCAGATATTGTAAAGCTAAGTTCCCAACAAGACATTCTCCACTTAATCACAAGTATAAAGGGTGGAAATCACAAGAGGCAAAAAACTAGAACCCAACAATGAGAGAGACAAGAACCTCCGTCTAAATCCAGTGACCGAAAGATTAAGCACGCGATCAGATACTTCATTGAGCAAGATTTCACCAAAAAAAAAAGGTAGAAGAAGAAGAAGAAGAATCGATGAAACAGTAAACAAGAAAACAAATGAACCAAAATATTACACAATGGAGAAAGAAAAGAAAAGAAAAGGAAACAAATAGAACATACCCATGAGAATCAAGAACGTTCCTAGAAATCTTCATCTTTCGCGTAGAACCAGTATACAATTCCTCCAAACTACACATCAGCACATTCTCCACCGGCGCCGCCTTCCTCGATCCTCCACCACCCGAGTTCTCCCTACCTCCACCATTCATTGTCCTACTCCTAAAATTCCCATCTCGCCTACCCCCACCACTACCATTGTTGCTACTACCAGCACCAGCATTACCATTACTATTCTCTCCGAAAATCTCTGCATAAATATCATCAGCGTTTCTCGGATTAAACCGGAAATTAGGGTTCGGATGCTGCTGCTGACTATTGTAGTGATACGACTGATTCCGAGCGCTACGTGGAGGAGGAGGAAATTGACCCGATTTCAAACCCTCCTCACCGTAAAGATCGTAGATCTGGCGCTTCTGCGGATCGCTTAAAACATCGTATGCTTCGGAAATCTGTTTGAATTTGGCTTCAGCTTCTTGCTTGTTCACGTTCTTGTCGGGATGCCAAATCATCGCCAATCGGCGATAGGCTCTCTTCAAGTCTTCATCGCTGGCGTTCCGATTCACTTTCAAAATGTTGTAGTAATCGACCCCCATATTAGGGCTCAAATGTTTGGTGCGTTTTTCCCTCTTATTTCTTTCTTTTTGAAATGTGATTGTAGATGTGTATATCAGCAATAGAAAGAATGGAGAAGATTGCGTCTAACTTTCCGGCGGCCGCGGCGGTTTAGGGTGGTGGGATTGCAGAAGAATAATCAGTGGGAGAATCTTGAATTTTGAGTAGAATTTTGTTGCAGTTTCGATTTGAAGATGAGAGAGAGAAGAACGTGAACGTGGTGAGAGAAGTGGAAAGGTGTGGGGGTATGTTAAGGATTTGGTGGGGGCAATAGCCTTGGTAAATATCGGATTTTATTAGGGGCATTTATGTAACATTAATGTAGATTCATATATGATCGTTCTATACTTGTTTACCTTTTCCATAAATACTACTTCCTCCGTCCTATTTTTTATTATCCATTTACTGTAGACACGGAAATTAAGAAAAAGTATGAGATAATAGTATGAAATGGTGTAAAGTGGGTTTGGTGGAGGAAAATAATAGTATTAAATGGTGTAAAGTGGGTTTGGTGGAGATAAATAATAGTATTAAATAGTATTGAATGTTGTTTTATTGCCTTATTTGGAAATGAATAAACAAAATTAGGACGACTATTTATGGAAAGTGGATAATCAAAATCAGGACGGATGGAGTAATATTGTACGGGGTGATTCACCCCGAGATAAATATGTGTTTTTCTATTTTACCTTTAATAAGATTTGTCTTCGAGTTAGCACGGGAGCTTGGGGTTAGGAGGGTGGATCAACATGCGATTTACCTTGGAATTCCGTGCAGGATAGGGAGATCAAGGAGTGCGATGTTTGAGGCGTTGGTGAATAGGGTGATAAAGAAGATTAAGGATTGGAAGAGCTGGATATTATCGCAAGCTGGCAAGCTAACGTTGGTGAGATCGGTTGTCCAATTGATTCCAACTTATTTGATGACTTGTTTCAAAATTCCGGACAATATAATTCAAAGGATTGAAGGGGAGGTTTGTCGTTTTCTTTGGGGTCAGAAGGGGGACGAAAAGAGAATTCACTGGCTGAGGAGAAAGAGGTTATGCAGTCCGAAAGGTGAAGGAGGCCTTGGTATTCATGATCTTACGGCGTTTAACAAGGCTCTCTTAGCCAAACAGGGATGGATGTTGATTCAAGATGATCATTCGTTCCTAGCCCAAATGCTAAAAGCCCGGTACTACCCACAGGGCTCTTTCGATTCAGCACAATTGGGTTTTGCTCCGATCTACACATGGAGAAGCATCTTGGAAGGGAGGGAGGTGTTGACAAAAGGAATGGGGTGGATTGTGGGGGACGACCGTGACATTAGAGTGTGGAAAGACCCCTGGCTCTTTGATGGTGCCACTCCGGGGATAATGTCTGATAGAGGGTCTTATGATGAGGGTATGTTGGTATGTGATCTTTTTGGAGAGGACTCGCGGGAATGGGATATGCCAAAGGTGGCGACCATTTTTTCAGAAGCGAAAGCTGGCCGGATATGTAATATTCCTCTTGGGGCCTCAAATAGGAAGGATATGTTGGCATGGAGATTCACGAAGGATGGTGTGTATACAGCTAGGTCTAGGTATTATGATGTACAACGATGAGAACGGTCGGATGGCCGGAACGGGTGATTGAAAATTTGGAAATTGAAGTTTATTCCGAAGGTACAACATTTCATGTGGCGACTTATGTTGGGGAATTAATTGTCCGGATCTATTCGGGATGAATATTTAAATACAAATTTAATTCTGACAATTATTACTAGCATGAATTAATCCTATATTAATTCAAATAATAATTCAACAACAAATCATGCATATAAACAGTTCACATAAATCCTACGCATGCGGAATTGCTACGGGTTTATGTGAACTAACCTCTTGGAGTGGCAATGGTCTCGTCGATTAAAACACACCAAAAAGCCTTCCCAAGTATTCCCTAGTCCTTGCTCGTCAATCCGGTGGAAGGAAACTCGCGAACAATTAACAAAAGGGAAAATAAAATTTGTTGCACCACCTTTGTGGATTTACTAATTTTTCCAGCACATGGAATTTCACTTGGGAATGAAACATTCATCCCCTATTTATAGAGGGTGTTGGCCGATTTTTCCATATGGAATAGGGAGGAAAAAATCTTTTATTGATCTCCAAGAAATCTTGAATATATCTCATATATTCTTTTCTCCATAATTAAAATATTCCATAAAAATCCCACTATCTCTTGTTATGGTATATTTCTAAAAAAATAGGAAAAAGAAACCAAGATTTGGATCTTCTTGAATTTATGAGATATACTTGTATTTCAAGAAATACATATCTTCCATAATATCTTTTCAAGAAAATCTTTCTTTCCCTTTTATTTCAAAATTCTCGAAAATTTCCATTTGAATAACCAAGTGGGAGATTTCTTGAATTTAATGAGATAATCTTGTATTCCATAACAAAACTCAAAGAAAATCTTTCTCCCCTTTTTATTCATATTTTTCGAAATTCTTAGGAAAAATAGCAACAAGAATTTATTTTATTTTTAAACAACTTTTTCAGTTATTGGACTTTATGTTGGTCTACTTGAGGGGCCTTTAGAAGAATTAAGATTGGACCTTCCAATGGATCTTGAATTATCAATATTGAGCCACAATATTATTCAAGCCCATAAATATTAATTAATCCCACTACATAATTAATATTGCACTATCCATCTTAACCCATATTACAGTTAATATGGCTTCCGGTTATTATTTCCCGTGTTTAAGATTATCTAGCCCATTAATTAATTCAAGCCACTGAAATAGCTTTCCATTAATTAATATCTTTTATCCTTGGTAAATGAACGGTTCAACATTATTATCCATACCGGAAACTAGTTCCACTTGCAAGATTAGGTATGATAAAACTTACGAACCTCCCAAGGGGGCAAATCGAACAAGCGTACTTGCACACGATTCTCCGTATTAAATCTTAGCAATCGCATGTGACCAATAATATTGCTCAAGATATAAAGTATTGAATCTCATTGATTCTCTACCCGTAATAAGTCAAAGCAATAGTTACTAACCACACGCGATCCTATTTAAGTGACAAAGATTAAGAAATAACGAACCACTGAGGTCTAATTCTTCCTAGTTAGGTTCAAGAATTTGTCCTCCTATAGGTCCTCTTGATTAAGACTAGACATGCACTAGTGTAATCTCTTGGTCAAGACAAACCAATCTGAGCCTTACACTTCAACCTTTCACGATGAATTGTTCATTTCCATCTAGGTCGTGAATGGTGTACTTTTGGTTACAAGGAACTGTTAATTTAATCTTCTGTGATCTGGTATCACTAAATTAACTACAATGTAACACGTACTATTTATTGAACAGTTATGCAAGAAATATATGTAACATTCGATGATATTTAAAGCATCGATGATAAATAATTTATTTCAAAAATAAGTTAAAATTCACCGATTATACAAAGTAAAAGCATACTTTCCAAAGATAATCCCAACAATCTCCCACTTATACTCAAAGTCCTTTTAAGTATACTACATCATGTATCGTGTAGTTTCCTAATACGTGACATCTAATGTCACCTACACTAACCTAATAATGTCTCCCACTTATACTCAAAGCAGTTGGCAACGGTCTTGACACTCATTCCTTCCACATGTCTCTCGAATGTATTATGAAGGTGCACCTTTTGTGAATGGATCCGCTAGGTCAGGTTGTCTTACGATGCGATCTTTGCCACCTCTATATCTCCTCTCTTAACGATTTCTCGTCTAAGATTTTTTTTTCCTTCAAGTGTGCTTGTTTGACTCGTGGACTCTTGGTTCCCTTTGAATTTCAACCGCCTTTAGCAAATATTGCTAGACAAATTGAACTCCATCCAAGTCCACTAAGAAGGTCTAGAGCCAAACCGGTTCCTTCATCGCTTCTGTTCGCTACTTACCCGGCCCATGGTTGAAGTCGGTGTGCTTGTTTGACTCGTGGACTCTTGGTTCCCTTGAATTTGTGGCCTTCTAGCAAATATTCTTAGACAAATTCGAACTCCATCCAAGTCCACTAAGAAGGTCAGAGCCAAACTGGTTCCTTCACCGCTTCAAGTCGCTTCTTACCGGCCTTCCATGGTTGAGTCGATGATGCATTTCGCTTCACACTCGTCCATTTCTATGGCTACACTTCCCAAATGAAAGCACACTAACCGAGGTAGATAGTTTTCGAATCTATGTCTCGATTGGAAATCCGAGTCCGGTGTAGCGATGGGGATTAGACTATCCGGATCGATAAACCAACATTCTATCTTGAGTTCTTTTCAGATACTTCAGAATATTTTTAACTGTCGTCCAATGTTCTTTCCCCCGGGTTACTTTGATATATTGCCACCATGCCAACGGCAAAGTAAATATCCGGTCTCGTGCACAACATTGCATACATAAGGCTTCCGACAGCCGAAGCATAAGGAATGTCTTTCATGTCATCTATCTCCTTTTGTGTCTTAAGGCACATTTTCTTGGATAGATGGATTCCATGCCTGAAAGGTACGAAGCCTTTCTTGGAATCCTGCATGCTGAATCGTTTCAAGACAGTGTCTATGTATGAAGTTTGAGATAAGCCTATCATCCTTTTCTTGAGATCTCGAGTGATCTTGATCCCAAGGATGTGCCCGGCTTTCCCTAAGTCCTTCATATCAAACTGTTTTGAAAGTCATGTCATTACGTCTGATAACACCTTTACATCGTTCCCGATGAGCAGAATGTCATCTACATATAGTACTAAGAATACCAATGCAGTTCCGACATGCTTTTTGTACACACAACTTTCGAACTCGTTTTGATCAAACCCATAAGACTTTATTACATGATCAAAACATTGGTTCCAAGCTCTGGATGCCTGTTTGAGTCCGTAAATGGACTTCATGACAAACTAGGTGTTCTTGGCCCCTTTCAATGAAGCCTTGGGGTTGTTGCATATAGATTTCTTCATCAAGACTTCCGTTAAGGAAAGCTGTCTTGACATCCATTTGCCAGATTTCTAAATCGAGATGCGCAGCAATCGACAAGAGAATCCGGATGGACTTGAGCATTGCTACAGGTGAAAAGGTTTCCTTATAGTCGATCCCTTCTTTCTGAGTATAACCTTTCGCCACAAGCCTTGCCTTGAAGGTTTCCACTTTCCATTCCGGTCCCCTTTTTCTCTTGTATACTCACTTGCAACCAATGGGTTTGACCCCATTAAGTGGTTCGACTAGCTCCCACACTCTGTTATGATCCATAGAACTCATTTCTGCTTTCATTGCCTTTTGCCAAGAAACCGCATCCTTGTCTTAGATTGCCTCATCATATGTTCATGGGTCTGATTCGTCTTGTCCAGGAATCAAGTCCGAGGACTCTCCTATCCCCATGA
The DNA here is from genome assembly GCA_037126765.1 of Stenogyne calaminthoides. Taxonomy (NCBI): domain Eukaryota; kingdom Viridiplantae; phylum Streptophyta; class Magnoliopsida; order Lamiales; family Lamiaceae; genus Stenogyne; species Stenogyne calaminthoides. The sequence continues at coordinate 268,327 of JBBCBC010000015.1, forward strand.
ATCTCTCGGGCTGTCTCACATCCCTCCCACTACGACGAGATTCCGGTTGTGAAAGTGTGTCGTTTGGTATGTCATCTTGTACAGTTGGCAATGAGGTTAGCCACCATAGCTCACTTAAGGTAATCTCACTTCTGGGTCTTCTTTCGTTCATATAGTCTTCTTCCAAAAATCTAAAGTGGGTGCTTATTACCACCCTTTGATCCTCGGGACCATAGAACATACACCCTTTTGTTCCCTCGGGGTATCCTACAAACAACCTTAATTCTGATCGAGGATCCAATTTCTCGGCTTCCTTGTCCAACACGTAGGCCGGACACCCCCAAATTCTCATGTGTCTCAAACTGGGCTTGCGCCCGGTCCACAATTCTTTGGGAGTTTTGGGAACCGATTTGGATGGCACCAAGTTCAGAATGTAAGCCGCTGTTTCCAAGGCATGACCCCAGAACGACTTGGGAAGATCCGCATAACTCATCATTGATCTAACCATTTCCAAAAGAGTTTTGTTTCTTCGCTCTGCAACCCCGTTTTGTTGAGGGGTTCCGGGTGCAGTCAGCTGGGATTCAATCCCTTCATCTGAAAAGTAGTTTAAAAACTCATCGCTGAGGTACTCACCTCCACGATCGGATCGTAGAGACTTGATATGTTTTTCCCTATGATTCTCTGCTTGAGCCTTAAATTCTTTGAATTTCTCAAAGGTCTCAGTTTTATGCTTCATAAGGAAAATATAATCGTATCTTGAGTAGTCATCAATAAAAGTGACGAAATACTCATAACCTCCTCTTGCTTTGGTTGACATTGGACCACATACGTCTGTGTGAACGATTTCTAACACTTCTTTGGCTCTATTCCCCTTGGCTCTGAATGCCCTCTTGGTCATTTTACCCTTCAAACATGATTCGCAGGTTGTAATTGGTTCAACTTGGAGAAACTCCAGTGAACCGTCTTTCACCAACCTTTGGATCCTCTTTGGATTAATATGTCCCAATCTTAGATGCCATAGAAGTGTTTCGTTCACGTCTGATGAACGTTTTCTTTTATTGGAAACAATTGATGTGTTATAGGATGCATTTTGTGAGTGGTGTGCACAGTTAATTGTATAGAGATTACTTGACAACGTTCCATGTCAGATAAATTTATCATAAAGAGAAATGGTAACAACTTTATCAAAAGTAACCGAATATCCATCAAGGTAAAGTTTAGAAACCGAAATCAAATTCTTTCTAAAATTCGGAACTTAAAGAACATCTCTTAAAATTAAAACTATGTCTTCAAAAGACAGGTGCACTTCTCCCACTGCTTCAGCTGCCACTCTCGTAGCATCGCCCAGTGTGATGAGGATCTCACTCTCACTAAGTTGTCGGGTCCGCTTGAACCCCTGTAAAGTGAAACAAATATGATTAATGGATCCCGTATCCACCACCCATAAATGGGAGGCATACGCCGTTGAGCAAGTTTCAACAACTAGTGCGTGAGAATTACCTTTCTTTCCATTCCTTTTGGGATTGGAACAGGCTGACCTTCAATGTCCTTTTTCACCACACTTGAAGCACCTCCCCTTAGCTGGCTTGCTCACTCCTCCACCTCCCTTCACCTTTTCTTTGCCTTTGGCAACACTTGAGTTCACTTGCTTGTGCCTTTTGTCCCTTTTCTTGTTCTTACCACCCCTTGGCCTAGAAGAAGAAGAAGGTCAATTTGCCACCAAGGCTTGGCTCTTTTGCCCCAATATCGCCTCTGCCGAGACTAAAGCTTGCAACAGATCAGGCATCGAGAACTTCTGATTATTCATCTGGTAGTTCAGCCTGAATTGTTCAAAACTTTTCGGCAGAGAATGGAGCACGAAATCGATTTGGGTCTCGATGTCGTATTCGGCGCCAAGTACCTCAAGTTTGTTAAGGTGAGCCATCATTTGGAGAACGTGCTCCCTTACGGGCGTTCCCTCCACCATTTTCATAGAGAGCAAGTCCCTCATGGTGATCTGACGAGCCACACGGTTCTGATGTTGAAACATCGCTTTAAGACTAGTCATGATGTCTGCAGCGGTCTCAACGTTCTGGTGTTGGTGTTGCAACACATCTGACATTGAAGCCAAGATGGTACACTTTGTCATTTCGTTGGAACGCTCCCAGTCAGCATACTCTTTCTTAACCGATTTAGTTGACTCATCATTTGGCTTTTCTGGTTTAGGTGTAGTGAGAACCCAGTTATGGCTTTGTGCAGTGAGGACAATAGTAAGTTTACGACTCCAATCAATGAAGTTTTCACCAGTAAGCAAATTGTCTTTAAGTATATTGAACAGTGAATTAAAAGGTTGCGACATGATGAACTGAAATAAATAATAATATGCATAAGCACAAATATATCACAAAATTCGATTACATGTTTCATATTAAAATCTCAAAAAAATATGAACATGCATCGGCCAACATCTCAAAACAGTTTAAATAAGCCACGTGGGGTGGGTCATTATTTAAACACATTCAAGCAGGTTACAAACAAGAACAGTTACAAACCTTTAATATCCAGATTAATAGTTGGCTCTCACTTGACCAATATAAAATTGACAGAGACTTTGGGGAAGTATATGCATATCAATTTTATACCTAAGTAATAACCATGATTAAATACATAATTATTATTTCGCTTTGATCGAGCCTCGTGGGGAGGGTCATCGTCGCCACTAGTAATAATCCACAATCATCCATTTGAAATTTATTCATGTGAAAGCTATCTTTTAACCGTCCCGTGGGGGGAATTTCTCCAAAAGAATTCACAAATAAATAAATCATGGAGGTCAAAATTAATTCAATTTTATTATCCGGAATAAAATTGTCAATTAATTGTTTAAGAATACTTAGTAATTTTTCGAAAGTGAGATTTTTCAAAACATTTTCTCATGCATCGCAAATTCAAACACAATTTAAATAAGCATAAAATAATGCATAAACATCAAGACAAAAAATTAAACATATTATGCACATATATCCAATTGTCATGGTTAATTTTTGTCATGTCTTGAACTTGAGAAATCGTCTTCATAGCCTTCATCGTTCGTCTCGAAAAGCTCCCACTTGACCGTCTTAAAAAAAATGCCTTGTCAAGCCGCGTCATCGACCACCTTGCGGTCTGAGTGCCCCCTAGCACTCCCGGCCATGTCGAGTGGCGTCCGTCGAAGGGCTAAGCGCTGGCAAGACGCCGCCGTATGCGTCGCCAGACATCGCCCCGCTTCGGCGACTCTCGATGGATCTCGGCGGGCATCAGCGGCAGATGCCGCCGCCCATGCCGACTGCCTGCCTCGCACAGACCACCCGCTTCAAGGCACAGATCCATCCGCGCCGCCACCGTCATGCTGCTCGTCCGCCGTCGCCCGGCGATCGCCCCGCCAAGCCCTCATGAAGCGCCAGCGTCATCTCAAGGCTGCCGATCTCGATTCGGCCATCTCCGACCTCGCCCCACACGTCTTGGAAGGCCCGGCGTCCGGCGTCAGCGTCGTGCGTGCCTTGGCACATTCACGCGGACGCCGCCTACTCCTTGTTAGGATCTCGTCTTTTAATTCTTCGTCTCTCCGTTTTCCGATCCCGGTTATAATTTATTTACAAAAATAAATAAACCTAGATCTAAACTAGTCTATTACATTGATCAAATCAAACAAATTCTAATCTACTCGTGGATTTTCATTTAGGCAAAAACGAATTCGAAGCTAATCGAATTAAAAAACCACAATTTATATGCATGCATAAATAAACACATTAAATCCATGACAATTGGATACCTACAAAAAAGATCTAGCAATTCTACTATCCAATTTCAAATTTAATGAAAACTAATTAAATTGCAATTTAAAATTGAGTCTTAAACCGAGGCTCGATACGATTGTTGGGGAATTAATTGCCCGGGATCTATTCGGGGTGAATATTTAAATACAAATTTAATTCGACAATTATTACTAGCATGAATTAATCCTATATTAATTCAAATAATAATTAAACAACAAATCATGATATAAACAAATTTCACATAAATCCTACGACGCGGAATACTACTGAGTTTACGTGAACTAACCTCTTGGAGTGGCAATGGTCTCAAATCGATTAAAACACACCAAAAAGTCTTCCCAAGTATTCCCTAGTCCTTGCTCGTCAATCCGGTGGAAGGAAACTCGCGAACAATTAACAAAAGGGAAAATAAAATTTGTTGCACCACTTTTGTGGATTTACTAATTTTTCCAGCACATGGAATTTCACTTGGGAATGAAACATTCATCCCCTATTTATAGAGGGTGTTGGCCGATTTTTCCATATGGAATAGGGAGGAAAAAATCTTTTCTTGATCTCCAAGAAATCTTGAATATATCTCATATATTCTTTTCTCCATAATTAAAATATTTCATAAAAATCTCACTCTCTCTTGTTATGGTATATTTCTAAAAAAATAGGAAAAAGAAACCAAGATTTGGATCTTCTTGAATTTATGAGATATACTTGTATTTCAAGAAATACATATCTTCCATAATATCTTTTCAAGAAAATCAAGAAAATATTTCTTTCTATTTCAAAATTCTCGAAAATTTCCATATGAATAACCAAGTGGGAGATTTCTTGAATTTAATGAGATAATCTTGTATTCCAAGAATACATATCTTCATTCCATAACAAAACTCAAAGAAAATCTTTCTCCCCTTTTTATTCTTATTTTTCGAAATTCTTAGGAAAAATAGCAACAAGAATTTATTTTATTTTTAAACACTTTTTTCAGTTATTGGACTTTATGTTGGGCTACTTGAGGGGCCTTTAGGAGAATTAAGATTGGACCTTCCAATGGATCTTGAATTATCAATATTGAGCCACAATATTATTCAAGCCCATAAATATTAATTAATCACACTACATAATTAATATTACACTATCCATCTTAACCCATATTACAGTTAATATGGCTCCCGGTTATTATTTTCCGTGTTTAAGATTATCTGGCTCATTAATTAATTCAAGCCACTGAAATAACTTTCCATTAATTAATATATTTTATCCTTGGTAAAGGAACGGTTCAACATTATTATTCATACCGAAAACTAGGTCCACTTGCAAGATTTGGTATGATAAAACTTAAGAACCTCTCAATGGGGCAAATCGAACAAGCGTACTTGCACACGATTCTTCGTATTAAATCTTAGCAATCGCATGTGACCAATAATATTGCTCAAGATATAAAGTATTGAATCTCGTTGATTCTCTACCCGTAATAAGTCAAAGCAATAGTTACTAACCACACACGATCATATTTAAGGGACGAAGATTAAGAAATAACGAACCACTGAGGTCTAATTCTTCCTAGTTCAGTTCTGAAGAATTTGTCCTCCTGTAGGTCTTCTTCAGTGCACTAGACATGCACTAGTGTAATCTTTTGGTCAAGACAAACCAATCTGAGCCTTACACTTCAACCTTTCACGATGGATTGTTCATTTCCATCTAGGTCGTGAATGGTGTACTTTTGGTTACAAGAACTCGTTAATTTAATCTTCGTGATCCGGTATCACTAAATTAACTACAATGTAACACGACTATTTATTGAGCAGCTTACGCAAAAAAATATATGTAACATTCAATGATATTTAAAGCATCAGTGATAAACAATTTATTTCAGTAAATAAGTCCGAAATTCAGTCTGATTATACAAAGTAAAAACATACTTTACAGTATAATCCCAACAACTTATGCATGGTATCTTGCCTATTTGCATTAATTTGGTGAGCAGATTCATAGATGTTCCGCCATTTTGTAAACGATGTAGGAATGAGCTGGAGACGACCGAAGATGCACTTCGCGATTGCTTATGGGTTAGAGATTTCTGGGATAATGATGTTCCTTTTAGGTCGTCGGGGATGAATGGATCAGTGGAGGAGTGGGTGATGTCAGTGTTGGAATATGCAGGGGAAGAAGATGCAGCTATGTTTGCCACGTCCTTGTGGTGTATCCGGTACCAACTCCAATTTTCGGACAAGAGCACGACTTCGGAGAGGCTGAGTGTTATGGTGGGGGTGCAACGGACTGACTTTTTGCGAGCGACGAAACCTCGGACTGACAGGGAGAGGAGGAACTCGGTGGGAGTCGGGTGGAAATCGTCTGCGCCCGGAATTTTGAAACTAAACTATGACGCTGCTGTTCGGGGCACGGCGGGTGCTGCTATTGCGGGTGTGGCTCGAGACTCAACAGGTCAAGTCAGGTGGTGTTTCGCTGAACAAGCTGGTGCAGGGATGGATGTGAGGACGATGGAGGCCATGGCTGTGATAAGGGGATTAAAGCTGGCAAGAGAGAATGGTGTGACGGAGCTTATTGTCGAGACTGATGCTCAACTTGATGTCCATGCTTTACAGTCGCCGCCCTCGCGGCTTACTTACTTCAGTATTTTGGTTGATGAAATTGTGAGGTTTTCAGAGTTTTTTTATTGCATTTCATTTATTTGGTCTAGACGTACGGGTAATATGTTGGCCCATAGACTAACTTTGTTTGGCTTTGCTTGTGAGAGTCCATTTTTTTCTACGGTTATTCCTGGTACTTTGGAGGATACTGTTTTGGCCGATTTGGCCCCTATTGTTGATCTATAAGATCTTTTCCGTTTAAAAAAAATCAATACACCACCCAAAATGACGGAAATATCCTTATCACCCCTAAGAGATTTTGGCCAAATTGCAGCGTCCTTCCATAAAAGGTAATAAAACTACTACATTTTTCATTATTCAGTATCTTCTCTCAATATCTTAAAATTACATCTCATGTCATTACGTTTACCCACAAAAAGTCATCTACTTTAATAATAAAGTAGAAAGGATTATAATACCGTCAACTAAAACTCACTTTATCCATTTAAATACTACTCCCCCCTTCTTGGATTTAATGGCGCATTTACTGTTTCCGCGGAGTTTCATGAGAGAGTTGCTTATTAGTATAAATTGTGTTTTGATGAGTGTTAAATGATAAAGTAATGTCATGTGGTGTAAATAAAGGGGAATAAAATTGGCTTTAGTGTGAGAAAAGTAATGGCGTTGTGTGTAATTTTTTAAATGTTTTGAAAGTAGAGTTTAAAGTGATGTAGTTGCTTTATTTTCTTATTTAGAAAGGTGTCAACGAATTCGGGACAAACCTTTTTGGAAAATGTCTCATTAAATTCGGGACAGAGAGAGTAATAAACAATCATCACATTAAAACTCGTGTCGGAAAAAAATGGATAAACAAGTATGGGACTGAGGGACTAAAATGGTTGCATTTCTTATATATCCATTTTTATGAAAATAATAATTTTCCATAAATTCTTTTGAAAAAAAATAGATATAGGATAAAACCTTTTTGTATATGTTCAAATTTGCGCATTTGTAAGGAACACCTCTTTAATGCACAAATTGGAAAATGAAAATAATGTTGAATGCCAAGCTATGCATTAAAAAAATAAATTGGCAAAAATATGTATACGTGTGCCAATAAAAGGTAGTACCTCTGTGGCTCTCTTCCATTTTGTCTCGGACCTATTTTGTTTCTCATTTAAGAATGTTTCACAGAATTAAGAAAATTATTAAATAATAATAATATATATATCTGAAGTTTTATTCTTTAATTACCTACACGTTAATGTATATTATTATAAAAATAAGAAGACATGCAAAAATTACAATCATTTTGGATGGAAAAATCTCACAGACAAAATGGATTGAAGGAAATATATAGTAATAAAAATCGAAATAGAAAACTGCTTAATGATCAGTTCATTGGATACCATTTCTGCATATTCTTTTTAAAAATAAGCATCCAACTTTTGATTTTTGTCTTTTATTCTATTTGAAATTAAAAGATTTTAGTTTTCCAGATTTGAACACTCTTTGTTTAAGTAGAATTGAAAAAAAAAATAGCAGGTATAGCAAAACTCAATTGCTGCTGTCTGTGCTGTTTAAAGTGACAAGGCACATTACAGACACAAGATGTGAATACATCATATATCATAAAAATATACAAGCAACAGAAAAAGATGAAAAAGACATCTATACCCCTATTACATATCCATATCAAGAAACACATCCTTCCTCAGTTGGATCAATCAAAACCCCAGAACCAGTTATATTTCAAAGCTCCTTCTTGAGAGCTTGAGACAGAGAGAGAGAGAGAGAGTGTGATTGCAATGAAAATATTTAAACTATAACAGCTTGGCCAGTGAACCCATCCTGCAGTTGCAGAGACCCATCTCTCATCAGATTAAGGCTCAAGCTCTTGAACCTCTCTCTCGAGTACTGTCTCGACGCCTTTCTCCAGTCTGTTCCCGTTTTCATCATCGCAACAAATTCATCGTAACTGATTCGACCATCCTGAAAAATGTGCAGTTTTGAAGCTAACTTGGTGGTGGTAAATGAGATGAATTTGGAAGATTAGTGAACTGCAAAATTAGTCCCATATATATTGGATGGGGTGATTTTCGTCTCATACAAATCACTTTTTTCAATTAACTTTTATAACTTTTAAGATGACACAACTTTAGTCCTTTATGGACAAGGTTGAAGATGTTTGCACATGTCCCTCATGTGAGCTGTCGGTGTAGCAAGCAACCGGACTAGACGCGGCATAATGAGACCCCAAAATATGAATTTCAATTAAAAAATCATGAATTAATTACCGTCCTAAAACAAAAAAATTGTTACGACTAAAATTTCTTCATTTTTTAAGTTATGGAACTTGATTGAGAAAATTGATTTGTATGGGACTAAATCACCAACATTCAATAAATATGGGAGCAAATTTGCAATTTACTCTGGAAGATGATATGAGATGTACCTTATCAGTGTCGACCTCGTGCATAATGTTGTTAAGTGAGTCGTCATCAGTTTCACCCGATTCATCTACTAAACCTTCTCGTAGTTCATCAAATTCGATGTACCCACTACCATCTTTGTCGAAGAAAATGAATGCTCTGCGGAAATGCTCGTCGTTCTCCATCCTCTGCAAGTGAATGGTCACTGCAACAAACTCACCATAGTCCAAGAATCCATTTCCATCTGCATCAGCCTATCAATATCCATCTATTAGAACTTGCTAACGTATTATGACAAGAACTTGTTTACACCAGGTGCACAGTGCAACTCAAGTGTAGTTTTTAATGGTATTAGTTTTTTTACTAAAAAGTATTACTCCCTCCGTCCCTAACTCGATTGAACATTTACTGCGCACATGGGTTTTAAGAAAATAGTTGTTTATTATTATTAAAAGGGATAAAGTTGCTTTTTGGTGGAGGTTATAAATCGTAAAAGTAGTGACATTTTTGTAAATTAAATGAGATAAAGTTGACTTTAGTGTTGAAAAAGTAATGGGCATTGGGTGTAATATTAAGGTGTTTGAAGGTATAGATAAAAGAGAAAAAGTTGGTTTATTACCATTTATAGAAATGTTCAATTAAGTTTGGGACGGACCTTTTTGGAAAATTTTCAATTGAGTTAGGGCCGAAGGGAGTAGTTTTTTTCACTGAAAAGTATTGATCATGTACAGTAGCACCGTACAACTGGTGTGCAAGAGTGTTACTCATAATTTATAAGATGGATGGCTGCCATTTCCATATCACGTGTATATGATGAAATGGCATAATGTTGTACGAGCATCAAGTAATATACGACATTGAAGCATTTTAAGAATGGAGAAACAATATTTACCACATCCATCAATAACTTGATCTCAGGCTCGGCTAGCTGAGAACCCACTCTCTTTAGACCAGCTTTTAGTTCCTCGTATGTAACCTTTCCATCATTGTCGGTATCCATCAATGCAAACATATCCCTAATCACTTCTACCTCTTCAATGGATAAATGTTCCGCTATCACCTATCAGTTATTTTTGGAACAATAAACATTATGATACAAAAAAGAAAGTTACGAATGTAGCAAGCACAAAGTTATGAATATAGCTAATTATTGATGACAGATGCTAACCCGCAATGCTTTCTTCTTGAATTTATTCATAACGGAGAATTGTTTTAGTCTTGCCCGTACTATATCTCCAAGTGGAACATTTGGAGCTTTCTTCGCATTTTGTATCCACGGATGATCTAACAAAGGCAACAAAGGAGAGAAACATGTCAAAGCTTTTTCATAAACAAACATTTAGCAAAAAGAACATGTCCTATACTCTAATCTCCATTTCATCATAGGTTAAATTCTTTTTAAGGCATGTGGTAGACTTGGAAATAGCCTAGCAAAAGAGCAGCCAACTCTACATGATTTAAAGGGTGATTGCAAATTCAATAGGATAGTGCAGAAGCACTTTTTTTAAAAGCTGTTAGACCACACATATTTTTTAAAAGTGATTATAGGTTGTGTCTCTTGGGTTTGCAAACACCCAGTTAGTAATTTCTTATACTAAAGTGTTTTTCGGATTATCCACAGGCCTGATTAGTTAATTATTTTCTCTATACTCCACTGTAAATGGCACTAACGAACACAAAGGATCCAAACTGGTGGTTCTTGAGTCATAAAAAAACAATAAGTATACTATTAACATCGAACCGTGACACAACCAAACTGCCATTTAGAAGGGAATGTAACGATAAATTATGGTTTTAGTAAATACAATACTAGAGTGAAAATTATACGGCAAACATAATGTAGTTTTAGAGTTGCAGAAAGAAATGTGATAGGGGCACAAGAAAGAAAAAGAAAGGCTAGGAACCAGATATTAATAAAAATAAATTCTTTCAAGTTCTCCAATGATTTTTGTTTTGGTTTAGTAAATTCAGATTCAGAGTAAAATTTATGTACAGTTGGGAAACAATATTTGTAGTGTCGGAGGTAATTTCTGATCTTCGTTTGAAACATTACCCCCATTCAATAGAAATACGTCGGATTCTCTGAAATTATCAAGTCACTCTGATATATATAAATTTAGCACACTCTGTCCTAAAACACAATGATCATCATCAGTAGTATAGACTAGACGTCTAGAAACTAGAAACGATTATTATTCTAAAACTTGTTTCTCTTCTTTACTGCTAATGCAAAAAAGTATATCTACTCTTCCCCATAACACTTGATTTTCTATACTTAAAAAATCCAAAAAAAAAGTTGTGAACTTTGCATGCTTGATAATTGATACTACATCTTTTGCTTTTCTCCAGCATGCCCCATCATCATTTGCAAGAAAAGATAATCACATGCACCACACTCTTAAACTTTATGAAAACTTTTCCCAATTATTTATGGGAATGAAAATGTGGTATGAACTTACCAAGAACTTGCTGGGCTGTCAAACGCTTTTTTGGGTCCGGTTCTAGCATCTGCCTTACAAGACTTTTTGCAGTTTCAGAAACTTGAGGCCATGGTTCCCTCTTAAAATCAAGCACTCCTCTTAAAATTGCTAGTGCTACACCTTGCTCAGTTTCTGAATATCAGTTGAATATATGGAGATATTATTGTTTTTCATGAAAAGACGAGTTATAATGTGTTGAGAGTTGAAAATATCTGCAAATATATATACCTGCCCAAAAGGGAGGAACACCACACAGCAAAATATAAAGAATAACACCAGCACTCCAGATATCAATTTCTGGTCCATAATTTCTCTTCAAAACTTCAGGCGCCATATAGTATGGACTTCCCACAATCTCAGAGAAGCTTTCACCTGATTTTTAAGAACTATTATTATTTCATGATTAATTAGAATACGTGAGAAGCTTGTGAGTGAGAGATGGAAATTGTTACCAGGCTTGAAAAATACTGACAAACCAAAATCAATAGCCTTGAGAGCAGAATTCTCCTTCTTATTGGCAAACAAGAAATTCTCGGGCTTCAAATCCCGATGCATAACCCCGTGGTGATGACACATCCTGACGACCTCGGCGACGGTCTTGGCGACGGTAGCGGCGGCCCTCTCGCTGTAGTGTCCACGCGCCACTATCCTATCAAACAGTTCCCCGCCCTCGCACAACTCCATCACCAAATGAACGGCCTCGTTGTCCTCATAAGTGGCGCGTAGCTTGACGATGTTGGAGTGCTCCGGCAGCCTCGACATAATCGCGACCTCGCGGCGGACGTCCTCCACATCGACCGCCGTCCGGAGCTTCTTCTTCGAGATTGACTTGCACGCGAGGGCTTCGCGCGTCTCCCTGTCCGTACAGAGGTAGGTTATGCCGAATTCGCCGCGCCCGAGCTCACGGCCGAGGATGTACTTGTCGGAGATCTTCGTCCGTGGGGTGAAATCCTTCAGAACTCTGATCGCCGTCGGCGATTGAGCGTAGGGGTTAGGGTATCGTTCGCGGGCTTTTTTTCCTTGTTTAGGGGTTTGGGGTTTAGGAGTTGGGGGCTCGCTCTCTGAAGGTCTTATGCACGCGTTGCAATTCCCCATGCTCGATTGTTTGAAGAAACAGATTTTCTGGTCGCGCCGCCGTCAGTGGCGGTGAGTGGTGGTGGCAGGGGAGGAAGAAGATAGCATGTTGAAATGAGAAAACGCGGGTCAAAATCAAATTGGACAATTTTCTCCCATTTGAATTAATAAAAATACTTCCTCCGTCCTATTTTTTTATTATCGGGTTATTGTAGACAAAGAAATTAAAAAAAATATAAGATAATAGTATTAAATGGTATAAAGTGAATTTGATGGAGTGAAATAATAGTATTAAATGGTGTAAAGTGAATTTGGTGGAGAGAAATAATAGTATTAAATAGTATTGAAAGTTGTTTTATTTCCTTTTTAGGAAATGACCAAACAAAATTAGGACGACTATTTAAGGAAAGTGAACAATCAAAATTAGGACAGATGGAGTATTAGGAAATGGAGGTTCATTATACTCTCCGCTTCAAAATTATTTACCTATTTGTTTTTGTCACTGATTTTAATGTGAGAGTCGTTTGTTAGTATTAAAAGTAATTTTTAATTAGGGGTATAGTAGTCCTTTTTTATTTTGTTATTAAAGTAGTTAATTTTTTATTGGTAAAAGTAATAATATGAAATATAATTTGAAGATGTTGAAAGGAGATAGTTGAAAATGAAATAATTATTTTATTATTTTTTATAAAAAAAAAAGGTAAATAAATTAGGAGTGGACCTTTAAAAAAAAGTAAAATAATTTTGAGATGATGGGATTACTAATTCGCAAAAACTTGTATGCAATATTGCATACAAGTGATATGTGCAATTAGCTCAAATTAGGGCTTTTTTTTATTTTTCGCGAGTCAGGCCAATTTTGTTTCGGATCCGCGCTTGTTGTTTCTTCTTCCTCACGATCTTCTTCTTCCTCGCGATCTTCTTCTTCCTTTGCGATCTACCAGATATTTGCCGATAAGGCGCTCAAACTTACCAGCGTTCTCTTGGTCGTCTCCGATATGAAGAAATGATGAAGGTTATGATCTGATTGTTAACGAAAAGTTGACGAAATTAGATATGTGTTTCTAATTAGTTTGTAGGGTTTGAATAAATTAGTATTGCTTCTGATATTTTGTTGTTGTTGTTGTACGAAATTTGATTGAATAAACATTATCTTCTCTCGCTGTTCTTTAAGTCTTTAATTTTGGATTGAGGATTTTTTTTCGCGCTTGTACTGGTTTTTGTTAATGTAGTAACACTCGTTTGTTCATAGGGTAACAGTCTTCTGTTCATATAGTAACACACCAAGTTGTTCTCTAATTTTGTATTTTTGGACTGATGATTTCTTTTCGCGTTTGTACTGGTTTTGTTCATGTGGTAACACGTTTTTCTTCATAGGGTAACACGTTTTTAAAAATTATATGCTCAACAGGATTTGAACCTGCAACCGAATACATTAACAGCAAACATGAACCACTAGGCTACAACACATATTTGTTAAAGATATCATTTTATAAATATACATGTGTTCGCCCAACCCACAACCCACAGCCCCGCCCGCCCACGCCCGCCCGACCCGACCCGCCATAGGATGACCCGCGAATTTTAGACTAATTTACCTTATTTGTGATGTATTGCACATATCACTATTGTGCAATATTTTACAAGAGACCTACTCTTAATGATTTATGATGGTGATGATTTCTATTTCTTGTGTTGGAAGATAGTAGTAATAGGATGGTATCGAAAGTCAACATTTATTTTTCCACTTTAATTCAATTCAAAGTGTAATAATTAAATTTAGACCAAAGGAATTTAATTGAACAAAATAAACAATCATGTTTGCTTCTTGGACTTGATTTACCAAGTCATCCTAATAATGACACCTACCAACCACTTGAATGATTGGTTCAAATACAATTATCATCACTTGTTATTTAAACTTTCAATATATATTATTTCCTTCACTAAATTTTTATTTCACATTTCCCTGATGTTACGATTTATTATATGCATAACAATTAAAAGCAACCAAAAACATTAAATTCAATTCAATAAAAATATAAGTAATTTTATTTTTTTACTTGTTGAGATATTTTTAAAATTGTTGCACGCATTGAAAAATATTAGTAATGATCGTTTGTAAATGAAGTTCCAACTTGCAGCTATATATGCATGCGACATTTAAAAAGGAACAGAAAACCTTTCAAAAAAAAAAAAAACAAAAAAAAGTTTTTTTTTTTTCATAACAAAAAAAAAAAAGTGTTAAATTATTTACACAAATTGGAATAATGCTTGCACCAATTTTATAAGGTGCAATTGAATTGAATTTTAATTTGAATGAACTATGAACTTTAAAAAATATCTTAAATTTTAAATTATGTACACATGAATAACTTGGAATAATGTTTGAGCCCGGATCGGTGTTAAAAAAAAAACAATTGCATCAATTCTAAGCATAGAGTGATTTTCTCGTTTTTACTCTAGTAACATTTCACATCCTATCCAATACTTAAATAAAATAATATTTGTAAAATTTATTTTCCTATGTTAGGTATGTAGAGACCAAACAGTCACAAAAAAAGTGTAATTGGTTAACAACCTCAATCAACAACTATCATTACATTAATTAAACTAAACAGAAATATACACCACACATACTTTTTATAATTAAAAACAAAGAAAAAAATATTTATTTGAGGAAATCTTTCATTTCATAATCTCACTATAATTAAGTGAAATTAAATACCAATTTGCGGACAAATACTTGTGTGTTTATCTTTACAAATACTAGTAACTAAATTCGTGCATATAATTCTACAATAAATTTGAGGAGTGTGACTTATATTACTAAAGAGTGTGACTTTTTACTATAAAAAGTATTACTCATAAAAGTGAAGGGTGTGACTTATATTATACCAAAGAGTGTCGGATCGGTGTTAAAAAAAAAACGGGTGAATATTTAAATACAAATTTAATTTTTTAAATTGAATTAATCAATTCTAACAACATATCATGGAGTGATGCGGAATCTCACGGGTTTTTTCGGATTTTTTACTCGGAGTAACAAAAAGGACTTCCCAATATTCCTTACATTATCAACTATACTTAACAATTAACAAAAGGAAAAAATAAATTGTTGCACCACTTTTGTGGATTTGCTAATATTTCCTACTTGGGAATGAAAGAATCATCCCCTAGGTATGTAGAGAAAACAATGTGGGAAAAAACAGTCACCAAAAAAAATATAATTATATTCTTTTTCTCATAATTAAAATAACAACCTCAATCATTTTCGAAAATTAATGTATGCAAGAACATTTGGAATGAATTTAAATTCTTGTATTTCAAGAAATACATATCTTCCATAATATCTTTTCAAGAAAATCAAGAAAATATACTATATTTTCAAAATTTGAAATTCTCTTATGAAATAACCAAGTGGGAGATTTCTTGAATTTAATGAGATAATCTTGTATTCCAAGAATACATATCTTCATTCCATAACAAAATTCAAAGAAAATTTTTCTCCCAACTTATTCATAATTTTCTAAAAAAAAAAAAAAACAATATTTATTTTATTTTAAACCTTTTTCGGTTTTGGACTATTTGTTGGGCTACTCGGGGGGCCTTTAGGAGAATTAAGATTGGACCTTCTAATGGACCTTGAATATAATATCACTATAATATAATTCAAGCCCATAAATATTAATTAATCCCACTACATAATTAATATTGCACTATCCATTTTAAATACTGGTCATTATTTCCCATGTTTGCGGACATTAAAATACGAAATGCTTTGTGTTTAACGGTTCAACAAATACTATTTGGTATGATAAAACTTATGAAATTCGTGCATATAACGATTAGATTAAATTTAGCAATCACATGTGACCTTATTGCCCAAGATAAAAAAGTATTGAACTCTTTGAAAATGATAAGTCAAAGCAATAGTTACCAATCCCACGTGATCCTATTTAAGGGGACGAAGGTTAAGAAACAACGAACCATCGAGGTCTAATTCTTCCTTGTTCAATTAAAATAATTTATCCTCAGAGGTCCTATTATACACTAGTGTAATCTCTTGGTCAAGACAAACCAATCGAGTCTTACACCTCAACCTTTCGCGATGGTTGTTCATTTCCATCTAGTGAATTCTTTTTAGTTTGATTTTGTTAATTTAATCTTCCGTGATCCGGTATACTAAATTTAAAATGTAAAAATGAACAGATTATGCAAGAAATATATGTAACATTCAATCATAAAAAAATGATAAACAATTTATTTCGATAAATAAGTTAAAAATTTAGTTTCGATTATACAAAGTAAAAGCATACTTTCCAGTATAATCCCAACAATATTACTAAAGGGTGTGACTTATATTACTAAAAAGTATGTCTGTAAGAAAAAAATCAATTTCACGGTGAACAAGTTTCACAGCATACCAACTCACAAATATGTTTTTTGTTTCAAAGATTTAACATTGTTTTTACTCTTTTTCAAAAAAAAAAAAACATTGTTTTTACTCTTGATTAAGGAGTGAGATATAGATTATATAAAAGAAATTTGGACCGCTTAGTCTATTGAGCCAATTGATATTTTTATATAGATTGGGTCGGACGGTTAAACATTCATTGTTTCTACAAATACATTAGTCCAATTGAAACTTATGTGGACTAGCAGACCAATTGGTTAGTCCAACATAACTCCTAACTTTTTCCCAAATAGAAAATATTTATGAACTAAATTAAGTTTCTATAGATAAAGATTACAAACAAATGCTAACTCAGATAAAGTCCGAATAAATAATTGGATCAATCAAATTTATATATTCCAAGAGATCAAATTTTTCGATAAATCCATATTAATAATTAATACTTGAAAGTAAAAATTTCAAATTGACTAAATTTTTGGACAAGAACACAATTTTATAAAATAAAAATCTCAAACCTAGCAAAATAATAGAATCTCGTAAAAAATTAAATCGCCAAAATCGTCAAATTTGCCCAGCCTCGCATCCCTCATGGGTCGTGCCAAATAGGCATTTTTTTCTTTCTTTCTTGAGTGCATTTTAATAGTTCAATTCATACTTGCACTCAGGTTGGTTGAATTTGTCAATCTGATTTGACTCCTATCGCCGACTCTAAAGTATAGAGAACGAACAATTTTTTTATTCTTGAGTTTTTATTGTGAAAACTTTTATAAATTTGGACAGAATTTAAGGATGAATTTGGTAATACTTGTTTAGTATACAAAGTTTTGTTATTTAGTGATTTTGAAATGAATAATACATAAAATTATACATATTTTAAATAATCATATTTCGCTCGAATTCATAGCAGACCAACTACAATTTTATTTATTCTAACCCTATAATACTCTCTTTGTTGCATTTTGACCTACAAAACAAGTGTAATTGCCCCATTATACTCTCTTTGTTGCAGAGCCATGAACCATTCAGCAGAACCTGTATGGATCAACAACAATAAAGTAGGTGAACACAAAATAAGAAAATGTGAGATTAATTTTTTTTCATGTGTGAGGAACAAGTAGAATTTTACTATATTAATTAAAAAATTCAAATACATTTAATAGAAAATATTTAAACAATCAGTATTTCTCTACTTTGAGTACAAAATGCATTTTAAATATTACCAATGAATCCATCAGACAATATATAATTTTAAGTGCAATGGAAATATCATGATCTAACTATGTTTAAATTATTAATTTTCAAATAATTTTATGATTTTTTTCTGGAAATGAAATATTCAGAATTTAAGCATTTCGTATTTATTTTTTGGAATTATTACATATATGCTGACTTACTGATACTACATTGAAATTTTCAAGGCATTCATTCACCTCATAAAATATCTAAAAGTGGAATTTGAAATTGTTCTGGGTTAGTTCTCAGAGAATAAACCAAAGAAATAAAGTTAATATATATATATATATATATATCTTTTTTGTAATACTGGCATCAACATTTTGACAATATCTCCAACACAATTTCACAATTTCGCCTGATATGAGCTAGAATAGCGGAAACTTTTGACAAAATTAAATGAAAATTAAATGATTTTTCGTCAACACTATATAACAGTAAAAACACCATGTACTACTTGATAAAATGTGCACAAAGCTCTATGTGTTTCATTAAATTCATAATTATTATTTTTATTTGATAAACTATGTATAAAATTTTCCCATGTTTCATTAAATACATAAAATTTCTCTATGTTTGATAAAAATATTGACTAAATCTTTTTATGTTTTATTAGATGCAGAAAATTCCATGTGTTTGATAAAAATGTGCGTGATAATATCACCGTCTACGTCTTGACACATTTAATATGTATATATTTAGCGTCTGTATGTTTCAGCATGGATGTTATTGGCGTGCTATTGTTTATATAGAGATAATTACATAAGTTCATGTTTCAATTTTACGTCGTTAATTAATGTTCCATGAATTAAAGGGTTAAGTGAAAATTTTGTACATACTTTTATCAAACATGATTTTTTTTTTTTTACAATTAATACAACATATACATAGATTGTGTACATATTTTATCAAAGAGTTGGTCTCCTACGAATAAGTTTCATAGTATGAAATTGAATTATTTAACTCATTTCACACATTTCAACACATTTTTTTAACTCATTAAACTTAAATTACATCATACCTTGGATAGGATCACATGTCCATAAATTAAAACCAATTTCATAGAATAAAATTCGTTCACCCTGGCTCCATTTGGATGGATGGATTTGAAAATCCATGGATTTCACACATAAATTATACTCTTCAATGAATTTACAAATACTTAGATGCGAGAGTTTAGAGAAGAGAGTGAAGGGGGAGAAGTAGAGATGAGAGGATTTCACAAATGACTAGATTTTGATTAAGATTTAAAATACCTCTATTTTAAACTAGCTTCTCAAATCTAAGTATTTATAAATGAAATTCCTTGAAGAGTTATTATTTATGTGTTAAATTCATGGATTTCAAATCCATCCATCTAAATAGTTTGCCTTTCTCAAATACATGAAATTTGTATGCCTTTTACAGTTTTACTCCGCCATAGTGGGAAAAAATGCATTGTTTTTATAATGTCCACACAAAGATATTGGCTCCATCATTCACCGAAACCAATTTCCTTTATGAGAGAATAAAGTGTAGGAATAAGTCGATGGATAAGATGAGACAACTTTCCATTGTTGAAAGTGAATTTCATTCTTATTGAAAATTTGATTAGTATAATATAATATAGTAAATTTAATCTGAAGTTTCACCCTCATCAACCTCCAAAATTCAATTCCGGACCACACAATAAACATCCCTGTGTCATCGTGCACTATCATCCCTACACCAGTCTCTAGCGGCTATGCCATTTCCGGCAATAAGACACAATTGCCAACTTTGAAGTGAGCACACGAACCTCTTACCACTCACCCAAACTGACTCGACAACTTCCTGCTACTGTTCCACACAACATCATTATTCATTTCTGGACCCAACCAATCATCAAACCCTCTCCATCGAGTAACCAAATAATTCAATACCAACTGGATTGACGTAGGGTGAATGTGGCTTTAAAAATAAAACTTTGCCTGTCTCATACTAATGTTAATAGCATAATGGGTCTAACAATTTAATACTGTTCTGATTTGGCCATCTAGCCGGTACTCACTTTCAGTTTTTGGCTTTTGCGAATTACAAACGATGGCCTAAAATTTTGTAAAAAATTGAAGTCCAATAGGAAGCTGAATATAGCGAACAAATCTCATGCAATACTTAATTCAACAACACTATACGGATATACACGGTTAAAATAAAAAATCATTGGCGTAGAATACGAGACAATCAAATTATTTGGGTTTTGAAAATCCAACACAGTATATTAAAACTTTTATTGGCCATTTTAAAAAAAACGAATTACTAAAACAATAATAAAAAGAAATAAAAATAGAAGAGGATACCGATTGGTGAGAACAATTTCAGGAATTTATGACCACGAAGGCAGACGCTTGTAACTAGTTTCTCACGAGGGAAGAATTTTTCTGAAATAAAGTTTTTACGTGATCTATACATATATAAAAATAGTAAAGTCTGTAAAATACATGTTCCCGCCCAAATTATTTTTCTTCTCGTTCTCTCTCCACTTTTCACAACTTATAATCACACCCACGTAAAATAATTGTCTCATAAGAATAATAAGCCCAAAATTGATTACCATAAAAATAACAAGCCCAAAATTATTATAAAAGCCCAAATCTAACTATACAAAAAGAACATTCAAGAACATTCGGATAAAATCAATCTCCCAACTCCCTCTTTCCACTTTCTCCACTACTATCAAACATGTTGCAGAAAATAACTCAACAGTAACTACTTCTCCCCACTTTCTTCACTTTCTCCACTACTTACTATCAAAATCAGTGGACAAATCACATATTCGAAACAAGAGTGTACGTTATTCTCCACTTTCTCCATTACAAATCACATATTCGAAACACTAATATTCCTAGATTACATTTTCAATTTCTTTTTGCAGATAGCCCCTCTAATCAGATTAATCAAGGAGATCGATTCTTCTAAAACTCAGTGGGCTCTAAAAATTCGGCTCATTCGAGCATACAGAGCACCTGCATTTGGGGAAAAAAATATCAAAGTCTTGAGTGTGTATTTCACGACGAAGAGGTATGAAAATCGATATTTCTGTTGTAAAAATATGTCCCATAAGCACATTAACATGCAAAATAATGCATTAATTTGCGTATTCTAGGGAACAGGAGTGCACGCTACAATTAATGAATCGTTCATTCCCAAATTCGAGTCAAAGTTGGCAGAAGGAAGCCTATTCGCTGTTAAAAATTTCGTGGTGATGGTCTTCAAGGACAAATTTAAAACAACAAGAAATCATAAGCAGATTATATATATTCATCAATGATACCAAAGTTGTTGAACTTCCAGAAGAAAAATTCCCCACGTTCCTATATGATTTTCAGTCATTCTCTGAATTGTTGATCGTTGAAAAACTTAATGATACTCAAATGATTGGTAAACTTCTATAGTGTATTTATGCCAAACTTAATCTATCTTTAACTTCGATAACAAATCTAACCAATAACTTCTTCTTTTAAATGTAGATGTTATCGGACGAGTAGTCAAAGTTTCAGACCCTCGAGTCGTAAATTACAACGAAACAAATGGAGAGCTAATAGAAATAACACTTGAAGACTTGGAGTTAGTATTTTACAACGTTCTACTATACTTGGTACTATATCCTTTATTTATTTAATTCAAATTTACATGCTAATGTATCATAAAATGAAATTAATTTACATGGTTATAATTTTCCTGTATTAGAAATCGGAAAATGAAATGTAGCCTCTGGGGCAAGTACATTCACCAAATGATGGAAATTAGAAGGAATGCTGGCCCAGAACCCCTTATTCTTATTATACAATTATGTAGGAGAAAGTATTACCGTGGTAAATTACTTATAACAATTCGTTATAATGCCTTATCTACCTATTTTTTTAATATATTTACTAATATGTCGTTGAATATAAATTTTAGATGAAGTAACAGTAACTTCGACTCTCTATGCTACAAAATTGATTGCTAATGCTGAATGCGCTGAAGTTGAAGCATATAAAATGAGGTATATTTCATTAGTATATTTTATTTCTTCTATAGCCTTTTTAGATTTTATACATTTAAAATGTAAATGCAAAATGTTGTATTTCTTCTCAAACTCTTACACATTGTATACATTTCGAAATGTAATGCAGATTTCAGGATGATAATGTTAATATTCCTCCTGTTGTCCTAAGTTCAAGTTATGTATCTTCCACAAGCAAAGTTGTTAGTATTGACGTTCATATTCGAACAATACAACAGATTAAGGACAACAATGAAGTTCGTCTTTGTCATAAATTATTTATGTGTTGTAAAAACAACTTATTTTTAATTAGATATTTATGTTTAATTTTGTGATTTTGGGCTGGTATTTTCTGGGTTTTAGCCAATATAGTATCCATTGAAACATTTGGAGATTGGTGGTACTTGAGATGTCAAAAGTGCAAGCGCAAGGTTAAGAAAGAAAGTCAATGATTTTGATGCTCCAACTGTGATAAAATTGAGTCCAGCGGAACTCCAAGGTTCATATTGCTTAATTAGTATACATATTTTAATTAAATATATGTTAATATATGCTCATTATGTAATATACACATAGGTACAAGGTACAAGTAGTTCAAGATGAAACTGACAACACTCTTTTCCTATTGTGGGATCAACATTGTGTTGAATTGGTTGGGAAGATGGTGACACAAGTACTATAGGAATCTCAAAACAAAAATACCATGCAATTTCCAGATGCTTTTACAAATATGCTTGGTAAACAAATATTTTTCAAGATACAGGTTAAGGAAGACCAAATTAATGAATACAATGGGGCCTATAGTGTTATGAAGTTGACCCAAGAGAAGTCTAACGTCAGTAGTGAGCATTCTGAAAGTCAGGTGAATGTTTGTTATAATTCTTATTTTTCCTATATTATTATCAATTGTTCCAACTAAATAGTTTTTATGTAATTATATTTTAGGAGTTAGACTGCATTTCCAAGCTGCACAATGAGGGAATGGGAAGTGAGAAGGTAATCCTATCTTTTATGAATGTATTTTTTACCATATTTTATTTAAACATACAAAAATTATACAACTACCATTTTTTTTTCCAGAAACTTAGCACATCAGGGGGTGATGTTAGTAACCAGGAGAAAAAGAGTTCAAGTACTGTCAACTGTGAGACTAATGGAGAATCTGGACTCAAAAGAAAATTATTGGACGAGTTCTCGTCAACTGCATCTGATAAAAAGAAAGTGTTCATAAAGCAAGAGAAAGATTAGAGTGTGAAGATCAAGTTATCTACAATTTGTTTAGGAAACCCTATGTTTTTAGTATTTTGAAATTGCTTTTTTTTTTTTAATTAATTCTTGCTAAGAAACTATGTCACTTTATGAATTCATTCTAAGTAACCATGTCAGTTTAGCAGTCAGTTTTTAATTCATGCTAAGTAACTATGTCAAATTTAGAAGTATGTTACTGTTTCTAATTCATGGTAAGTAATTATGAAAATTTAGAAGTGTGTTACTTTTGTTGTTGCATTGCACATGTTATTTCCTCTGGGTTGAAGTGTTCAATTTTAATGGTTTCTATAAACATTCTATAATTACTCATTTCAAATGCTCTCGAAATTCTGCATCACTACAACACTACCACTTGCAACTCAATAATCATCTAAATCTATTTATGGAAGTTCTACATCTACTCATTTTCAGCTCTGGAAGCTCTATAACAGTACACTTATTATAAAATGCTTAATCAAAAGATCCAACTCCTTTCTCCAGCACTCTCCCTCTCATATAACTATATGAATTATAGAATAGGATTTAAACTACTTTGATAATAGAATAGGATTTTTAAAATACGAACAAAATCAAGTGAGGTAATATAAACTAGGACTAGATGCCCCTTCATAGTTATATCAAAGTTATTGTGTTACTGCATATAACCAACCAAAATATTTAAACTGAAGGATTCATGGTATAAGAAGCATCCTTACCCTCCAATTGAGAAGATTGGGTTGCTGACAGAATATTTTTCCTGAGGTGGTCTGATTTCATTACTGTGTGAATTGGCAAGACTTTGGGCAGAACCACTAATATATTCAGAAGGCTGTATCTCTGGATCTGCAATATTTTCTCATTATTACATGCTTGAATTGATTAAAAAAAATATACAAAGTTAGGGAGTGAGATTAGAAATTTTTGTATGTTTGTACCACTGCTAGATGCAATTGTAGAAAGCATACATACCATTTGATTCAACGAATGTTCAACACAAAGAGTTCGGCCACAACATCGGCAATGATGCTGCAAATATAAAATATGTGGTGGAGTTATTATATAATGTGGAATCAAATTGCAGTCCAACTCATAAGTTCTAGGTAAATACTAATGTGGAATAGGCGAAAGCTTATTCAATTTAATAAAACCTCTTATATACTAATGTGGAAGAAGATTAGTACAGAAGCTTGAGCCTACCCAAGTTAGAATGTTCAAAATTCAATGACATCATTGCTTCAGGTAAAATAGGTGCAAAAGCAGTCCACCTTTAAGGTATTCAGATTAAGTGTCATGATATATTGGGGTTATACTGAAAAGTATACTTTTACTTTATATAACCAAACTGAGTTTTCTTATTTATTTACTGAAATAAACTACTAATCACTGTTGCATTAAATATGAAGAATGTTATATATATTTATTGCAAACCCGTTCAACAAGTCAGTACGTATTATGTTGTAGTTAATTTGGTGATACCAGATCACTGAAGATCAAATTAACAGCACATCGTAATTAAGTACAAATTCACAACCCAGATGGAAATGAACAAACCATCATGAAAGATTGAAGTGTAAGACCCAGATTGACTTGTCTTGACTAAGGGATTACACTAGCGCATTTAGGTGCGCTGAATAAGGACCTACAGGAGGACAAATTCTTCGGTACTGAATATACAAGAATTAGATCTCAGTGGTGTGTTGTTTCTTAATCTCCGTCCCTTAGATAGGATCGTGTGAAATTAATAACTATTATTTTGACTTATGATGGGAAGAGAGTCAATGCGATTTGATACCTTATATCTTGGGCAATATTATTAATTACATGACAATTGCTGACATTTAATAAGGAGAATCGCGTGCAAGTACGTATTGCTTGATTTGTCCCCTTGGTGGGCTTAGAACCTTTATCATACAAAATCTTGCAAGTGAAAATTTATTTCCGATATGGATAATAATGTTGAGTTGTCTTTACTCCAAGGACAAATATATTAATTAATATAAAGCTTGTTCAGTGGCTTAATTAATTAATGGACTAATATAATCTTAAACGCGGGAAATAATAACCGTGAGCCATATTATAGTGAAATCGTAATATGGGTTAAGATGGATAGTTCAATATTAATTTTATAGTGGAATAAATTAATATTAATGGATTTGAATAATATTAGGGCCAATATTATAGCTTCATAGTCCATTGAAGGTCCAATCTTAATTCTCCTAAAGGCCCCTCAAATAGCCCAAAAATAAAGTCCAATTAATGAAAGAGAGAAGAAAATATTTTTGCCTAATATTTCTTGATATTTTCGAAAATATGTAGGGAAAAAGGAAGAAAAAATTGTCTTGATTTTCTTGTAGATATTTTATGGAAAGAGATAATCATTGTAGGAATACATAATTATCCCATAAATTCAAGAAGTCAAATCTTGATTCTTTATGCCTTGTTATTTTCGAAAATTTAGGAATAAAAAGGGGAAGAGATTTTTATGGAAAATTTAAATAAGGAGAAAAGAATATATGAGATATATTCAAAATTTCTTGGAGACCAAGAAAAGATTTTCTTTCCTATTTTTCTAGCACTAAAAATCGCCCTCCCATTCCTATATATAGGGGATGAATTTTTCATTCCCAAGTGCAATTTCATGTGTTGAAAATATTAGAAATCCACAAAGGTGGTAGCATAATATTTTTTGTTTTCTCTCTTGTTAAAATCGTTCGTGTGAATCCTCCCACCGGGTTACGTTCGTGGACTTTGGGACATATTTGGGAAGGCACTTTGGGTTGATCCATCGTCTCAACGGTTGTCTCTACAAGAGGTATGCAATCTCGTAACTCCTAGTTCCGCATGTTTAGGATTTACGTGAATTACGAGTACACATGTTGTTTAATTATTATGTTGAATTGATTTAGGATTAATTCATGTTAGTAATTAATTATTTAATTTAAATATGTATTTAAAATCATCTCTAATAGATCCGGGCACCCATAATTTCCCAACAACTGGTATCAGAGCTCTGGTTCGAGCTCTAACTTTTAAATTGTTATTTAAATTATTGTTGAGCATTAAATTGAAAATGGATAATAGAATTGCTAGATTTGTTTTGCAGGTATCCAATTGTCATGGTATTTAATGTGTTTATTTTTCATGCGTATGAATGAACGTTTTTAATTCGACTCGTTCGGATTTATTTTTCTCGTGAGAAAATCCATGAGTAGATTAAGCTATTTGATTTGTTCAATGTAATAGACTAGTCTAGATTTAAGGTGTATTTATTTTTCGTTAAATAAATTATAACCTGATCGAAGACGAAGATGGAGACGAGGAGTTAAAATGGATCTGGAACCGTAAGTGGGCGACGTCGTCGCTAAACGCGTTAAGAGAGGCACGCCACGCTACACGGACGTCGCCGATCCGCAGGCTTTGGCGGGCGGCGCCCGAGACGGATCGCTTCAAGGACGCCTTGAACATAGAACGAGGGCGACGAACACGGGCGTATGCTGTGGGGACCGAAGGCTGGTATTTGCCGACCCGTCGCCACCGAAAGTCGCTGAGGCCATGTCTTGCTGGGACCTAGGGCGACGGGAGAAGTCGCCGGCTAAGCGGCCGGTCGGATCTTGAGGCGTGCATCCAGTGCCATGTTTGCTGGCGCGTATGTTCCGAGACGAAATTTTTTTTTCGAGACGAATGAGTGGGAGAAATTCAAGACGACACTTCTTCAAGATCAAGTCAAGGAAAATCAAACCATGACAGTTGGATAATTTGTGCCCAATGTGTTTATTTTCTATTTTGCTTTATTTATTGTTGCCGTATTTTCTTGTGCTTTATTTAATTTGTTTAAATGTATTTGCATGAGAATTGCCCAACGAAAAATCTCAAACTTAAAAAATTACTAAGTATGTTTTTGATAATTAATTTGGTTATGAATCAAATAAATTTTAACCTCCATGATTTATTTATTTGTGAAATCTTTTGGAGAAATTCCCCTACGGGACGGTCAAAAGATAGCTTTCACATGAATAAATTCCCAAAAGGATGATTGTGAATTATTATCAGTGGCGACGATGACCCTCCCACGAGGCTCGATCAAAATGAAGTAATAATTCTGTATTTAATCATGGTTATTACTTAGGTATAAAATTGATATTTATATACTTCACCGAAGTCCCTGTCAATTTTATATTGGTCAAGTGGAGCCGACTATTAATTTTTTTTGAAATTAAAGGTTTGTAATTGTTCTTGTTTGTAACATGCTTGAATGTGATTTAAATGATGACCCTCCCACGAGTCTCATTTAAATCTGTTTTGAGATGTTGGCTGATGCATGTTCATATTTTTTGAGATTTTAATATGAATCTTGTGATCGAATTATGTGATTTAATTTTGTGTTGATCCGGATATTGATACAAAATGTGTGTTTATTTTCAGTATCATCATGTCGTAATCTTTTAATCCACTGTTCAATATACTGAAAGATAACCTTCTCTCTGGAGAAAACTTTGTTGATTGGTATCGGAAACTTACTATTGTCCTCACTGCACAAAGCCATAACTGGGTTCTTCCTACGCCCAAACCAGAAAAGCCATCTGACGAGTCAACCAAAACGGTTAAGAAAGAATATGCTAACTGGGAGCGTTCTAATGAAATGGCAAAGTGTACCATCTTGGCTTCAATGTCAGATGTGTTGCAACACCAACACCAAAACGTTGAGACCGCTGCGGACATCATGCTCAATCTTAAAGCGATGGTTCAACATCAGAACCGTGTGGCTCGGCAGATCACCATAAGGGACATGCTCTCTATGAAAATGGTGGAGGGAACACCCGTAAGGGATCATGTTCTCCAGATGATGGCTCACCTCAACAAACTCGAGGTGCTTGGAGCTGAATATGACATCGAGACTTAGGTCGATTTCATACTCCATTCCCTGCCCAAAAGCTTTGAG
Organism: Stenogyne calaminthoides; assembly: GCA_037126765.1. NCBI lineage: Eukaryota > Viridiplantae > Streptophyta > Magnoliopsida > Lamiales > Lamiaceae > Stenogyne > Stenogyne calaminthoides. The sequence continues at coordinate 296,511 of JBBCBC010000015.1, forward strand.
CAGTTCAAGCTGAATTATCAAATGAACAATCAGAAGTTCACTTTACCTGATCTGTTGTAAGCTCTTGTCTCGGCTGAAGGAATTTTGGGAGAGAGCAGCCAAGCCTTAGCGACAGTTGGTCCATCTTCTTCTTCTAGGCCAAAGGGAGGCAAGAGGAAGAGGAAAGCCAAAAGCGAAAGCCAAGCTAACTCGAGTGTTGCCAAAGGCAAATGAAAGGTGAAGAGGGAGGGTGGAGTGAAGAGTCCGGCTAAGGGGAAGTGCTTCATCTGCGGTGAAAAATGACATTGGAGGTCGGCCTGTTCCAAACCCAAAAGGAATGGAAAGAAAGGTAATTCACACTCACTAGTTGTTGAAACTTGTTTGGCGGAGAATGCTACCCACTCGTGGGTATTGGATACGGGATCCACTGATCATGTATGTTTCACATTGCAGGGTTTCAAGCAGACCCGATGACTTAGTGAGAGTGAGATCCTCATCACGCTAGGCGATGCTACGAGAGTGGCAGCTAAAGCAGTGGGAGAAGTGCACCTGTCTTTTGAAGACAAGACTTTAGTTTTAAGAGATGTTCTATACGTTCCTGTTTTTCGGAAAAACCTTATTTCTGTTTCTAAACTCTTTGTCGATGGATATTCTGTTCGTTTTAATAAACATGTTACTATTTTTCGTAACGATGTGATTATCTGTCGTGGAACTTTACGGAACAATCTCTACATAATTAATTGTGCACATCACTCACATAATGCATCCTATAACACATCTGCTATTTCATGTAAAAGAAAACGTTCTGCTGACGTGAACGAGACACTTCTTTGGCACCTAAGATTAGGTCATATTAACCCGAAAAGGATTCAAAGGTTGGTGCAAGATGGTTCTTTGGGGTCTCTCCAAATTGAACCATTTCCAACTTGCGAATCGTGCTTAGAAGGCAAAATGACCAAGAGGGCATTTGGAGCCAAGGGGCTTAGAGCTAAAGAAGTGTTATAAATCGTTCACACCGACGTGTGTGGTCCAATGCAAATCAAGCTAGAGGTGGCTACGAGTATTTCGTTACGTTTATCGATGATTACTCACGCTACGGATATATTTTCCTAATGAAGCATAAATCTGAGACCTTTGATAAATTCAAAGAATTTAAGGCTCAAGCAGAGAATCATAAGGAAAAGACTATCAAGTTTCTACGATCTGATCGTGGGGGCGAATACCTCAGCGATGAATTTTTGAACTACCTATCGGAAGAGGGGATTGCATCCCAGTTGACTACACCCGGTACCCCTCAACAAAACGGGGTTGTAGAACGAAGAAATAGAACGCTTTTAGAAATGGTAAGGTCAATGATGAGTTATGCAGATTTACCAAAATCGTTCTGCGGTTACGCATTACAAACAGTGACTTACATTCTGAACCTAGTGCCATCCAAATCGGTACCTAAAACCCCGAGAGAATTGTGGACGGGGTGCAAGCCCAGTTTCGGACACATCAGGATCTGCGGGTGTCCGACATACGTGCTAGACAAGGAAGCCGGTAAATTGGATGCACGTTCGGAATTAAGGATGTTCATAGGGTACCCCGAAAGAACTAAAGGATGCATGTTCTATGGTCCCAAAGATCAAAAAGTGGTAATCGGTACTCACTTTAGATTTTTGGAAGAAGACTATATGAACAGTAGAAAGCCTAGAAGTGAGATTACCTTAGAAGAACTTAGGGGGTCAACTCCATTGCCAACTGTACAAAATGATATACCAATCGTCACACCTACACAACCGGAACCTCGTCGTAGTGGGAGGGTTGTCAAACAACCCGAGAGATTCTTGGGGATCGGAGAGTCTTCGGACTTGATCTCCGCAGAAGAATCAGATCCATAGTCCTAAAACGAGGAGATCCAAGACAAAGATGCTCAATCTTGGCAAACAACAATGGAAGCCGAGATGGGTTCAATGGATCACAACAAGATGTGGGAGCTAGTCGAAACACTTAATGGGGTAAAACTCATCGGATGGAAGTGGGTATACAAGAGAAAAAAGGGACCGGACGGAAGGGTTGAAACCTTTAAACCAAGACTAGTGGCGAAAGGGTACACTCAGAAAGAAGGGATCGATTATGAGAAAACCTTTTCGCCCGTAGCCATGCTCAAGTCCATCCGCATTCTCTTGTCGATTGTTGCGCACCTAGATTTTGAGATCTGACAAATGGACGTCAAGACAACTTTCCTCAATGGAAATCTTGACGAAAAAATCTATATGCAACAACCCGAAGGCTTCATTGAAAAAGGCAAAGAGCATCTGGTTTGCAAGCTTAGGAAGTCCATTTATGGGCTGAAACAAGCATCCCGCGCTTGGAATCAGTGTTTTGATCAAGTTATAAAATCCTATGGTTTCGATCAAAACAACTTTGAAAGTTGTGTTTATAAAAAGTGTGACGGAACTGCATTGGTATTTTTGGTACTATACGTGGACGACATTCTGCTCAACGGAAACGATGCAAAGGTGTTATCAGATGTAAGGGCATGGCTGTCGAAACAGTTCGATATGAAGGATTTAGGGGAAGCCGGTCACATCCTAGGGATCAAGATCACTCGAGATCGCAGGAAAAGAATGATCGGGCTTTCGCAAGCCTCATACATAGATATTGTTTTGAAGCGTTTCAGCATGCAAGATTTCAAGAAAGGCTTTGTGCCCTACAGACATGGAATCCATCTATCCAAATAGATGTGTCCCAAGACACATAAAGAGATAGATGACATGAAGGGCATTCCTTATGCTTCGGCTGTGGGAAGCCTCATGTATGCAATGATGTGTACGAGATCGGATATCTGCTTTGCTGCAGGCATGGTGGCAAGATATCAAAGTAACCCTGGGAAAGAGCATTGGACTGCAGTAAAGAACATTCTGAAGTATCTGAAAATGACATGAGACAGAATGTTGGTTTACAAGTCAGACAGTCTAAACCCCATCGGTTACACGGACTCAGATTTCCAATCAGATGTTGACTCCAGAAAGTCTACCTCGGGTAGTGTGTTTTGCATGGGGGGAGGAGCCATGACATGGAGAAGCGTAAAGCAGAAATGCATCGCCGTTCTACCATGGAAGCCGAATACTTTGCTGCTTGTGAAGCATCGAAGGAAGCGGTTTGGCTCAATAACTTCCTGGTGGACTTGGACGTCATCCCGAATTTGCCCAGCACGATCACGGTTTACTGTGATAACGCCGGAGCAGTTGCAAATTCAAGGGAGCCGAGAGCCCACAAGGCCAGCAAACACATTGAAAGAAAATACCATCTCACACGAGAAATCGTTAAGAGAGGAGACAATGAGGTAGCTAAGATTGCATCGGAAGACAACCTAGCAGATCCATTCACAAAAGGTCTGCCTCAGAATACATTCGAGAGACATGTTGAAGGAATGGGTGTCAAGGACGTTGCCAATCTGCTTTGAGTATAAGTGGGAAAAATATTATTAGGTTCGTGTAGGTGACATTAGATGTAACATAGAACACGAGACATGCTGTTGTATACTTAAAAGCAGACTTTGAGTATAAGTGGGAGATTGTTGGGGTTATACTGAAAAGTATGCTTTTACTTTGTATAATCAAATTGAGTTTTCTTATTTATTTACTGAAATAAACTATTAATCACTGTTGCATTAAATATGAATGAATGTTATATATATTTATTGCAAACCCGTTCAACAAGTCAGTACGTATTACGTTGTAGTTAATTTGGTGATACCAGATCACTGAAGATCAAATTAACAGCACCTCGTAATTAAGTACAAATTCATAACCCAGATGGAAATGAACAAACCATCATGAAAGGTTGAAGTGTAAGACCCAGATTGGTTTGTCTTGACCAAGGGATTACACTAGCGCATTTAGGTGCGCTGAATAAGGACCTACAGGAGGACAAATTCTTCGGTACTGAATATACAAGAATTAGACCTCAGTGGTGTGTTGTTTCTTAATCTCCGTCCCTTAAATAGGATCGTGTGAAATTATAACTATTGCTTTGACTTATGATGGGAAGAGAGTAAATAGGATCGTGTGAAATTAATAACTATTGCTTTGACTTATGATGGGAAGAGAATCAATGTGATTCGATACCTTATATCTTGGGCAATATTATTAATTACATGACGATTGCTGACATTTAATACGGAGAATCGCGTGCAAGTACATCTTGCTTGATTTGTCCCCTTGGTGGGCTCAGAACCTTTATCATATCAAATCTTGCAATTGGAAATTTATTTCCTGTATGGATAATAATGTTGAGTTGTCTTTACTCCAAGGACAAAGATATTAATTAATATAAAGTTTGTTCAGTGACTTAATTAATTAATGGACTAATATAATCTTAAACGCGGGAAATAATAACCGTGAGCCATATTATAGTGAAATCGTAATATGGGTTAAGATGGATAGTTCAATATTAATTTTATAGTGGAATAAATTAATATTAATGGACTTGAATAATATTAGGCCCAATATTATAGCTTCATAGTCCATTGAAGGTCCAATCTTAATTCTCCTAAAGGCCCCTCAAATAGCCCAAAAATAAAGTTCAATTAATGAAAGAGAGAAGAAAATATTCTTGTCTAATATTTCTTGATATTTTCGAAAATATGTAGGGAAAAAGGAAGAAAAGATTGTTTTGATTTTCTTGTAGATATTTTATGAAAAGAGATAATCATTGTAGGAATACATAATTATCCCATAAATTCAAGAAGTCAAATCTTGATTCTTTATGCCTTGTTATTTTCGAAAATTTAGGAATAAAAAGGGGAAGAGATTTTTATGGAAAATTTAAATAAGGAGAAAAGAATATAGGAGATATATTCAAGATTTCTTGGAGACCAAGAAAATATTTTCTTCCCTATTTTCCTAGCACTAAAAATCCCCCCCCACATTCATATATATTGGGGATGAATTTTTCATTCCCAAGTGCAACCATGTGTTGAAAATATTATAAATCCACAAAGGTTGTAGCATAATATTTTTTGTTTTCTCTCTTGTTAAAATCGTTCGTGTGAATCCTCCCATCGGGTTACGTTCGTAGACTTTGGGACATATTTGGGAAGACACTTTGGGTTGATCAATCGTCTCAATGGTTGTCTCTACAAGATGTATGCAATCTCATAACTCCTAGTTCCACATGTTTAGGATTTACGTGAATTACGTGTACGCATGTTGTTTAATTATTATGTTGAATTGATTTAGGATTAATTCATGTTAGTAATTAATTATTTAATTTAAATATGTATTTAAAATCATCTCGAATAGATCCGGGCACCCATAATTTCCCAACAAATAGTACATAGTAATTTTGGTTTAGTTTAAGGCTTCAACAAATTCACTCCAAAAAATATTTATTTATATACAAGAATATTATAAATATATATATACTGAACAACAAATAAATATATCAATATTATTATAATTTTTGTTATAGATGTAGCACATTTTCATCCAATATATTATAAAAAATAATGTAGATGCGATGAATTTGAGAAAATGTAGGAATTTGAAAGTTAGATGATCTAACTCCTTTCTCCAGCACTCTCCGTGTCTCTCCACTTACAATAACTGTCCGCCCCAGCATAACTTTTTAATTAGGGCTTTTCAGGTTGTGCTTTGGATGTCAAAAAAATTTCCACTTTTTTTGAAAAAATCGTCAATTCTGTATAATATTCACTGAAAATTGCATTGTTCTCCCAGCATAATTTTCCTATATCTACATTAAAGTTTCCAAAATTTTCTTGCCCTCAAAAGTTGTTTTAAAATTGTAATTCTCATCAGCCATAAGTTCTTTTCTGTATCAACTTATTTATATTTTCACCAAGTGTCTTTTATTTATATATTTATAAATTTATTTATATACTTACGTACATGTTTATAATATAATTTATTTTAATCATTTACATATTTGTATTAATTTATGTATTTTTTTTTCCAATTAAATTACTTTATTTATCTTAATATTTATCTTATGTCTCAAAAAACTTAATTTTAGTCTTTTTATTTATTTTCCAGGAAATAAGAATCCACGGACTTTGGTAAAAACGTCATTGTTTCCGTCTTCAGGTCCTTTACAAGACATAACGAATGGTATGATTTTCTTTTATATAATTATATTTACGTGTAATAAATTTTTTCATAATTTTATATTTTCGTTGTTTATTGCTGATTGCAGTTTGCACCTCAAGCAAATCTTCAACAAAGTTCACAAGAAGCTTTGTTAGTCTGCACGTTCGTTTTCCTAAAGAAACTACAGTGGTTATTGATTTAACTGATAATGATGATATTCCGACTAATTCAGCCGTGTTAATTCATCAACGCTCATCATCTCATCATAAAACAAACCATAACGGTATGCTCTCACAAATTTGATAATTATTTTTTCTTCAATTGTGTTTGTTATCAAAATTATTTTATAGCTAATACTTTTACAATATCATATGTGAATAATGCTTAATAAAATAGTGATCCATATTCTAAAACTTATCTTAATGTTGGTTTGTCGGTGTCTTAATGGTTATCCTGATGATTCGCCAGCATTCGATGACCACCAGCACACATCATTTCTCATATATAATGAAAGTGTCCAACCTCCTAATCCAAACGACCCAGGTACATATGAACTCAACACTTAATTTTTCCTCTTACGTCTTCTTTACAATTTATTTGTAATTTCATTTATTTTCTTTTATATTATTCTGATTATGATGTATTTTTATCATTTCCTTATAATAATGGTTGTAAATTTTAAATTGAAGGTATTGAAGACTTGGACTATGAAGGGAATCCATCTTTAGTTGGTAATATAATATATTGCACTATTATTTTCAGTTGTGATTAAGTTAAAACTATGAACCAATAATTATTAATATCAAACTTTACATTTTATTTTCAGACTATTGGGATATTGGTGATCCAACTTACAAATGTCAATTTTGTGGTGCATTCTTTTGGTATGAAGAAAGGTTGGAATCTCATTTTAACTCAAAGAATCTGAAATACTCTTTGTGTTGCATGCAAGGCAAAATTCAGCTTCCCCCAATGAAAGAACCTCCTCAAGTTTTGCATGACCTACTACATGGAAGTTGTGAGAAAATCAAACACTTCATAAAAAATATCAGATGGTACAATAATATGTTTTCATTTACGTCCATGGGTGGAAAGATAGACTCTATGCCAAACCAGTCAAGTGGTCCGCCCACTTTTAGGTTGCACGGACATAATTATCATCTTATGGGCAGTCTTTTACCAAATGAAGGATCAACTCCTAAGTTTGCTCAACTATATATCTATGATACAGAGAATGAGATCGAGAATCGAATCAAAAGTGTCAGGTACACAATATTTTTAGTAATATGTGTATATTTCACTTAATAATGCATTATGATTTTACTCAATTTTAATATATATATATTTTATTATTAATCCTTTTTATATGTTTTTAGGAAAATAGAGAATATAAATACACTTCATGCTGAAATTGTAGCTGGTCTAAAACAGATGTTAGACGAACATAATGTTCTGGTTCAATCGTTCAGAATGGCAAGAGAAAAGTTGGTTGAAGAAGAATCGACAAATGTCAGATTGAGATTGATTGGTAGGAGAGAAGGAGACGCACGAAGATATAATCTTCCATCTGCTTCGGATGTTGTTGCGTTAGTTCCGGGCCATTTCGACGAGTGTTTGGGCAATAGAGATATATTAGTTGAGACACAGTCTGGACAACTGAAGAGGATCAATGAGCTAAATGCTGCATATCTTGCTCTACAATATCCACTTTTATTTCCATATGGTGAGGATGGTTACAGGGAGGACATACCATTCTCAGAAGAAAGGTCCTCAACAGGAGGCGGCAGAAAGAATGTATGTATTAGAGAATGGTTTGCATATCGGTTGCATGAAAGAGAGAACGAACCTCCGTCTATTCTGGTCTCAAAGAGATTAACACAACAATTTGCGGTTGATACATACACGATGGTTGAATCAAAAGATTGACATATGTTCGGATACATCAGAAGCAATTACATTGTGATATGTACAAAGGACTTTCTGAAGCATTGCTTCGAGGAGAAAATGACTCGTGTGGAATGGGGCAACATGTCATACTACCGTCCACTTATACTGGTGGAGCTCGCTACATGATCCAGAATTATGAAGATGTAATGACAATATGCAAATGGACTGGCTATCCCGATTCGTTCCTCACTTTTACATGTAACCCGAAGTGGCCCGAGATCATTCGATTTTTAGAGAAAAGTGGATGTAAGGCCGAAGATCATCCCGATATCATATGTCGAGTTTTCAAGATGAAGTTAGATGGCTTGATAAACGATCTTCATAAAAACAAGATTTTTGGCACAGTGAGAGCACTGGTATACACAATTGAGTTCCAAAAATGTGGACTCCCTCATGCCCATATTCTGTTTTTTCCTTAATAGTGCAGATAAGTACCCAACACCAGATGATATCGATCGCATAATTTCAGTTGAGATTCCTGATCAGAATACCGATCTGGCTTATTGTGATGCAGTGAGAGATTTTATGATGCACGGTCCATGTGGAATTGCAAGACCAAATTCTCCATGTATGTCTGAGAATCGTTGTACCAAGCATTTCCCAAAGAGATTTGTTGAATCGACCACTATAGACGAAGAAGGATACCCTGTGTATAGGCGTCGAAATAAGGGTAGAAAGCGGTCAAGAATGACATTGAACTAGACAATGTGTACGTTGTCCCACATAATCGTTATTTATTGATGAAGTACGGGGCACATTTGAATGTGGAATGGTGCAATCAATCTCGATCTATCAAGTATCTTTTCAAGTACGTCAACAAAGGACATGATCGGGTCACTGCATCTTTTTACAAGAGTACCAATGAGGACGATGTGGCAGAGAAGATTGACGAGATCAACATGTACTATGACTGTAGGTACATATCACCATGGAGGCAATGTGGCATATATTAGGCTATGAAATACAATACAAGAATCCTCCAGTCGAGCGACTTGGTTTCCACTTACCAAATGAGCAACCTGTTATCTTTTTAGATTCTGATCCAATAGATTCCGTTCTTCAGCGCCCTACGGTGAATCAGAGTATGTTTCTCGCTTGGTTTGAAGCGAATAAGAGATACCCTAAAGAAGCTAAAGGATTGACTTATGCAGAGTTTCCTCAAAAGTTTGTTTGGAAATCATCAACCAGAGAATGGATGATCAGGCAAAGAGGTTTTTCTTTAGGACGAATCATTTATGTTCCTCCTGGTAGTGGCGAAATCTACTATTTGAGATGTCTACTCAATGTCGTTCGTTCCCCGAAGAGCTTTGATGACATAAAAACTATTGACGGCATGCTATATACGACCTTTCGCGATGCTTGCTATGCACATGGTTTGTTAGACGATTACAAAGAGTTCTCAGATGGTATTTTGGAAGCAAGTCATTGGGCTTCAGCAAATTCTTTAAGATATCTTTTTATCATGTTGTTGTCGTCTAATTGTTTGAATCATCCAGAGGCAGTATGGGAGGAGTGTTGGACGTATTTATCGGATGATATTCTATACAGACAACATCAATTGTTAAATCACCAAGGTACTTTTACATTTATTATTAGTAAATAAATTATTTAAACTAATTATTAATTACATAGTTCTATAATTGACTTATATATATACTTTGTTATGTTATTTTTCATTCAGATTTGTCATTAACGGAGGATGAAATAAAAAATCTTGCTTTGGTGGAGATTGAGAACTTGATGTAGAAATTCGACAAGAGTCTTATAGACTATGATGCAATGCCATTTCCAGATATGACAAGTTCATCAACTATGGGGAATAAATTAATTTACGATGAATTAAGAGACAACCGAGCTGCCTTGACCAAAGAGCTAAGAATATGGTTGTTAATTTAACTGATGAGCAACGCCATGTATATGACACGATCATTGATGTTGTTGGTTTACGTAGAGGAGGTGTATTTTTTGTCTATGGTTATGGGGGTAATGGAAAGACGTTCTTGTGGAAAACATTATCTGCAGCTATCAGGTCAAAGAGTGAAATAGTTCTTAATGTAGCTTCGAGTGGCATAACATCACTTTTGCTCCCCGGTGGTTGAATTGCTCATTCTCGGTTTGCAATCCCTCTAAATCCGAATGAGAACTCAACATGTTCAATCAAACAGGACAGTCCACTTGCAGAACTTATTGTGAAAGCAAAATTGATCATTTGGGATGAAGCACCGATGATGCATAGATATTGTTTTGAAGCATTGGATAAAACTCTTAAAGATATCATGCAACTGAGCAGTCCTTTAAATAAAAACAAGCCTTTTGGAGGGAAAACTATTGTTTTTGGAGGGGACTTTCGTCAAATTTTGCCAGTAATTACTAAGGCCAGTCGACAGGATATTGTGCATGCAACGATAAATTCTTCGAACATATGGAGAGACTGCGAGTTGTTGAGGTTAACTAAGAACATGAGACTACAAGCTCAAGATTCAATAGTTGAGCACAGTGAGTTAAAAGAATTCTCTGAATGGATTGCACGCATCAGAGATGGAACATAAGGAGTTGAGAATGATGAGCATGCAGTTATTGAAATACCTGACGATCTTCTACTCAATAGTTTAGGTGATCCTATATCAACCATCGTGCAAAGTACATATCCGTCCTATACAGATTTGATGGATAACCCAACTTTTTTGAAGAATCGTGCTATACTAGCACCAACTCTTGATGTAGTTGATAGCGTAAATGAATATATGTCTTCTTTGAATTCTGGAGATGCAAAGACATATTTAAGTTCGGATAGTGCATGCAAGTCTGATGCAAATGTTGACATAATGGCTGATGTCCACACGCCGGAGTTTCTAAACGGAATAAGATGTTTGGGTGTTCCGAATCACGAGTTGAAGTTGAAGGTTGGGACTCCTGTGATGTTATTGAGAAATATTGATCATTCACTTGGCTTATGTAATGGTACTCGATTGGTTATTACAAAACTTGGATCACATGTACTGGAAGCGAAGATTCTGTGTGGAAGCAATGAAGGTCATAAAGTATTGATCCCAAGAATGTCATTAACTCCATCCGATTCGAGATTACCGTTCAAATTTCAAAGAAGACAATTTCCAGTGATTGTGTCGTATGCCATGACAATAAACAAAAGTCAAGGACAATCACTTTCACATGTTAACCTATTGTTGAAGAAACCTATTTTTAGTCACGGTCAATTATATGTTGCTGTTGCACGAGTAACCAATCGAAAAGGACTAAAGATCTTAATTTGTGACCAAGATGGTGAGAAAAACAGGTCAACGAAAAATGTTGTGTACAAAAAAGTATTTCAAAATTTGTAATTTTAGTCTATCTATTTAATTTGCGTATTGTTTTGTACACATATTTGTTCTAAATTGAGTTTTATTCAATATTGGCGTACTCAATATTTTATTTACAACATGACAATATTAACAAAAGTTAAATTTATTTCTATAATAAAAAATATTTAACTATACACAACATACTTTTTGTTAATAAATATTTGTTATTAACAATTTATAAATAGTAAAATAGTATTAACTATACATTAAAAAAATTCTTCAACTCTTCATCCGTGCATCGCATGGGTGAAATACTAGTTTTCTTTAACGGGAGAGACCGGGTTTATAAAAGGATGAGGAATTAAATATCAGTTGAGATTTTTGGGCTTAGTTAGAGATTGATCAAAACAAATTTTGAGGAAATTTAGGTCAAAACTTATCTATAAATTATATTATAAATAATAGAAAAAAATAAAATATGCATCCTATTTTTTTTTTTCAAAAGAAATCCGCTGCACGCCTGCACCATTTTAAGATACATGTATCGCCTTTTTTTTTTTAATTTAATCTTATAAAATATATATATAAATATATATATATATATATATTTATTTAATTATTCATATTTAACAAATATAACTTATATCTTTCTTTTTTTAATAACTTATGGTGATTGAAAATCTTGGGTGTTACAATAGGAATATTATAATATATTCGACTAACACAAACCAATAATATCGATCCTCACATTCCTAGATGTATTAAACACTCGATAGGCCGTATTTTGTATACTATTTTCGAATTTGGAGAAGAAAAATTGGAACATGATAATTTTCTTATTTACATGATAATCTTTTATGCTTTTGTTGTTCAATTTTTTTTGTTTTGCAGGATTTCATGTTGTTGTTGTTGATGTTCTATTTTTTTGCTTCGCAGGTTTTTTATTTTGCAGTTTCGTATTTTACATCTAATGATTTGGTGAAATAATTATTTACTTTATATCAACCTTATAGTAGTTCTTCTTCATTTATTTGATTGCTATGCAATTTGTGTTGGTTTAATGATTTCTATTGCAGGTAATACATAATTAATTACAGACGAGAATTTTATAATAATTAGACTGGTAATTTGAAGTTATACCTGAGATATGATCTAATTAAAATTAATCAATGAAAACTTGTTTCTATAAAAGTTCCACCAATCGAAATAGAGTTATAACTTATACGTAAAATGATATAAATGTAAAATCTTTAATAACTATAATTAGATCTAATTCATGATTATATTCTAAAGAATTAGAGAAAACATTCATTATAACACCCTTTTCAAATTTATAGTATCTGACAATTTATCGTTTTAGAATCATAAAACGTGCATGTTGCATTTATAAAATATTAAAAATTAAAAAAATATGATTAGAGTTTAATTAAATTAATAAAACTCATATTTTTAAAATATTTAATTTAAAAATATTAATAGTTTTTTTTTAATTTCATACCGCGTATTACGGCGGGCTACATTGTAGTATATATATTGTGCTATTTTAATCTGCTAAACTTTGTATATTATTTAAATACTCACGTAAGACATAATAAAAATTTGTGATAAATATATATATTTCAGAAAAAATATAGTATTACACTATTTTAATGATTCTACTGTCAAGTGTGGACAACTCAAGTGGTTATAGCTCCACTACCTGAGAACTCAAGGTCCCGAGTTCGAGACATGGAGATAGAATATTTATTCCCTCTTGTGATGATTCCCCGTCATTGACATGAATTGTCATATACTATTGTAGTTACGGGCAAACGACTAGCAACTAACTTCAAAGAAGTGCAAATAATAGAGGTATGCTTTGGATATTTTCCAACTAGTGATACTAAGGGTATTGTTTATGTCTTCTCTATGTTTCTATTTGGATGTTTAGGGGCAAATTACTCGAGATTCTCAATGAATTCGATGAAGCAAATGGTATGAAGAGAGACCGTTTCCCTTCGGGTAATATAGCCTTTGCGGTTCCGAATTGCAGTTTCGGGTGGTTCCCCTCTTGTGGTGATTGCGGTTCTGGTCTACAGTGCGATGAAATGATGTTGTCATACCCGATGGTAGAAGGAATTATTGTAATTGATTATTTTAGAAAACTATTGTAATTGATTACCTTAAAAAAATGATTCTACTTATTTTTTTTCAATAAAAATCAAATGATATTGTTTCAAAGTTATTTCATAAGTATCAGTGAATTAATTATTTTTGAGAAGGTTTTATATGAAACTGATTTACCGTACACCACTCATACTATTGTTTGTAGAAACTAATACTATAACAACTATAATATTAATTTCTACAAGCAATAATATGAGTGGTGCACGGTAAACCAGTTTCATATGAAACTTTGTGTTATTATTTTTTCTATAAAAGTTTAAATTAATGGTTGACTTCAATTTTGATTTCATAAATATTAAATAAATTTTGTTGCGTGATTTAAATTATTTTGGCGGAATAATCGTTAAATTTTCATAATTTTTAATGTTATTTTATATATATAGATTTCATCAATTTAAAAAAGAAGTCAAGCTTAATGAGATATTGAGATTTCAATATTGTATTGATGCAAAGTCCAACACAAGTCCAATTTATGTCCCACAACCCTAGAATCGAACGGGTCGGGTTACCGGTTACCCTTCTTTCTAACGGCGGCGTTACAGATATTTAAATCGCCGGCTTTCCCCAATCCTGAAATTTAGGGATTTGAGCTCCGTATCGAAGAAGAGACGAGAAGAGATAGCAGAGTGGCGTAAGATAGACCGGTGGGGGGAGAATCTTCGAATCGCACAACTTGGTTTGGTTGCTCCTTTTTCTCTTCGCGTGCTTTGTACGGTCTATTTAACGCTTGTCTGCTTTCTCCCCTCTCTCTCCCTCTCTACCGCTCTTTCTCTCTCTCTCCATATCGATTTATCCAGGAGCTGTATTGCGATCGTTGAGTATCAGTTATTTATTATGTTTATTGCTGCGTTATTTAGTAAAGAGTATGTGATTTTAGTGTAAAGATTGTTTATTTATCTCTGTACTAGTAGATTTTACTGGTTATAGTTGTTTAATTCAGTAATTATAAGCATTGCATTAGAAAGAATGGATAAAGAGGGGTCTGGGAATCCAGTTGATGCTGAAGGCAGACCATCGTACTGGCTAGATGCCTGCGAAGACGTGTCTTGTGATGATTATTTTGTTGATTTTGGGGCTTCTGCAACTACTGCAGTAACTGAACCGGACCGGCAATCTCAGGGAGGCTGCAATGACCCGAGTTTCTTTGGTGGGATTGATCAGATTCTTGATAACATAAAAAATGGTGGGGTTGATTTGCCTTCTAATAATTCCACTACCCTTCCTGCCTGTGTCAAGGATCAACACTCTGTTTCTAAAGCTGAGTTTGTTAATGGCAATGGAAAAAGGCCTAGTAATGGATTCAACAAGGACGAAACTTACCTCGGGAATGGTAAAAGGCCTCATGAATGTTATGGCTCTGAGCAAAGACGCAACACAAAAGTTCGTGGTAGGGATCCAAAGGAGAGGAAAGTTTGGGATAGAGCTCCTGGAAGGAAGAGACAGCGTGGTTTGGATGATGTGGAGATGGACGGGCAGGTAAGAGACCATCAAAGGAGGAGAGAACGTTATAGTATGGGTAGCTGGAAGGATAGAGACTCGAGGGAAGCAAGGGGTTTTTGGGAGCGGGAAAAAGAAACGAACGAACTGATTTTCCGTGTTGGTTCTTGGGAATCTTGCAGAAATAAAGATGAAAAGGCGAATGCCCAGAGAACCAACAAATATAGTGGATGTTCAGAAGAGAAGAAACTGGAGCAGCCAAAAGAGAAGCTCCCTGAGGAGCAGGCTCGCCAGTATCAGTTGGATGTTCTTGAGCAGGCGAAGAAGAGAAACACGATTGCTTTTCTTGAAACGGGGGCTGGAAAAACACTAATTGCTGTCCTTCTTATGAAAAGTATCAGCACTGAATTGCAAAAATTGGATAAGAAAATGCTAGCTGTCTTTTTGGTGCCTAAAGTTCCTCTTGTTTATCAGGTAGTATCTTGTGGGTGGTCAGTGAAGAATTTCAACTCATCTGGTTTGTTAACTTCTATATGAATGAGTTTTTCTTTTTTGGGTTATATTGCAGCAAGCTGAGGTGATCCGTGAACGTACGGGTTACCAAGTTGGCCATTACTGTGGTGAAATGGGTCAAGATTTCTGGGATTCAAGGAGATGGCAGCGAGAGTTCGAAAGCAAGCAGGTATTTTTCAATAAAACATATTTCTAAGCTTAAACTTGATACCGTTTATTTTTAGTCTCTTCCATCTACGAGTTCTTGACAACCTTCAAATAACAATGGCTTTGCAAAGGAAAGGACATACGGGGAAAAGTTCATTTATCTTCTATTTTCCCTATTACATGTTTAGTGGAGATCACTGTTCTTATTATACTATGTATGTTACATTCTTCTGCGCAAATACATGCCACATATCATCTACATTTTCCTAACATATGCTTATTTGACTGTATTAATTTATAGCCTATGCTATTGTTGGCTGCTCATATGGGCAGGGAGTAGTTCCGATTGGAATATGAGATGGGTTTTTTTTTTTTTTTAGTTTTTCTCTCTATCAGCGGATATAGATATTCTGAAAAAGATGTATGTATGTATTTACTTATTTATCTCTACTTGCATATACACACTGTAATGCAGCAATTCTGATATTGTCCAAATTTGTGTTTGTTATTTATGATTTAGACTATTAGTGTCATATTCTATATAAATAAGATTATAGGTTATCATGAAATCTTATGCAATTTGGCTTATGGATAAAATTGAAGAACGTTAGGCATATATACTGATGCCTTTTTTGTGTATACTTATGTACATGGAGCTATAGAAGTCTACGACCTTTCTGATAAAACCTGACAGCTTCTTCTAGCTTATAACAACAGCTTTGTGAAATTATTCCATGCAAATACTGGAAATTACTGTAACGAGGCAGACCTGCTTAACTTTCACGACTTGCATGGCCAGGTTTTAGTGATGACAGCTCAAATCCTTCTCAACATTCTCAGACATAGTATAATTAAAATGGAATCTATCAATCTCCTTATTCTGGATGAATGTCATCATGCTGTGAAGAAACATCCTTATTCCTTAGTGATGTCTGAGTTCTATCATACAACACAAAAGGAGAAGAGGCCATCAGTGTTTGGGATGACTGCGTCCCCTGTAAACTTAAAGGGTATGTTCCTGATGTTCTCAACTTCCGGTATTTTCTATCTTATTATGATATTTTATAGCGCTAAGTATTGTATTTATTAAATCATCTTAGGTATCTTTCATTGTCCTTTTCTTTTAACTTAAAACTGTTGACGCATGATTCAGGTGTTTCTAGCCAAGTTGATTGTGCTGTTAAGATTCGGAATCTGGAGAGTAAACTGGATTCAGTTGTCTGTACTATAAAGGACCGTGCCGAGCTGGAGAAACACGTACCCATGCCGTCAGAAGTGGTTGTGGAGTACGATAAGGCTGCCAGTTTATGGTCCCTCCATGAGCAAATAAAACAAATGGAACAGACTGTTGAAGAAGCAGCTCGGTTGAGCTCCAGAAGAAGCAAGTGGCAGTTTATGGGAGCCAGAGATGCTGGTGCAAAGGACGAGCTGCGTCAGGTTTACGGTGTGTCTGAACGGTCTGAAAGTGACGGTGCTGCTAATTTAATACAAAAATTGAGGGCCATCAACTATGCACTTGGTGAACTAGGACAGTGGTGTGCTTATAAGGTGATATGATGTATTCATTATAGGGTTTTCTATGCTCTTTTTCTGTAATTACATTTCATCCACTGGTGTAGTACAAGTATTAGAACAACTTTTGGTTCCAATGACTCTCTACGTTATCCTTTAGATTAAAGTGATGTTAGTTTGAATAGTTACCAAGTTCTCCTATTTATCCATCCTGGTTTTACCTTGTGCAGGTTGCACAAGCTTTTTTAACTGCTTTGCAGAATGATGAGAGGGCGAACTATCAACTTGATGTCAAGTTCCAAGAATCATACTTACAAAAAGTTGTAACTCTTTTGCAATGCAATTTGTCTGAAGGAGCCATCTTGGAGAGTGAAACCGGAGGCACTGAGAAAAACAATATTGCTGCACACGAGAATGGTTCTGATGAGCTAGAGGAAGGGGAGCTTACTAACAGCTCCAGTGAGTAGTTTCTCTTTGTGATCACACACTATGCATTACTGATTACTATCGTCAGCTTACATACATATTTCTTGTTGCTCTTATTTGATTAGTTTGAGTTATTTTGAATAAATTAATGGTCATGAGTAAGATTTACTAATCGTCCAGCTTATGTCTTGACCTTTTGTTTGATAAACCTAGTGTGTTGACTGTTGAGTAAAAACTTTCTCATTTTGCTCATCTAGCTTCTTTGAATGTGAACACAACAGTTTAAATAACATGTAAAATGGAGATTCTAAATTTGTAAGGGATGTAAAGATGATTCTGCTTCTTCATTTTGGTTATCATGCTGGAAGATGCTCATATTATCATTTTTATTGACTTCAAAGTTTGATATTGAGTTTAATCCACAATTTATTAATATATGAAACAACTTATTAGTATTCTTCCCTGAATTTAGCAATGCAAAATGAACTGGTATATATCTTTGGTAGTTGTCTCTGGTGGGGAGCATGTTGATGTGATTATTGGCGCTGCTGTTGCTGATGGAAAAGTGACTCCTAAAGTGCAGTCATTGATCAAAGTACTTCTGAAGTATCAAAATACAGAGGATTTCCGTGCTATAATCTTTGTGGAACGTGTTGTGACTGCCCTGGTTCTTCCTAAGGTTAACTGAGCACACAATACAACAATATGTTGGTTTCTGTTTATTGTCATCCTAATACAACAATTAACCTGGTCTTTATCCACGCAGGTTTTTGCGGAACTTCCATCATTGAGTTTTGTCAAATCTGCAAGTTTGATTGGGCACAACAATAGTCAAGAAATGCGAACCAGCCAAATGCAAGATACAATTGCTAGATTCCGAGATGGTCGTGTATGTTGGACTGCCCCAAATGTCCTCACTTACCCTATTATGTCTTCTAATCCATATATGTATATATATATTGTTCTTTTCAGGTCACTGTTTTAGTCGCCACTAGTGTTGCTGAGGAGGGACTCGATATTCGGCAGTGCAATGTTGTAATTCGCTTTGATCTTGCCAAAACTGTATTGGCATACATTCAGTCTAGAGGTCGTGCCAGGAAACCTGGATCAGACTACATCTTGATGGTTGAGAGGTAGATATGTGACCTCATCGTCTGATGGTTTATCTATTAAGAGATACTTAGTAGCTTATTTAATCATTACTGATCCATTTGTAGAGGAAATTTGTCCCATGTGGCCTTTCTAAAGAACGCTAGGAATAGTGAAGTGACATTGCGGAAAGAAGCCATTGAGAGGACTGATATCAGTCATCTCAAGGATAGCTGCATCATAAATTCTGGAGAGGATATAGTTGGTGGGTTGTACAAAGTGGAGTCGACTGGTGCTGTTGTGAGTTTAAATTCTGCTGTTGGACTTGTCCACTTTTACTGCTCCCAGCTGCCAAGTGACAGGTCTCTCTCTCTCTCTCTCTCTCTTATTGGGGGTGTTTTCAAAAACTTATAAGTGATTATAGTCACCTAGAATTGTGTGCAAAAGCAATTTGGAGTGTTTTATTTCTCTTTTAGTAGCTTAAATAAGCTCTCATAGGCTATAAGTTATAAGCTTCAAAGAGGATGCTTTTAGTAGCTTATTAGTCTTTTTTTTTAAAATTTTAACTTTTTTGGCAAACACTATCAACTTTTTTTTGAATTTTCTTACAAACACTATCAACTTCTACTATTAATCACTTTTCCCGTAATCACTAATTTTAATCACTTCTTTAAAACCATAAGTTTTTGCAAACACCCCTATTGTGTGTTTATACTCTTTTGGCATAAGGCATCAACAGATCCATATACCATCCATTTTTGTTTTGACTATTTTTTTTTTGTTTTAAAAAGTCCTTCAAGTATTGAAATTTTGTTTCACGAGCTCCATCAAGACGAGAATTAACAGAATTTTTCAACTGGTATTAATTGTCCCATTAAACAAAGTATTTGTTAATTTTATTAATATCCAGAAAATTTAGGGCTAAACAGAAATTGATAGTTTAGGGATCATTTGATGTATTATGCCTACTCATTTCCATCTGTTTCTACAGTTTTATGCTATATTCGCACAATTATTCGCTTCTAATACATGCAGATATTCAATACTTCATCCTGAGTTTATTATGGAGCGCCATGAGAAACCTGGAAGCCCCACTGAGTATTCTTGCAAGCTTCAACTTCCCTGTAATGCACCATTCCAGAAACTGGAGGGACCTCCATGCAGGTCGATGCGTCTTGCACAGCAGGCATGCTTCATGTGTCTCAATCTTCAGAAAATTTCTCTCAAGTGTAATAGAAGTATCAGCTGATAATTCTTGCAATTTGCAGGC
The DNA here is from genome assembly GCA_037126765.1 of Stenogyne calaminthoides. NCBI lineage: Eukaryota > Viridiplantae > Streptophyta > Magnoliopsida > Lamiales > Lamiaceae > Stenogyne > Stenogyne calaminthoides. The sequence goes on from JBBCBC010000015.1 coordinate 316,394, forward strand.
TGTTTGTTTGGCTGCTTGCAAGAAGCTCCATGAGATGGGAGCATTTACTGACATGCTATTGCCAGACAAGGGAATCGAGGGAGAAACTGATAAAGCTGAACAAAATGATGATGGAGATCCTCTCCCTGGAACTGCTAGGCATAGAGAATTTTATCCTGAAGGAGTAGCTGACATTCTCCAGGTTAGTTCCTCTGTCTTTCCTTCTTTTATGTGTGATTGCTCTAAGTCGTATCGTTGTGCATTTAATGTGGCTGGCTTCAAGATTTGTATTAAATTTGTAGCATATTGTTATAGTGATCTGTCTTGATTTAAAGTTTGTCAGTTAATAAACTTTTATACAACATAATGAGGTGTGTACAGTAACTACTTCTGAGGCAATGCATCGTTGAACCTACACCACATAGACATGGATTTCTGTGGCCTTATTTTCCTACACCCCAAATTTATAGACTATGATCGTTATGCATGTCTATTGTATGTGGATACGAAATAACTACTTTTAAAAAAGATGGTAAAGCCCTTTGTCCGCTGGCTAATATCCTAATCTCTATACCACATTCAGAACTCAAATAACACGTAGGTTTTCTTTAATACTGATAGTCCCTGTGTTTGTCGTTTGCTATCCATTGACTCATAATGGGGAAAATATTACCTTCTAGAATAGGATTGGTACTAGTCAGACAGAATAGTAATTTGGAATACTTTAATTCCTCTCATATAGGATATGACATAAAATGCCATTAGTGTTTCTGCTCCATCTTATGTTCAAATAACTTATCGGCTACTACCTGCTTGTATTTTAATGATTGGGGCTATATTAATGCTAGATGATTATCTATTGGAACTTAGGAGCTCATGTACACCTTTGTCGTTTCAGGGAGAATGGATATTATCTGGGAAAAGCTGTGATGACTCCAAGTTGTTTCGTCTATACATGTACACTGTCAAATGTGAAAATGTTGGCTTTTCCAAAGATCCCTTATTGATTCATGTTTCAGAGTTTGCAATACTGTTTGGCAATGAATTGGATTCGGAGGTATCTTAATTTCTTTTAACACATTGTTTTATTGAAAATATAAGGTTCTAAATGTGCTGTCCTAACAGGTATTATCAATGTCAACTGAGTTATTCGTTGCCAGGTCTTTAATAACAAAGGCTTCAGTTATCTTTAAAGGGCTTATAGAAATTAGCGAAGCTCAGGTGCACTAACCGTTTCCTTATCTTTTCCGGTTTTTTTTTTTTTTTCTTTTTGAAAACGAAATGAGAGCTTGTTATGATCATTGGTTATTTACAGTTGACTTTGATTAAGAGCTTTCATGTAAGATTGATGAGCATTGTATTGGATGTTGATGTTGACCCATCGAACACTCCTTGGGACACTTCTAAGGCATATTTATTTGTTCCCTTAGCTGGAGGTAAATCTGCAGACCCAATGAATGATATCGATTGGGTTCTAGTTGAAAATGTTACAAAAACAGATGCATGGAGCAATCCCCTTCAGAGAGCTCGGCCGGATGTTTACCTTGGAACCAATGAACGAACTCTAGGTGGAGATCGTAGAGAATATGGATTTGGAAAATTACGACATGGGATGGCCTTAGAACAGAAATGTCACCCTACGTATGGGATTAGAGGAGCAATTGCGCAGTTTGATGTGGTAAAAGCATCTGGATTAGCACCTAAACGAGATGTTAATTTGCCCAGTCAGGTTGAATTAGCAGAAGGCAAATTGGTGATGGCAGATTCATTTATGAAAGTGGAAGATCTGGTAGGAAAAATTGTGACTGCTGCTCATTCTGGAAAGAGGTTCTATGTAGATTCTGTGCGCTTTGAAATGACAGCAGAAAACTCATTCCCGAGGAAAGAAGGCTACCTTGGTCCTCTCGAGTACCGATCCTATGCCGATTATTATAAGCAAAAGTATGTTAATTTTCTGTTGAGTTTGCATGACTACTTTCATATAGCCCTTGCTGCCTTTTCTCCTCCCTTTGCTTGCATGTGTGTTGATCTGTTTATGTATTTGGTTCTTCTGTTGATTTATTCATTCTGATGGACACTAAATTGAAAAGATTGGGCTCTAGGATGAAGGGATTTTTAGGAAGAGTAGTTTTTTTAGTCCTGTTAATTACCCCTATCTAGCTTTAAGTCTGGTCGATTTTCAAGAATTGAAGATAGTCCTGTAACCTTCAATTTTTCGACATTTTAGTTCGGCAACCGCCTATAGGAGGTGAAACATCCAGTTGCCAATCAGAATTTGCCAACTGGACGTATCAGACCCTGCAACATCAGCGTCAACCTACAACCGGATGAAAAATGTCGAACAAATTGAAATTTACCGGACTATTTTCAATTCATAAGAGTTGATAGGACTTGATCCAAAATAGAGGTAATGTGTAGGACTTAAAAAACTATTTTCCCGGATTTTTACCATGAAGTTAGAATTCATAGTTGTTTAATTCCAATTATCTATAGCTAATTTCTATGTAAAAGGCTTTAATCAACTCGTGTTTTTACTTTCCTCAAGTAATTCTCAAATTGATGTGTTAGTATATCTAGTGATGGGTGTAGAATCTCTGTTGATATGCATAAGTTGGTTTCCGCTGCTTTTATATTGTTTTGAGTGTGCTTCTGTCAGTTATTTGAAGTCCTCAACGGTTGAGCTGACTTCTTTTCTGCACTTGCAATACGTTGAATTTGACTAGTACTACAAAATTAATTGTAGGTATGGGGTCGATTTGATGTATAAACAGCAACCTCTAATAAGAGCCCGTGGCGTTTCATATTGCAAGAACCTTTTGTCTCCACGATTTGAACACTCAGAAGGTATGCACATTGCAGTTAACGTCTCTCTTTTTTTCTTTGGCAGATTTTTTGTTATGAGATCTAATAATTTTGGAAATATCTATTCTAGGTCATGATGGTCAATCTGAAGATATACATGAGAAAATATATTATGTTTTTCTCCCTCCTGAACTCTGTTTTGTCCATCCGCTTCCTGCGTCATTAGTTAGGGGTGCTCAAAGATTGCCATCAATTATGAGAAGGATTGAAAGCATGCTGCTTGCCGTACAGCTTAAGGATGTCATTAATTATCCTGTTACAGCTACAAAGGTGTTCTAGATCACCTGATGTGACTTTTCTGTATTATACTCCCACTGTTTTATATTAATTGTCGCTTTTGGGGTTAAAGTTTGTTTCAAATTAATTGTCCTTTTTTGCTTTTCCTCCATGTTCCTCTCTAATTTACCCAGATATTGCATCTCTAAGAAAAATCTCCTTATTATTGGAAAAAATCGTTTTCCCTGACACACCCTCTCTCCTCTTTTATATTAGAGCATAAATCTGTAAAAAATTATATTCCTAAATCTTATGAAAAACCTCAAGAGCCAATATGAAACGGAGAGAGTATACTTTTACACCATACCTGATGTGTAAGCTTTTCTTTTTGCAGATCTTAGAGGCCTTGACTGCAGCATCATGCCAGGAAACTTTCTGTTACGAAAGAGCTGAGCTTTTAGGAGATGCTTATCTGAAATGGGTTGTTAGTAGATTTCTTTTCCTAAAATACCCTCAGAAGCACGAAGGCCAGCTTACTAGGATGAGACAACAAATGGTAAGCAACATCGTACTATATCAGTACGCATTGGACAAGGGGCTTCAGTCGTATATCCAGGCCGATCGCTTTGCTCCATCGAGATGGGCTGCACCTGGGGTGCTTCCTGTTTTCGATGAGGATACGAAAGAAGAAGAATCGTCATTTCTTGATGACGAAGTAGAGTGTGATACGATCTTAAAACGAAATAATGAAAGCAGAGAATATGAAGAAGATGAAATGGAAGATGGCGAACTCGAGAGTGACTCGGGTTCATACAGAGTTCTATCTGGAAAAACGCTAGCAGATGTTGTGGAAGCACTGATTGGTGTATATTACGTTGAAGGTGGAAAGAATGCTGCAAATCACCTTATGAAATGGATTGGGATTGATATAGATTTCGACTTGAAAGAACTAAGTTACTCGTTGAAACAGAGTTCTGTTCCAGAAAATATACTAAAAACTGTTGATTTTGATACGTTAGAGAGTGCCTTAAATGTCAAGTTTAATGATAAGGGTTTCTTGGTGGAAGCTATTACCCATGCATCACGCCCTTCTTCGGGAGTGTCTTGTTACCAACGGTTGGAGTTTGTTGGTGATGCGGTTTTGGATCATCTCATCACAAAGCATCTTTTCTTTACGTACACAGATTTGCCTCCGGGCAGGCTGACCGACTTACGGGCAGCTGCTGTGAATAATGAGAATTTTGCACGTGTTGCTGTTAAACATAAGCTTCATTTACACCTTCGTCATGGGTCAAGTGCACTTGAAAAACAGGTAGCTGGAGTTCTCTTTTCATTGTTCATTGTGGATTTGATTTATATATCCGTTGGTCATATGTTTATTTCACATTCAGATTCGAGATTTTGTGAAAGAGGTTCAAAATGAACTTTCGAAACCTGGGTTCAATTCTTTCGGTTTAGGGGATTGCAAAGCTCCTAAAGTTCTCGGAGATATTGTAGAGTCGATTGCTGGGGCTATCTTCCTTGACACTGGATGTAACACCGCAGTTGTGTGGAAGGTTAGATTCCTTATGTGGTCCATCTCATTTAGAAGGTCCCCCCAAATGATTTTATAAGCTTCTTTATATATGATGATGTTCAGTTTTATGATGACCATAAAAGGAAAATGTCTCAAGAATTTCAGGGAGGGAGTCTTATCACCTTAGTTTATTTCTAGTTATTGTCTAGCTCGTTGAATTTAAGGATGTCAGTTTTATAGTGAGGTTAATTGCAAAATTAATCACGACCTTTCAAATTGTTGCAATTCTATCTCATGATTATTTTTCGGCAAGTCTTGCTGAATGACAGTGTATGAAATTGCAAAAAAAATTAAAAGGATGTGATTATATTGAAGCATTAACAAAAGTTTGTGAATTTATTTTCAACTTTTTTCAAAGATTTTCCAGGTGCCACGTCAACATAAGTTGCTGGGAAATAGTCATATGATGTAATTGCAAAATTTAACCAAGTGTCTCTATCGAATTGTGAATTTTAGAAGCATATGTTGTAATTGGAAAAATGTGAATATTAAATACCCTTTATATTGTCTCATAAAGTCTATCATCAGAACGCTTCAAATTGAAAGCTTATTATTGAAATAAATCCAACATCTGTAAGTGGTAAAAATTACCTTGTAATTCTAATTATGTTCCGCCAAACACCCTCCTTGTACATTATCTATCATGATCTTTCATTACTCTTAGATTCTGGATTAGGATGGGTGAATTGAAATATCTCATATTGGTGTATATAATCAGGTCTTTCAACCCTTGTTACAACCAATGGTTACCCCAGAAACTCTCCCTATGCATCCTGTCAGAGAATTACAAGAAAGATGCCAACAACAAGCTGAAGGTCTAGAATATAAAGCCACCCGAAATGGCAACTTAGCTACTGTCGAAGTATATGTAGATGGTGTTCAGGTTGGGGTTGCTCATAACCCCCAAAAGAAAATGGCCCAAAAGTTAGCAGCACGAAATGCTCTCGTTGCTTTAAAAGAGATAGCTGAAGCCAAACAACAAGAGGAGGATAATGCCAAAGAGAAGAAAAATGGGAGCAACACTTTTACCAGACAAACATTAAACGATATCTGTTTACGCAAAAATTGGCCCATGCCCCTATACAAGTAAGATATTCCCCTTCAAGTTTTTATTTTTTGGCACTTGGAGAAGTTGCCTACTGTGAGATAATATCATAGATCGTCTTGTAAACTTTGGCCTTGTACAAATTTAGTATTGTATGTTTTTGCTTTTTCAACCTTGGTCCTTTTTGGTGTCCAAATTTATTCCAGACCAAAATTGGAAGTGTGAAAACATACCGGACTAAAATTAGAAGCGGCCTACGTTACAGTACAATTTGTGATATTATCTCTATCGCCTATTCTTGATCGATGTACTATATGTTAATATGCTCCCCCCCCTCTTTTTTTTCAAAATCCAGGTGTATACATGAGGGTGGTCCTGCACATGCAAAAAGGTTCACATTTGCTGTTCGTGTTAATACTTCTGATAGAGGATGGACGGACGAATGTATTGGTGATCCAATGCCAAGTGTGAAGAAAGCAAAGGATGCTGCTGCGGTTCTCCTCTTGGAACTTTTGAATAAATGGTATTCGTAACGATTCTTTTACACAAGGTTGATTCTAAAGCTCTATCAACCACTATCTTCTTCGTTGTTCCGTTTTTCACACGTTCGGGAAAACTATCATTTCTTCTAGGCTTAAAAAAAAAAAATTATTTGTCAGTTGCTTATCATTTTCTTTAATTATTAAAGATTATAGAAAGGCTCTGGTTTTGATGGGGATATGATGAGAAAAAATGGAAACAGAGGCGGGATTATCAATTTTTTTCTTGATTTTCCATTGAGTAATGGGGCAAAATAAAAGGATTTCTCTTTCTTTTTTTTTTTTGCTATATTCGTGTTTATAAATTTCTGTATGTTTTAATATTTCTCTTTTAAATGATTTATATGAATGAAATTATTTTGCTTCTCCTTTTACGTTTGTTGAAATAAAAGATGAATCCTCAGAGTGTTTAAGTATTTATGCGCAAATTTTGTTTCGTCTCACGCAAGTGTGCTTCTATTGTAATAGAAGTATAAATATACGATTTCTTCTGTCTTCCGTTTTAGCGTCTTTGCTTCCCCCTTTTTGTTATCTTTTACTCCATAGATTTCAACATTGCACATAAGAATACAGGGCATTATTGATGAATTACAATGAAAAATAGTAATAATGATGATGATGTGTGTTGTAGATGCAGGAAGAATTAATGAGAAAGACAAAGTATAGGATACAAATTTGTATGCATACAAATCTTAGTTGAGACTCAATTTTATTTTACTCAACTCATCATTGACCCGCTTGACTGGGTCAATTTAGACCCGCGAATTAATTAATTTCTTAAATTGATTGATTTTGTATCTATACATATTTGTACAGTAGATCTGCCCAACGAGAAATCCATGTTTTTCAAGAATCTTTAACTACCATGGCTCCAAACAAAAAATATTTTAATAAGTAACATATTATACTATTAAAATATCATAACATATTGCCACAAGTAATCATTAACTTGAATTCTTAACACTTTTTAAGAGTTTGTAATACTTTGTGGAAAACAAGTAATACTTTTAAGACGCGTTACAATAACTATTTACTTAATTTGAAGATGTAATATTCTAATGATTAATACATACTTTAGGGGCGCTCAAAAAAATAAAATAAAATACATACTTTAGGGACAATGAATAGGGTCATGGACTGGGATATTTGTCTCGAGCAAAAATATATGGCTTAAATATTTATCTATTTTACAAAAAAATATTACATTTCGATAAGTATGACCAAAATAGAGTACTCAAATACTCGCATCTTTATCTCTTTTTTAAATGTGCGGATGAAATACAAAATGCAAAGTGGTATATTGCTTTTAATATCGTGTTTTATCTAATCAATTACGTAAATATTACATACTCCATACCATATGATTTTTTCGAAAATTCACACTACTGATTTTGTATCATGTGTTGGGGCTAAGATTCTGAATTTGGTGTATATACAGTATAATTATAATGTTATTTATATATTTTAATAGAGTGTGAAAACAATGTTTCTTGATAATCAAGAAACTCCCTCCTGTACGGTCAATTTGATTTTTCCAGTCCACGTGGGTCCATTTTTCGATTGGAAATATGGATCCAAGGCTGTGACTGTGAGACAGAGAGATTTAATTATATATATATATATATATATATTACCTCGATATTCAAACTCCTTTTCAGCTTTTACAACACGTCAACACCCTTATTAAATTATTTTTGGTTAAATATCACTAGTTTAGTGTTATCTTAGAAAAAATAGGTGATTTGCATTTATTAATCTTGATTATGACCAAAGGTGCTAAGTCGTAAATCGTTAGTGCCTACACTGTTTATGGATATCTTCTAACCAAAATACACTTCAAAATTAATTAATAAATTCATTATACAACTGTATAAATTAAGATAATAATTTAAATACTTTTGTTATATTCATTATTCATTATAAAATAGAAAAAAATTAATTTAACATAAAAAATAAATAGATATATATCTTGGAATTTTAGTATAGTGAATATTATAAACTTTTGTCTTATCATCAATTTATTTTAAGAATAAAACCTCTCATTATAAAATAATAGCTTTAAGTGTTGGCACATGACCGGATGAAAAATGACTTGACGGCCCATTTAGCTCCCAAAGCCGATTTCGATGGCGCTTAGTCAAAATCGAGCTGGCCGATAACAGCCTAACACCTAGGCGCCGCTTAGACGGCCGCCTAGACGGACTTTTGCATCAGTAATCATGACAGTGATTAACCTCTAACGAAAGTTTAATTTACTTATATAATCATATTCATATTGTTAATTATAAATTTACAAAAAAATGCATGGTCAACTAATCTACACGTACCCATGGCCAGAGCAGTGCTTAAAACATGCCAAAGTGAAAACCCCAAAATAACAAAAGGAAACATATCAGTGCTAAAAATTCAGACTGTGACCGAGAATCATGTGAAGGCGATGACGTGTCACCATTCAAAATCATAAAACAAAAAATAAAAATCAGCTAAATCAAACAGAGAAAAACCTCAAAAAAATAGTACTTAAATAAAAAAGAGAATTTTGGTAAAAAAATAATGAAGGGAAGATGTTGGAGGGAGTGTAGGTCAGAAAAAGCAAGTGAAGGCAGCCGCCTCCGCCTCCGCCTCCCTTATCAATTTTCTCAATTTCAATTCTTTTTTATGCCCTTCTTCTCTTCGTGTTGAAATATTCGTTGATTCTTGTGGGTTCGTAAAGAACACCATTTTTAGGTACTTTTTCTAGCCCATTCACTTTATTGCTTTATACAAAATGTAAAAGCTTGCGTCTTTGAGTTTTCGCCTTGCTATTCTCGAGTTTAGTGGTGAGTTTCGAAGTTGCTCCGAGGTTTTTGTTGGAGTCTTTTACGGTCTTCTTGTGTTTCTAATGTGGCCTGATTCTTCCTTTTTTCCTTAAAAGATCCGCTTCTTATATATATATATATATTTGGTTTCTGGTGCATTAGTTTTGTTCTGTGTCACTTGATAACAAAATTATGGTTGGTTATGTTTTTGGGGTGATAATTGTGCTGTGTTTTGATTAGATTTGGGAAATATTGTCTTTTTTACATTAGATATTGCATTCTCTTTGAGATTTGGATATTTGTTTGTTGTTTTTTTAAGTTTTTCTAGCTTATGAAGCTAAATCGAATTCAATCTTTGTATTTCCAAAGGGCCATGTTCTGAAGTTATGCCCTTTGCTTCTTATACTGGTATATCTTTTTGTTGGTGAATTTGCTAAAATAATTTTTGTTTGAATATTAAGGTATACTTGATAGAAATACTATGTCTTTTGACTCTATGGAATACTGAAGAAATTTCTTATATTTGGGGATATTTGTTCCTGCTACTCTTATCCCCTCTTCTGTATGGTGTTCCTCTTTAGTTGTGGTTAGGATTGATTCCAGCTGGAATTCAAGAAATTAATCTCATTTTGGTTGCCATATGAGGCTTTAGACTTCAACTAAATGTTTGTCATTATTTTGATATTAAATTTATTTTTGTTTTTGATACTGCTATTGCTATGCACATGGAGGCTCTGCCTTTGATTTCATGACCATAAAGTTTTTTTTGTATATATACTTTATAGGTCATCTTTATAGCTGTCTCCAGTATATTGATTGCTTTCACAACTCACTTTCCCCTTCAGTACAATATGCCATTTTATGGCATGTAAAATATACAGAGTTTTGCTCTTACTCTCATTCTACAAGGACAAAGATTGTCATATGTTTGATACTACTTTTTGACAAAAAAATTGTACCTAGGTTTCTTATGAAATGAACACAGCAGATATTGTTAGCTTTAATGGTAGACCTTGAATCATTATATGTATAATGTAATTCCTCTATGGCTCTATTTCTGTTGTTTCTCTTATGTTCTTAATGCAGTTCGTAATGTACTTTTCCATATTATTGTTTTCCAAAGTGTTAAAGCGCCAATGCCCAAATTATGCTCCATCTCACGCAAGTGTGTCTCTTCTATTAGACTCCCCTTCTTGGTTAGATGATGTAGTTGTGTTGCCTAGGTTGTGCTCTTTTCTCTTTTTTTTTTTCGCTAAATTTTTTCTTTCCTGGTATATTTTGATTTACTTTTGTTTATTTTTGTTTCATAGCAAATGCTTTCATGCAACAGTTGCACCGCGCAACTCAAGTGCATGTTTAAATGACATTAGTTGTTTTACTAAAAAAGTATTAGTTTGTCAGCATTAGTTGTTTTCAGTGAACAGTACTAGTTGTGCACCAGTTGCACGGTCAAACTGGTGCACCCAAGTGTTTCTCTTGTTACTTGATCTGATAGTTACCACTTATTCTTAATTGCGTACCTTTTACTGCCTTCGTTTTATACTGGTCAAGATTAACATACCATTTTAACTATGTATTCTACAGACAATGTTACGAGCAAAGCATCTCGGTCCTCTCTCCCAGACTGCACGATCTTTTTTCCTAAACGGATCAAGATGCAGTGCGGGTGATGGGAGTTCATGCTCTTGCTCCTCCGAAGACGACACTTGTATCTCCAGAAGACCTCTGAGATCAGCTGTCCATCAATCACAATTACAAGCATCTTCATCCCCATTATTATCAAAAGGAGTAGGTTCACTGTCTTCAATCGATTCCTTAAAAGAATCGAATCCTAAAAAAAGGGAGAATGGTCCTTTGCCACAAGGGATAGTTACATCTCACTCACTGAATAGAGGAGAGACTGTTAGTTATGGAGATGGGATTGATGCAACTGCTCATATGTCAGACAATTTGCTTAAGGCAGGAATGGCAGCAGTTAGTCTTCTTTCTGACATAGTCAACTATAGAATCCCGATGACGGAGGGCAGTGCTTTGCTCACCTCGTCTTCGAACTCTATGATTGATCGTTCGAAGCCTGTTTCTAATATCAGATCTGTGGATATTAAAACATCAAAAAAAGATAAAGTATCAATGAAGCCCTCTTCTGAACCAAGTGGTGCAAAAGGCAGAGCTGATAATAGATCAAATTCTCTGAAAGGGGTAGCAAATGAGTCGAATAATGTATCAAGAAATTGTGTAGATAGGAAAAGGTCGATTCCTCAAAGATCGAAAGCTTATTCAAATCGCATCATTCCAACCGCACATAATGAAATCAATTCAGAAGGGTTTATGAGGGCAATTAGACAGCCAAAGATAGCAGCTCCGTTGGGTAGACAGTTTATGAGTTGTAGTTCTGTTGTTGAAAACATCTCTCGTGTTTTGCATCAGTTTAAGTGGGGCCCAGCTACAGAAGATGCTCTTGGGAAGATGAACTGCTCACTGGATGCTTATCAGGCAAACCAAATTCTTAAGCAGATTCAAGATTATACGGTTGCTCTCGGGTTTTTCTACTGGTTGAAAAGGCAAGCGGGGTTCAAACACGACGGGCACACGTATACGACAATGGTCGGTATCCTTGGGCGTGCTAGACAGTTTGGGGTGATCAACAAACTGCTTGATCAGATGATCAACGATGGATGTGAGCCAAATATTGTTACATTTAATCGTCTAATTCACAGTTATGGAAAAGCTAACTATTTGAATGAAGCCATGGGTGTTTTTAATCAGATGAGAAAGGTAGGCTGCGTGCCTGACCGCGTTACTTACTGTACGCTCATTGACATCCATGCGAAAGCTGGGTATCTCGACGTTGCCATCGATTTGTATCATCGAATGCAAGAAAATGGGCTCTCACCCGATACTTTCACTTACAGTGTGATCATTAATTGTTTAGGGAAAGCTGGCCACTTGGCTGCAGCCCACAAGCTGTTCTGCAAGATGGTTAATCAAGGTTGTGTGCCTAATTTGGTAACTTACAACATCATGATTGCTTTACATGCAAAAGCTAGGAATTACGAGAGTTCGTTGCAGTTGTACCGTGATATGCAAAGCGCTGGATTCCTGCCTGATAAAGTGACATATAGTATCGTCATGGAGGTTTTAGGCCACTGTGGGTATCTTGACGAAGCTGAGGCTGTTTTTGGAGAGATGAAACGGAAGAATTGGATACCCGATGAGCCTGTTTATGGTCTTCTTGTTGATCTCTGGGGAAAGGCTGGGAATGTGGAGAAGGCATGGGAATGGTATGGGGCAATGCTTAGGGCTGGTTTATGCCCTAACGTCCCGACTTGCAATTCATTGCTTAGTGCGTTTCTTAGAGTACACCGTCTCAGAGATGCGTACGATTTGCTTAAAAGCATGCTTGGTTTAGGTCTAAATCCGTCTCTTCAAACCTACACCCTTCTGCTTAGTTGTTGTACAGAAGCTCAAACCCCGTTGGATATGTCATTTTGTTGTGAGCTCATGACCGTGACAGGTCACCCGGCCCACACGTTCTTGCTCTCGATGCCTGCTCCAGGGCCGGATGGGCAGAATGTTAGAGACCACGTGAGCTGCTTTCTCGATATGATGCATAGCGAAGATAGGGAAAGTAAACGGGGGCTTGTGGATGCTGTGATCGATTTTTTCCATAAAACGGGCCTAAAGGAGGAAGCCGGGTCGATCTGGGAGGTGGCAGCACAGAAAAACGTGTACCCCGATGCAGTAAGGCAGAAAAGCCCGTTATACTGGCTCATAAATCTGCACGTGATGTCTGATGGAACAGCAGTGACTGCTTTATCAAGAACACTAGCATGGTTTCGTAGGGAAATGCTGGTTTCTGGGGTCTGCCCGACCCGTATTGATATTGTGACGGGTTGGGGCAGGAGGAGTCGGGTCACGGGGGCATCTATGGTGAGACAAGCAGTAGAGGAACTGCTGAACATGTTTCGATTTCCATTTTTTACAGAGAATGGCAACTCTGGGTGCTTTGTCGGGTGTGGAGAGGAGCTTAATCGGTGGTTACTTCAGTCGTACGTCGAGCGGATGCATTTGCTATAGTTTGGGTAAGGCAGGCTTGTTCTTGTTATAGCCAAGTTTTGGTATTTGAGTGGAAATCTAGCATGTATTTAAGGTTCATTATTGGTACTTTTGGTCTGTTGAATCTTGAATCTTTTCCTATTCTTGAGGTGATAATAGTCATTATGTGTAGTTCTTTCTGGGTTTCTCTTTTGGTTTGATGATATATTTTTCTAGTGTTTTTCTTTGCATGCCTTTCTTTGTTAGACAAGGGCTATTAGTTTGAATTTTGTATGTGTATTTTTAGACTATATTGTTTCGTTAAAATACCGAATTAGTCGTTTATTTTTAAAAAAATATTTATTATTTTACTATAAAGTAATTCTTCCGTCCCACTGTAATTGTCTTTCTTTCCTTTTATGGACGTCCCATTATAACTTTTTTATTCCATAAAAGAAAAAAATAACTCCACTACTCATAATTTTTATCCTCGTTTTTCACATAATATTACAAAAAATGTCACTCACTATTTCATTCATTACTCAACAGTCAACATACCTTTTTCTCTTATCCCAATATCCAAAACTACTCTTCATTTTTATTATTTTATTATTATTCCTTAAACAAAACAACTAAAAGAAACGGGACAATTATACCGGGACGGAGGGAGTAATAGCTTCGGTTATTCACCAAAATTTTAAGGGTATGTTTGTTTACGGTTTGGGAAGTCTCTTTTGGAATTTCAAATCTCAAATTCCCGTTTGCTTATCAGAATTTCGGTATGAGATTTTAAATCTTTTAAAATTCTACTCTATAATACTTGTAATACACATATTTTACCTTTTTCAAACATAATTTACAACACACTATCAATCATCTATCACATACTTTTCAATTATTATTATATATTCAACTAAATACCCTCTCTCTTACTTTTTTATTTTATTATCGTTACATAATCATTCAATCATTTAATATTATTTTTTATAATATAATATTATTTATATCTTTTACTTTTTCAAAATTATACTTAATCAAATTTTACAAAATACACACTCCCAAACATATACAAAATATAAATACATTTTTTACTTTATATCAAATCCTTGCAAATTTTCTTTTTAAAAAAGAAAAAATCCTTGCAAATTTCCTCAACAGCATTTCAAATCCACTCAAAATTATAAACAAACATAGCTTTGAGAAATCATACCTACTTCTAAATAAGTCGGTAGACTCTAAACGTATACTTCATTTAATTTTCACTGTTATATTACAAGATTTATTTATTACAAGAACATTAACTAACAATTTTAACTTATACAACCATCTAGACTCAAAGACTTATTAGTATTGACTCTTGAGTCCTAACCAATCTAAATACATGATTAACACTTCAAACATCTGATGTTATTTAATAAATTTCGAAGCTATAGTTTGAAAGACTTAAAAGACCAAAATATTAGGATCTGGATTGATTTCCTTACTAGTTTTAATTTTTGACATAACTTCTTCTGAAAAATTATAAATAAATCTTCTTTTATTGCATAAGAAAAGAAACTAAAATCAAATGATAAGAGTTTTCCAACCACATCATGTCCTGAATGCTGGAATTTTATGTTGAAAATGCATTATGGACTCATTAACACTTCTGGGCCAAATTAATTTTGACATTTGGGCTGGACTCAAAATTGGGTTATTCGGAACCCAAATTATGTAGATGTGACATCTACAAGCCTCGAGAATATTCTATAAACTTGAAGGAAAAATTAAGAGATTTGGTTAATTCATATCAATTGTCATGCCATGAGTGAATCAATGTTTAACAATTTTTTAAAATTTAGTTAAAAAATAAAAATTATTGAAAAACTTCTTTCGAAAAAAAATCGGTCCTCATACCTCAAAAGAAAATTTAATATATCATTATAAGAAATTCTCATTTTGTATTAATTTATTTTATCAAATTATTGCACTCGAAAAAAAAGTGTCTTTCAAATTCGTTTTATTAAATATCACATAGGACGCACTTTCAAATTATGACACTCGAAAAAAAGTGTCTTTCATACCTCATGAAGAAGGGTTCTCAACATCATGAAAGGTTCTTGGACATGAACAAAATCTATTGAAACCTCCAAGAAAGAAGAAACTAATTAGGCATATGACAAACTCATGTAGAATCTATGTGGAGCATGTGGTGAGACTAGCAATGTAGAATCTATGTGGAGCATGTGGTGAGACTAGCAATGTCAAAAATTCGATAGCATGCAATGAAGAAACCACTATTGAAAGATCGGTTGGAGAGAAAAATAAGTTGCAATTGGAATTGTTACTCGTCGTTGAAGAAACTGAACAATCAACACGAATCGAAGGTGAACCCCCTTTAAATGGTGAATTTCTAGAAAGGAATTTCCTATTAACAATCTTGATTCAACAAGATGAAGAAGAAGAAAGTTTTTATTATCAATAACCGTATGAGATACAAGAGAGATGAATTGAACAAATTGAAAAAGTGAATCTAAACCTACTCTAATGTTCACTATATAAAGGGGGAAACAAAATAACTAAACCTAACTAACTTAACTACCACATTAGCTTGGCACTAGGTGGAGTAACAACTTTACAAATAGAAATAACAACTCTATAAGTGAAAGTAAAAGTAAAAGACACTTTTACTCTTTAGACCCCCCCTCAAAATGAGAGTAAATGTTGAGAAGTCTCATTTTGGCTTTGAAAGTGTTGAAAGTTGTAGGAAGGAGAGGCTTGGTGAGCATGTCTACCAGATTTTCTTCAGTGGGAATGTGAATGATGTTGAGGACTCTTTCCTTGATCTTGTCTCTTGTAAAATGACAATCAGTGGATATATGCTTGCTCTTGTCATGTAAACATGGATTTAGGGCCATCTGGAATGCAGATTTGCTGTCTGTGTACAATGATGTTGGTAGTTGAACTGGTACTCTTAAATCTTTCAGGATATAAATGATCCACTGAATTTCACAAGAGGTTTTTGCCATTGCTCTGTATTCAGCTTCAGCTAAGGATCTACTCACTGTATTTTGTTTCTTTGACTTCTAGGATATCAATGAGTTCCCCAAGTATATTGCATTACCTGTTACACTCTTTCTAGTTTCTAGACATCTTGCCCAATCACTGTCAGTATGTGAGTGTAATTTGAAATCATTAGAAGTATAATAGAATATTCCCAAACCTGGAGTTCCTTTTAAATATCTTAACACCCTGTAGATTGGTGTCATGTGTTCTCTTGATGGGTTGCTCGTTAATTGTGATAGAGATTGAACAACATAAGAGATGTCAGGTCTGGTTACTGTCAGATAAAGAAGTTTGCCAACAATCCTTCTATAGAGTTTAAGATCTATTCTATTATTTTCATCAGCCTGAACAAGTTGAAGTTTGGAATCCATTAGTGTATTACATGGCTTGCTGCCTAAGTAGCCAAAATCAGTGAGAATGTCTAAAGTATATTTTCTTTGACATAAAGTGAGACCTTTCTCTAATTTTGCTACTTCAATGCCAAACATGTATTTCAAAACACCTAAATCTTTAATGATAAACTTCTGATGCAAATAAGACTTGACATGCATCATTTCACTTAATGAATCTCCAGTTACAATGAGATTATCAACATAACACACAATGATAGTCAAAGAAGTATCAGTTTGTTTTGAAAACAATGAATTGTTAACTTTTGATTGCTCATATCCAATTTCATGTAAAGACACAGAAAGCTTTGTAAACCACTGTTTTAATGTTTGTTTGAGTCCATAAAGACTTTTGTTTAGTTTTCAAACCCTTGATTCATTTGCAACACAGTAACCATGGGGTGGGATCATGTAAATTTCTTCACTTAGGTCACCATGCAAAAAAGCATTATTCACATCTAGTTGATGAATTTTCTAGCTATAGCAACAGAAAGAAGAATTCTCACAGTTGTAACCTTTGCAACATGACTAAAAGTATCAAAATAATCAAACCCTCTTGTTGAGTATAGCCCTTTGCAACTAATCTTGCTTTATATCTCTCTATAGAACCATCTTGTTTATATTTTATCTTGAAAACCCATTTACAAACTATACAATCTCTATTTGGAGATAAGGGAACTAAAGACCAGATCTTAGTTCTCTCTAGAGCATCCAACTCTGCCTTCATGGCTTGTTGCCAATAGGGATTATCTTTTGCTTGACTATAGGTTTTTGGTTCTGGATCTTGAGAAATAGAAGCAGTAAAAAATTTGTGAGCATGAGACAATCTATCAGTTGCTAAATAGTTAGAAATATCATACTATTTTCCAATTGGAGCACTCATGTTAGCAATAGAAGTACCATGATTTAAAGATTTTGGCAAAAAAGTCTCATATACTTGCAGATAAGCAGGTTGAGATCTTGATCTAGAAGATCTTCTAATAGCATCATCAGGTTCAATAACCTGTCTATGAAATGAAGCATCAGGTTTAATAGCCTGTCTATGTGAAATATCACAGGTTCAATAGCATGTCTATCAATGTCAATATGAGCAGGTTCAATAGCCTGACTATTAGAATCAGTGTGAACACCATGCCATGAATCAGAATTATTCACAGAATCAGTAAGTTCAAGAACATTTTGATGAAGAGCATCATGACCATTGGAATGAAGAACATCATTACCATTAGAACCAGTAGAAACATCATGACCATGGATATATTGAACACAAGTATCATCCAGAGAATGGTCATCAGAGTTTAAAAAGGATTCTCTAGCAATCAATTTTTGACAAACTCATTAGCACCCTTTTTATCAGCATAAGGAAAGACATCTTCATAAAAAATGACATTTCTAGATATAAACACTCTTCTAGATGTCAAATCAAGTAACTTATAACCTTTTGTTCCAAAAGGATAACCTAGAAATACACATTTCACTGCTCTAGGATCAAATTTTGTTCTGTTTGCAGATAATGTATTAGCAAAACACAAACAAGCAAAACTTTTCAAGAAAGAGTAATCAAGCAACCTTCCATATAACTTTTCAAAAGGAGATAAACCATTAATAACCAAAGAAGGCATCCTATTAATCAAATAAGCAGCTGCTAATATGCATTCACTCCAGTACACTATAGGCAATGAAGATTGAAACAATAAAGCTCTAGTAACTTGTGATAAATGTTGATGCTTTCTTTCTACTAAACTATATTGTTGTGGTGTTTCCACACATGAAGTTTGATGAATAATACCCAAATTGTGATAAAAATCATACAACAAAAACTCAGCACCATTATCACTTCTAAATACCTTTATCTTCTTTTGAAATTGAGTTAAAACCATATTGTAAAAAATTTCAAAAGAAGCTCTCACATCAGATTTTGATTTTAACAAATAAATCCATGTGCATCTAGAAAAATCATCAACAATGGTAAGAAAAAACTTAACACAAGAATAAGAAGCTATAGAAAAGGCCCCCCCAGATATCACAATGAATGAGATCAAAACAAGCATGTGAAGTTGAAACACTAACAGGAAAATGCATCTTTTTTTGTTTAGCAAGAGGACAAATATTACAATGATTAAGAACATCAATAGAAGACAAACTTAAACCTTTTATTTGCAACAATCTATCAGGGGAAATATGCCCTAGTCTATTGTGCCAATGATTAAAAGTACCAAATTTAGCAGAAGTCACATAATTGACAGAGTGAGACATTCTAAGCAGGTACAAGCCCCCATGCTGTTCAACAGAACCAATCACCTTGAGGGAGTCATTGTCCTGTAAAACACAACTTGAAGCCCTAAAGCTAATTGTACAATTAGAGTACCTGGTCAAATGACTAATAGAAAGAAGGTTGAATGTAAAATCAGGAACATACAACTCATTGTACAAGGTTAAATGTTCATTAAGAACAACTGTACCCATATGTGTTGCTGTAGAGATACCATTATTTGGCAAACTGATCTTAATGTTTACTAATGTTGGAGGTGTAGTAAAACACTCCAAACTAGACACCATATTATCAGTAACCCCTGTGTCCAAAATCCAAGTAAAATACTTATCATAGACTAAAGAATGAAAATAGTAAGAACTTCCCTGAATACCTGGAACAACAGTACTATCAGGATTAACAGATGCAGTAGAATGTGAAAACACACCAACAGCAGAATGAACAGACTCATGAACAGGTTTTTGAGCTTGTTTAACTAAGGACAACAACTGCTCATGAAGTTCTTGAGTAATGAGAGGATTGGATGTTGAGAAATTAGGGGTGCCCGGATCTATTCGAGATGATTTTAAATACAT
Source organism: Stenogyne calaminthoides (assembly GCA_037126765.1). NCBI lineage: Eukaryota > Viridiplantae > Streptophyta > Magnoliopsida > Lamiales > Lamiaceae > Stenogyne > Stenogyne calaminthoides. Next base: position 335,725 of record JBBCBC010000015.1, read on the forward strand.
ATTTAAATTAATCAATTAATTACTAACATGAATTGATCCTAAATCAATTCAACATAATAATTAATAAGCGAATAAACAACATGCACACACGTAATCCACGTAAAACCTAAGCATGCAGAATCTAGGAGTTACGAGATTACTAACCTCTTGTAGAGACGACTGATGAGACGATGGATCAACCCAAAGAGCCTTCCAAAATATGTCCCAAGTCCACGAACGCAATCCGGTGGGAGGATTCACACGAACGATTTTAATAAGAGGGAAAACCAAAAATATTTTGCCACCACCTTTGTGGATTTCTAATATTTTCAACACATGGAATTGCAGTTGGGAATGAAAAATTCATCCCCTATTTATAAGGAGGAGGGGGGCCGATTTTTAGGTCAAGAAATTGAGGGAGAAAATCTTTTCTTGGTCTCCAAGAAATCTTGAATATATCTCCTATATTCTTTTCTCCTTAATTAAATTTTCCATAAAAATCTCTTCCCCTATTTATCCCTAATTTTCGAAAATAACAAGGCGAAAAAAATCAAGATTTGACTTCTTGAATTTATGGGATAATCATGTATTCCTACAATACTTATCTCTTTCCATAAAATATCTACAAGAAAATCAAGACAATCTTTTTTTCCTTTTTCCTACATATTTTTCGAAAATATTCATAGAAATATTAGGCAAATTATTTTCTTCTCTCTTTCATTAATTGAACTTTATTTTGGGCTATTTGAGGGGCCTTTAGGAAATTAAGATTGGACCTCCAATGGACTATGAAGCTATAATATTGGGCCAAATATTATTCAAAGTCCATTAATATTAATTTATTCCACTATAAAATTAATATTGAACTATCCATCTTAACCCATATTAAGACTTTACTATAATATGGCTCCCGATCATTATTTCCCGTGTTTAAGATTATTTTAGTCCATTAATTAGTTAAGCCACTGAACAAGCTTTATATTAATTAATATCTTTATCCTTGGAGTAAAGACAACTCAACATTATTATCCATACCGGAAATAAATTTCCACTTGCAAGATTTTGTATGATAAAGGTTCTGAGCCCACCAAGGGGACAAATCAAACGAGATGTACTTGCACACGATTCTCCATATTAAATGTCAGCAATCGTCATGTAATTAATAATATTGCCCAAGATATAAGGTATCGAATCGCAATGACTCTCTTCCTATCATAAGTCAAAGCAATAGTTATTCATTTCACACGATCCTATTTAAGGGATGGAGATTAAGAAACAACACACCACTGATGTCTAATTCTTGTATATTCAGTATCGAAGAATTTATCCTCCTGTAGGTCCTATTCAGCGCATCCAAATGCATTAGTATAATCTCTTGGTCAAGACAAGTCAATCCGAGTCTTATACATCAACCTTTCATGATGGTTTGTTCATTTCCATCTAGGTTGTGAATTTGTATTTAATTACAAGGATCTGTAAATTTGATCTTCTGTGATCTGGTATCACCAAATTAACTACAACGTAATACGTACTGACTTTATTGAACGGGTTTGCAATAAATATATATAACATTCATTCATATTTAAATGCAACAGTGATTAATGATTTATTTCAGTAAATAAATAAGAAAACTCAGTTTGGTTATACAAAGTAAAAGTATACTTTTCAGTATAACCCCAACAATCTCCCACTTATACTCAAAGTCTTCTTTTAAGTATACTACAGCATGTCTCGTGTTCTATGTGACATCTAATGTCACCCTACACGAACCTAATAATTTATCCCACTTATACTCAAAGCAGATTGACAACGTTCTTGACACTCATTCCTTCCACATGTCTCTCGAATGTACTCTGAGGCAGACCCTTTGTGAATGGATCTGCTAGGTTATCTTCCGATGCAATCTTTGACACCTCAATGTCTCATCTCTTAACGATTTCTCGTATAAGATGGTATTTTCTTTCAATGTGTTTGCTGGCCTTGTGTGCTCTTGGTTCCCTCGAATTTGCAACTGCTCCGGCATTATCACAATAGACCGTGATTGTGCTAGTCAAATTCGGGACAACGTCCAAGTCAACTAGGAAGTTCTTGAGCCAAACCGCTTCCTTCGCTGCTTCATAAGCAGCTACGTATTCGGCTTCCATGGTAGAATCGGCGATGTATTTCTGCTTTACGCTTCTCCATGTCATGGCTCCTCCTCCCATGCAAAACACACTACCCGAAGTAGACTTTCTGGAGTCAATGTCTAATTGGAAATCCGAGTCCGTGTAACCGATGGGGATTAGACTGTCTGACTGGTAAACTAACATTCTGTCCCGTGTCCTCTTCAGATACTTCGGAATGTTCTTTACCGCAGTCCAATGCGCTTTCCCAGGTTTGCTTTGATATCTAGCTACCATGCCTACGACAAAGCAGATATCCGGTATCATGCACAGCATTGCGTACACGAGGCTTCCTACAGCCGAAGCATAAGGGATGCCTTTCATGTCATCTATCTCATTCTGTGTTTTGGGACACATTTCCTTGGATAGATGGATTCCATGTCTGTAGGGCACAAAGCCTTTCTTGGAATCTTGCATGCTGAAGCGTTTCAAAACAGTGTCTATATATGAGGCTTGTGAAAGCCCGATCATCCTTTTCTTGCGATCTCGAGTGATCTTGATCCCTAGGATGTGACCGTCTTCACCTAAATCCTTCATATCAAACTATTTTGACAGCCATGCCCTTACGTCCGATAACACCTTTACATCATTTCCGATGAGCAGTATGTCGTCAACGTATAGTACCAAAAATACCAATGCAGTTTCGTCACGCCTTTTGTAAACACAACTTTCAAAGTTGTTTTGATCAAAACTGTAGGATTTTATAACTTGATCAAAACACTTATTCCAAGCACGGGATGCTTGCTTCAGCCCATAAATGAACTTCTTAAGCTTGCAAACTAGATGCTCTTGACCTTTTTCAATGAAGCCTTTGGGTTGTTGCATATAGATTTTTTCGTCAAGACTTCCATTGAGGAAAGCTGTCTTGACATCCATTTGTCAGATCTCAAAGTCTAAATACGCAGCAATAGATAAGAGAATGCGGATGGACTTGAGCATGGCTACTGGCGAAAAGGTTTCCTCATAGTCGATCTCTTCTTTCTGAGTATACCCTTTCGCACTAGTCTTGCCTTAAAAGTTTCAACCTTTCCGTCCGGTCTCCTTTTTCTCTTGTATACCCACTTGCATCCAATGGATTTTACCCCATTAAGTGGTTCGACTAGCTCCCACACTTTGTTGTGATCCATTGAACCCATTTCGGCTTCCATTGCTGTTTGCCAAGAAGTTGCATCTTTATCTTAGATCGCCTCATTGTAGGACCAAGGATCTGATTCTTCGCCTGAGATCAAGTTCGAAGAATCTCCAATCCCTAAGAATCACTCGGGTTGTCGGACAACCCTCCCACTACGACGAGGTTCCAGTTGTGAAGGCTTGACGGTTGGTATATCATTTTGTACAGCTGGCAATGGAGTTGGCCCCTTAAGTTCTTCCAAGGTAATTTCACTTCTAGGCTTTTATCGTTCATATAGTCTTCTTCCAAAAATCTAAAGTGCGTACCGATTACGACCTTTTGATCTTCGGGACCATAGAATATGCATCATTTCGTCCCTTCGGGGTACCCAATGAACAACCTTAATTCCGAACGCGCATCCAACTTACCAGCTTTCTTGTCCAACACGTATGGGACACCCCAGATCCTCGATGTGTCCATAATCGGCTTTACCATCCACAACTCTCGGGGTTTTAGAAACTGATTTGGATGGCACTAAGTTTAGAATATAGGCTGCTGTTTCCAAAGCGTAACCCCAGAACGATTTTGGTAAATCTGCATAACTCATCATTGATCTTACCATTCTAGAAGTGTTCTATTTCTTCGTCCTGCAACCCCATTTTGTTGAGGGGTACCGGGTGCAGTCAACTAGGATGCAATCCCTGTTGGGGAATTAATTGCCCGGATCTGTTCGGGATGAATATTTAAATACAAATTTAATTCTAACAATTATTACTAGCATTAATTAATCCTATATTAATTCAAATAATAATTCAACAACAAATCATGCATATAAACAATTCACATAAATCCTACGCATGCGGAATTGCTACAGATTTACGTGAACTAACCTTTTGGAATGGCAATGGACTTCGTTGACATGAACACACCAAAAGACCTTTCCAAGTATTCCCAAGTCCTTGCTCGTCAATCCGGTGGTAGGAAGCTCGCGAACAATTAACAAAAGGGAAAAATAAATTATATGTTGCACCACCTTTGTGGATTTCTAATTTTTTTCAACACATGGAATTGCACCTGGGGATGAAAGAATCATCCCCTATTTATAGATGAGGTGGTGGTCGAAATTTTTGGCCAAAATAATAGGGGAAAATCTTTTTCTTGATCTCCAAGAAATCTTGAATATATCTCATATATTCTTTTCTCCATAATTAAAATATTCCACAAAAATCTCACCTCCTCTTGTTATGGTATTTTTCGAAAATTAAGGAGTAAGGAAAACAAGATTTGGATCTTCTTGAATTTATGAGATATTCTTGTATTCCAAAAAATACATATCTTCCATAATACTTTTTCAAGAAAATCAAGAAAATCTTTCCTTCCTTTATTCTCTTCAATATTTTCGAAAATCTCAAATAAATAACCAAGTGGGAGATTTCTAGAATTTAATGAGATAATCTTGTATTCCAAGAATACTTATCTTCATTTCATAACAAAATTCAAAGAAAATCTTTCTCCCTCTATTATTTATTTTTTTGAAAATTTCAGGAAAATTAGGCAACAAAATTTATTTTATTTTTAAACACCTTTTTCGGTTATTGGACTTTATGATTGGGCTACTTGAGGGGCCTTTAGGAGAATTAAGATTGGACCTTCCAATGGATCTTGAATTATCAATATTGAGCCACAATATTATTCAAGCCCATAAATATTAATTAATCTCACTACTTAATTAATATTGCACTATCCATCTTAACCCATATTGCTATTAATATGGCTCCCGATTATTATTTCCCGTGTTTAAGATTATTCAACCCACTAATTAATTCAAGCCACTTAAATAGTTTTCCATTAATTAATATTTTTTGTCCTTGGTCAAGGAACGGTTCAACATTATTATCCATACCGGAAACTAGTTCCACTTGCAAGATTTGGTATGATAAATCTTATGAACCTCCCAAGGGGGCAAATCGAACAAGCGTACTTGCACACGATTCTTCGTATTAAATCTTAGCAATCGCATGTGACCAATATTATTGCCCAAGATATAAAGTATTGAATCTCATTGATTCTCTACCCGTCATAAGTCAAAGCAATAATTATTAACCACACACGATCCTATTTAAGGGACGAAGATTAAGAAATAACGAACCACTGAGGTCTAATTCTTCCTAGTTCAGTGCTGAAGAATTTATCCTCATGTAGGTCCTATTCAGTGCATCAGTCATGCACTAGTGTAATCTCTTGGTCAAGACAAGCCAATCTGAGCCTTACACTTCAACCTTTCACGATGGGTTGTTCATTTCCATCTAGGTCGTGAACGGTGTACTTTTAGTTACAAGGGACTGTTAATTTAATCTTCTGTGATTTGATATCACTAAATTAACTACAATGTAACACGTACTATTTATTGAACAATTATGTAGTAAATATATGTAACATTCAATGATATTTAAAGCATCAGTGATAAATAATTTATTTCAGTAAATAAGACAGAAATTCAGTTTGGTTATACAAAGTAAAAGCATACTTTCCAGTATAATCCCAACAATCCCCTCTTCCGACAGGTAGTTCAAGAATTCATCACTGAAGTATTCGCCTCCACGATCAGATCGTAGAAACTTGATAGTCTTTTCCTTATGATTCTCTGCTTGAGCCTTAAATTCTTTGAATTTATCGAAGGTCTCGAATTTATGCTTCATTAGGAAAATGTATCTGTAGCGTGAGTAATCATCGATAAACGTAACGAAATACTCGTAGCCACCTCTAGCTTTGATTTGCATTGGACCACACACATCAGTGTGAACAATTTCTAACACTTCCTTAGCTCTAAGCCCCTTAGCTCCAAATGCCCTCTTGGTCATTTTACCCTCCAAGCACGATTCGCAAGTTGGAAATGGTTCAACCTGGAGAGACCCCAATGAACCATCTTGAACCAACATTTGAATCCTTTTTTGGGTTAATATGACCTAATCTTAGGTGAAAAAAAAGTATTTCGTTCACGTTAGCCAAATGCTTTTTTTTACATGAAATAGTAGATGAGTTATACGATGCATTTTGTGAGTGGTGTGCACAGTTAATAATATAGAGATTATTCCGTAAAATTCTATGACAGATAATCACATCGTTATGAAAAACAGTAACATGTTTATTAAAACGAACAGAATATCCATCGACAAATAGTTTAGAAACTGAAATAAGGTTTTTCCGAAAAACAGGAACATTAAGAACATCTAATAAAATTTAAAACTTGTCTTCAAAAGACAGGTGCACGTCTTCCACTGATTCAGTTGCCACTCTCGTAGCATCGCCTAGCGTGATGAGGATCTCACTTCCACTAAGTTGTCGGGTCCGTTTGAACCCCTGTAACATGAAACAAACATGATCAGTGGATCCCGTATCGACTACCCACGAATGGGTAGTAGCATACTCCGTCAAACAAGTTTTAACAACTAGTGAGTGAGAATTACCTTTCTTTCCATTCCTTTTGGGATTGGGACAGGCTGACCTCCAATGTCCTTCTTCACCGCACTTGAAACTATTTCCCTTTGGTTTCTTTTGGACCTTTAGCCAACTGGCCTTCTCACCCTTTTTCTTAGTGGCCTTGCTTTGGATCGGACCATTCATCTTCTCAACGATCTTACCCACCATTGGCCTAGATCTCAAGAGAAGTTTCTTAGTCACCAAAGCTTCGTCTTCTTGTCCCAAGTGTTTCTCTATCGTCTCCAAGATTTCTTGCAGAGTATCCATGGTAAACATGTGATCACTCATCACAAAACCACAGTAGAACTCATTAAAGCACCTTGGAAGAGTTAGGAACAAGAATTCGATCTGAGCCTCATCACAGTACCGAGTACCGAGGTAAGCAAGTTTTTCAAAATGACGTCTGATCTTGAGAATGTGATCCCTCACGGGCGTTCCTTCGATCATTTTCAGCTTTTCCACACCATTTTGATGAAACTCTTTGGCCATATTGCTCTCTGAGGAAAACATTTCCTCAAGACTTTGTACAATTTCCGCAGCCGAATCAACCCCCTCATGAATGAGTCTCAAATTATCAGACAGTGAAGTCAAGATTACGAGTTTCATTGATTCGTTTGCTTGCTCCCAGATTTTGTACATACATCTTTCTGTACTTGATGACCTTTCAGTTGGTTTTTCAGGTTTTTGCCCACTGTTAGAATAATAAGTATAGATGGGCCTTTAGTGGGCCTTTATTAGAATAGTCTATTCAACTTGTATATATATGTGTGTACTCTTGACCTAATTGAATACATAGAAAATTCTCCCACACTATGTCTTTTGATTATAGCATAACACCCACCAAGAACCCAATGATGTTTTTGTGCAGTGAGGACAAAAGACATATTACGTTTCCAAATGTCATAGTTTTCACAAGTGAGTTGGTGTTCTTTGAGCATATATTTCAGTGGATTAAAAGATTGTGACATGATGAAACTGAAAATAAACATATATCTTGTGTCAATATCCAAATCAACACAAAGAAAATCACATAATTCGATCACATGATTCATATTGAAATCTCAAAAAAATATGAACATGTATCAGCCAACATCTCAAAACAGATTTAAATGAGCCTCGTGGGAGGGTCATCATTTAAATCACATTTAAGCAGGTTACAAACAATAACATTTACAAACCTTTAATTTCAAAAATTAATAGTCGACTCCCACTTGACCAATATAAAATTGACAGGGACTTCGGTGAAGTATATGCATATTAATTTTATACCTAAGTAATAACCATGATTAAATACATAATTACTACTTCATTTTGAACGAGCCTCGTGGGAGGGTCATCGTCGCCACTAATAATAATTTACAATCATCCTTTTGAGAATTTATTCATGTGAAAGCTATCTTTTGACCGTCCCGTAGGGGAATTTCTCCAAAAGATTTCAAAAATAAATAAATTATGGAGGTCAAAATTAATTCGATTCAAAACCAAATTAATTATTAAAACATACTTAGTAATTTTTGAGTTTGAGATTTTTCGTTGAGCAATTCTCATGCAAACACATTTAAACAAATTAAATAAAGCATAAGAAAAAAAAACAACAATAAATCAAGCAAAGCAGAAAATAAACACATTGGACACGTATTATCTAGCTATCATGGTTTGATTTTTCTTGGCTTGATCTTGAAGAAACACCATCTTGAATTTCTCCCACTCGTTCGTCTCGAAAAAAAAAATTACATCTTGAACGCCACGCCAAGCATTTGGGATGCATGCAGATCCAAGATCCCGCCGGCCACTTGGCGATCGATCACCCTGCGCTCAGGCGCCTAGCATGGCTCATCTCCCCCTCACGGGTCTCGGCGGACCTCGGCAGGCATCGATGAAGCGCCCAGCATCCCTCATTGTTGGGATTATCTTGAAAAAGTATGCTTTTACTTTGTATAACCAAAATGAAGTTTCTTATTTAGTTCTTGAAATAAATTATTTAATCTTTGTTGCATTAAATATGAATGAATGTTATATATGTTTTATTGCAAACCCGTTCAATAAGGCAAAGACATATTACGTTGTAGTTAATTTGGTGATACTCGATCACTGAAGATCAAATTAGCAGCCCTCGTAATTAAGTACAAATTCACAACCCAGATGGAAATGAACGAACCATCATGAAAGGTTGAAGTGTGAGACCCATATTGGCTTGTCTTGACCAAGGGATCACACTAGCGCATTTAGGTGCGCTGAATGAGGACCTACAAGAGGACAAATTCTTCGGTACTGAATATACAAGAATTAGACCTCAGTGGTGCGTTGTTTCTTAATCTCCGTCTCTTAAATATGATCGTGTGAAATTAATAACTATTGATTTGACTTATGATGGGAAGAGAGTCAATGCGATTCGATACCTTATATCTTGGGCAATATTATTAATTACATGACTATTGCTGACATTTAATACGGAGAATCGCGTGCAAGTACGTCTTGCTTGATTTGTCCCCTTAGTGGGCTCATATCCTTTATCATGCCAAATCTTGCAAGTGGAAATTTATTTCCGGCATGGATAATAGCGTTGAGTTGTCTTTACTCCAAGGACTAAGATATTAATTAATATAAAGCTTGTTCAATGGCTTAATTAATTAATGGACTAAGATAATCTTAAACGCGGGAAATAATGACCGGGAGCCATGTTATATGTGAAATCGTAATATGAGTTAAGATGGATAGTTCAATATTAATTTTATAGTGGAGTAAATTAATATTAATGGACTTGAATAATATTTGGCCCAAAATATTAAAGATTCATAGTCCATTGGAGGTCAAATTTTAATTCTCCTAAAGGCCCCCCAAATAGCCCAAAATAAAGTCCAATTAATGAGAGAGAGAAGAAAATATCCTTGCTATATTTCCAAGATATATTTTCGAAAATTTGTAGCCAAAAAGGAAGAAAAGATTGTCTTGATTTTCTTGTAGATATTTTATGGAAAGAGATAATTATTGTAGGAATACATAATTATCTCATAAATTCAAGAAGTCAAATCTTGACTCCTTTTGCCTTGTAATTTTCGAAAATAATGGGTAGAAGAGGGAAAGAGATTTTTATGGAAAATTTAATTAAGGAGAAAAGAATATATGAGATATATTCAAGATTTCTTGGAGACCAAGAAAGATTTTCTTCCTTATTTTCCAACCCTAAAATTTCGAACCCCTCTTCCCTATTTATAGGGGATGATCTCTTCATTCCCAAGTGCAATTCCATGTGTTGGAAATATTAGAAATCCACAAAGGTGGTAAGCAAAATATTTAATTTCTCTCCCATTAAAATCGTTCGTGCAAATCCTCCCACCGGATAAGGTTCGTGGACGCTGGGATATATTTGGGAAGGCTCTTGGGTTGATTCATCGTTTCAGAGTTTGATTCTACAAGAGGTTAGTAATTCCGTAACTCCTAGTTCCACATGTTTAGGATTTACGTGAATTATGTGTACGCATGTTGTTTAATTATTATGTTGAATTGATTTAGGATTAATTCATGTTAGTAATTAATTGTTTAATTTAAATATGTATTTAAATAATCACCTCGAATAGATCGGGGCACCCCAATTCCCAACACACATGCCTTGGCCGCCATATGCCCATGATCGCCCATTCGGAAAGACAGATCTATTAGGGGTGAATATTTAAATACAAATTTAATTCATTAATTATTACTAGCATGAATTAATCCTATATTAATTCAAATAATAATTGCAACAACATATCATGCATATAAAAAGCCACGTATTGAATCTACGGGTTTACGTGAACGTACCTCTCGGGAAAGTGTCTTCGGTCGGACGGACTAACCAAAAGGACTTCCCAAGTATTCCTTAGCCCTTGCTCGACAATCCCGTGGAAGGATACTCATGAACAATTAACAAAAAGGAAAAAAATAAACTTTGTTGCACTAACGATGTGGATTTGCTAATATTTCCAGCACATGGAATTGTACTTGGGAATGAACTAATCATCCCCTATTTATAGGAGAGGAGGGGCACGAAATTTATGTGAATTTTCAATGTGGGATAAGACTTTTCTTGGTCACCAAGAAATCTTGAATATATCCCATATATTCTCTTTCCCATAATTAAAATATTCCACAAAAATCCACCTCCTTTATTATGGAGAATTTTCGAAAATAACTAAGCAAGAATCCAAGATTTGGATCTTCTTGAATTTATGAGATATTCTTGTATTTCAAGAAATACATATCTTCCATAATATCTTTCAAGAAAATCAAGAAAATCTTTCTTGCCCACTAATTTCCAAAAAATTTGAAAATCTCTTAATGAATAACCAAGTGGGAGATTTCTTGAATTTAATGAGATAATCTTGTATTCCAAGAATACATATCTTCATTCCATAACAAAATTCAAAGAAAATCTTTCTCCCTCTTTTATCCATAATTTTCGAAAATAATGAGGAAATATAAGCAACAATATTTATTTTATTTTAATCACCTTTTCAGTTATTGGACTATATGTTGGGCTACTCAGGGGGCCTTTAGGAGAATTAAGATTGGACCTTCTAATGGATCTTGAATATCTAATATTGAGCCACAATATAATTCAAGCCCATAAATATTAATTAATCCCACTACATAATTAATATTGTACTATCCATCTTAACCCATATTACAGTCAATATGGCTCCCGGTCATTATTTCCCGTGTTTAAGATTATCTAGCCCATTAATTAATTCAAGCCACTGAAATAGCTTTCCATTAATTAATATCTTTCGTCCTTGGTCAAGGAACGGTTCAACATTATTATCCATACCGGAAACAAATTCCACTTGCAAGATTTAGTATGATAAAGCTTATGAACCTCCCAGGGGCAAATCAAATTGCTGCAATACGATTCTTCGTATTAAATCTTAGCAATCACATGTGACCAATAATATTGCCCAAACGTATTGAATCTCTCTCTGATTCGCTACCCATGATAAGTCAAAGCAATAGTTACCGATCCCACGTGATCCTATTTAAGGGACGAAGGTTAAGAAACAACGAACCACTGAGGTCTAATTCTTCCTTGTTCGCTCAAGAATTTATCCTCATGTAGGTCCCTATTCGATCATGCACTAGTGTAATCTCTTGGTCAAGACAAACCAATCGAGCCTTACACCTCAACCTTTTTTGGATGGTTGTTCATTTCCATCTAGGTTGAATGGCGACTTATAGTTACAAGGATTCGTTAATTTAATCTTCTCGTGATCGGGTATCACTAAATTAACTCTGATGTAACACGTATGAATTATTTAGATTTATAAAAAATATATATAACATTCAATCATATTTAAAGCATCGTGATAAACAATTTATTTCAAATAAATAAGTCATTATACAAAGTAAAAAGCATAATCCTCAAAATTTTTGGCTGGACACATCGTACAATTTGATTCAGATCCGTTTTAACTCCTCGTCTCCGTCTTCGTCTTCGATCAGGTTATAATTTATTTAACGAAAAATAAAAACACCTTAAATCTAGACTAGTCTATTACACTTGAACAAATCAATTCTCACGAGAAAAACAAATCCGAACGAGTCGAATTAAAAAACATTCATTCATACGCATAAAAATTAAACACATTAAATACCATGACAATTGGATACCTGCAAAACAGATCTAGCAATTCTACAATCCAATTTTCAATTTAATGTTCAACATAATTTAAATAACAATTTAAAATTCAGAGCTCGAAACCAGAGCTCTGATACCAGTTTTTGGGAAATTAGGGGTGCCCGGATCTATTCGAGATAATTTTAAATACATATTTAAATTAATCAATTAATTACTAACATGAATTAATCCTAAATCAACTCAACATAATAATTAATAACCGAATAAACAACATGCTCACACGTAATCCACGTAAAACCTAAGCATGCGGAATCTAGGAGTTACGAGATTACTAACCTCTTGTAGAGACGACTGATGAGACGATGTATCAACCCAAAGAGCCTTCTCAAACATGTCTCAAGTCCACGAACGCAATCCGGTGGGAGGATTCACACGAACAATTTTAATAAGAGGGAAAACCAAAAATATTTTGCTGCCACCTTTGTGGATTTTTAATATTTCCAACACATGGAATTGCAGTTGGGAATGAAAAATTCATCCCCTATTTATAGGGAGGAGGGGAGCCGATTTTTAGGTCAAGAAATTGAGGGAGAAAATCTTTTCTTGGTCTCCAAGAAATCTTGAATATATCTCCTATATTCTTTTCCCCTTAATTAAATTTTCCATAAAAATTTCTTCCCCTATTTATCCCTAATTTTCGAAAATAACAAGGCAAAAAGAATCAAGATTTGACTTCTTGAATTTATGGGATAATTATGTATTCCTACAATACTTATCTCTTTCCATAAAATATCTACAAGAAAATCAAGACAATCTTTTCTTCATTTTTCCTACATATTTTTCGAAAATATTCATAGAAATATTTGGCAAATTATTTTCTTCTCTCTTTCATTAATTGAATTTTACTTTGAGCTATTTGAGGGGCCTTTAGGAGAATTAAGATTGGACCTCCAATGGACTATGAAGCTATAATATTGGGCCAAATATTATTCAAAGTCCATTAATATTAATTTATTCCACTATAAAATTAATATTGAACTATCCATCTTAACCCATATTACGACTTTACTATAATATGGCTCCCGGCCATTATTTCACGTGTCTAATATTATTTTAGTCCATTAATTAATTAAGCAACTGAACAAGCTTTATATTAATTAATATCTTTATCCTTGGAGTAAAGACAGCACAACATTATTATCCATACCGGAAATAAATTTCCACTTGCAAGATTTGGTATGATAAAGGTTCTGAGCCCACCAAGGGGACAAATCAAACAAGACGTACTTGCACACGATTCTCCATATTAAATGTCAGCAATTGTCATGTAATTAATAATATTGCCCAAGATATAAGGTGTCGAATCGCAATGACTCTCTTCCTATCATAAGTCAAAGCAATAGTTATTAATTTCACACGATCCTATTTAAGGGACGGAGATTAAGAAACAACACACTACTGAGGTCTAATTCTTGTATATTCAGTACCGAAGAATTTATCCTCCTATAGGTCCTATTCAGCGCATCTAAATGCACTAGTATAATCTCTTGGTCAAGACAAGCCAATCCGAGTCTTATACATCAACCTTTCATGATGGTTTGTTCATTTCCATCTACGTTGTGAATTTGTACTTAATTACGAGGAGCTGTTAATTTGATCTTCTGTGATCTGGTATCACCAAATTAACTACAACGTAATACGTACTGACTTTATTGAACGGGTTTGCAATAAATATATATAACATTCATTCATATTTAAATGCAACAGTGATTAATGATTTATTTCAGTAAATAAATAAGAAAACTCAGTTTGATTATACAAAGTAAAAACATATTTTTCAGTATAACCCCAACATTGGAACCTATGGCAGCCTTCTCAGGGGAAGAAACTGATGCATTGGCAACCCTTTCTTTCCCTTTTCCACCCCCTTGTACCCTTCCAACCAAGGGGATAACCTATCAACTCAAAACATCTATCCAAAGAGTGCCCATTCTCATTACAGTGAGTACATTTCAACCCCTTCTTTTTATTTTATAGAACCTAGAGTTGTTAGCTAACATTGCCACATAATCAGGCATCACAGAGTTGGGCAAAACAAGGGATCTTTGAGACTCTTCTTGTAAGAGTAAGGCATACACTTTAGCTAAGGGAGGGAAGGGTTTATGCAATAGAAATTGACTACGGATAGGAGCATAAGACTCACTCAATCCTATCAGAAACTTCATGACACAATCTTGCTCTTGTGCTGCAGCATACTGCTTAGGAAGATCACAAGTGCAATTGGCCATAACACCACAGTTACAAGTAAAAAAAGCCTTATGTCTAACATGCTCATCCCACAAGTACTTGAACTCGTTATAATACTTAACCAAAGTTTTAGACCCTTGAGCAATGTTTGTCAAGTTGAAAAATCTTGGATAAATCAGAACATTCATAACGGGCAATTAATTTACTCCAAACCTCACGAGCAATCTGAAAATACCTCAAGGTCTTCTTGATTTCAGGGGAGATCGAGTTGAGGATCCATTGCAACACCAGATCATCCCACGTATATACGCCACATAGACCACCCTATCACCATCAGGAGTCGGGATTAGAAGTGAACCGTCCACAAGCGGAAGCTTGTTCTTCACACTCAAACCACGAGCCACGAACTGCCACCATGAGATGAAATTCGCCCCATCCAGAGGCTCTAGAGCGATGAACATTGCAGGATTATCATTGTGGTGAAGAAAGTATGGAGAAAGCGGATTGACCGCAGGATCAAGAGACAGATTCGAAGCATTCGCCATAAAAAAGGCCAAGAACTAGAAAAATTTGAACAAAATTGCAGACGCGATGCAAGAAACCTCCCGATTTCAATAAAAAAATCAGTATCAAGATACCCAAATGAAAACCGAATCAAATTGTTTCAGAAATTAAAAAACAAAACGGATGAGCGTAAAACTCTATTCACGAGCAGAAGCAAAGGATCGAAAGTGACATTACCAGTTTAAAAGTGATACCATATTAACAATCTTGATTCAACAAGATGAAGAAGAAGAAAGCTTTTATTATCAATAACCGTATGAGATACCAGAGAGATGAATTGAACAAATTGGAAAAGTGAATCTAAACCTACTCTAATGTTCACTATATAAAGGGGGAAACAAAATAACTAAACCTAACTAACTTAACTACCACATTAGCTTGGCACTAGGTGGAGTAACAACTTTACAAATAAAAATAGCAACTCTATAAGTGAGAATAAAAGTAAAAGACACTTTTACTCTTTAAAATTCCTGAAGCCATAGATGGTCTTTTTCCAATCTTTTTTGAAAACTAACTCCTATTATTAATGATTGAATCCACCTCAATTATGGACATAAATGAGTACTCTATAAAAATATGATTTCTATGCTTAACGAATGAATCCACATCCACACTGCATGCATATTGAGAAAGAAACCCTATCTCTAATTAAGAAAGTGGCATAAAATAATCTTGAAATCAATCTTTGAGATAGCTTTAAAATATTAGCTCCATGTGAAAAATGAAAATTGTTGTGTTCGATATAATTTTTCAGCATTAATCGAACACGTAAGAGAGACACGCGTAATATTCAACTATTAAAATAATCATGCACGATGGACAAGTGTGCTCGCCGCTCGCCGACCAAACAAGTTTGTTCGACCAGTTTGTCACTTGTCAACCAAAGTTGCTCAACCAAGCCTACCGAGCAAATAGGCATGTTCGCCACTCAGATCAGGAAAGAAGGAATCAAATGAGCTAAGACAAGTGATCTGAGGACTCAGACAAACCTGAGGGCTCAGACAAGTCTGAGGCCACGAACAAATCTGAGGACTCAGACAGCCTAAGTGCTCAGACAAACCTGAGGAGTCAGTATGCTCGATGCTCAGACATCCTGAGGGTTCAGATATCCTGATGACTCAGACAATCCTGAGGGGTCAGTATGCTTGGTACTCAGATATCCCAAGACTCGCACAATCCCTCGGGGGTCAAGATATGACATCCCGAGGGTTCAAATCAAACCCGAGGGTCAAGATGTTTCTCAGATATCCCGAGGCTCGACATCCCGAGGGTTCATCAAACCCGAGGGGTCAAGATGCTCAGACTCGAGATATCCGAAGGCTCGAGACATCCCGAGGGTTCAACCAAACTGAAAGAGGCCAGTATGCTCGATGATATTCTGACATAAAATCGATATGGTTTAAGGGGGTGAACAAAGCTTTCAGCCGAGCGAAAGATTGATTTGGACGACCAAAAGAGTGCCTTATAGACAAGCAAAAGCAAAGATCAATCTAGAAGACGAAGTTGGAAAGGTGGCAGCTTTGCATGAATTCTTGCATGGCCCGAAGTCTCCAACTCATGCTTGGCAAACCACCTCATGCTTGTCGGAGTACTATAAATGGAAGAAAAAACAACAAGAGACAGAGTCCCAAAAAATTCCCAGAAATGTGAGATATAGAAAAATTCGAGAGTTCATGCACGCAAAACCCTAGCACTCATATACTAATTCTCAAAATCATCTTCATCCATAATGATTCATCTTCATGAGATGTATCAAATATTGTACGTGTAAAACTCGCAATACTACATCCCTGGCTTGGTATGCCCCCAGAGTAGTCATTTCTTGACGAACTAGGTCAACAAATTCTTCTTATTTACAGTTTATTTTACACGTGCATGTTTTGTTTGTGAGTCGTAACCGAATTAGCCACATAATATTCTCCAAATAAAACGACTCGTGACAATTGATGCAAGAAGGAGGGTACCAAAAAACCAACCCATACACAAACCCGTAGTTAGCCGAGGCAGAAAAAAGAAATATAATGCCTCAATCTAGGAATACACAAACAGAAAGGTCAGGACAAAGTCGACCTCACGACAAGAAAAGAGGCTCGGGCCGCCAAATTTCACAAAGATCGGGGACGGTGGAGACTATCAATCTTGAGGATATAGCCAATGATCCGGCGGCCACAACAAAGGCAAGAGTTGGCCAAGTTAAAAACTCAAGAAGATGAAGATCGACGCTCGCATACACCTGATAGCGAGCAAGTTAAAATGAAAACTGTGAAGCGGGCTAACAAAAAAGCTGATGATACTTCTGATGACGAACAGCCTCAAGGGTCCAGACCATCAGCGTTTGGACGTTTGAGGCTCTCCGCCAAAGACCGAATCGATAATAATAAGCGACAGGATCCAGGGAAGGAACAACCAATAAACAAGCCCGCTCATTCAGATCCCCATGATCACCCGCATGCCGAACAAAAATCGGTTGAAACAAAATTGTCTATCCATCATCAATTGGGTAGTCAAGCACGAACTTGGAAAGGGGGACTGCCCCATCACGAGCATGACCCACTGGGTCCTCATGATGGGAAACAACCCCGATCCAAGTCTGTTAGTTCCACCAAATTTGAGGAAATGCAAAAAGCCATCGAGGGTTTACAGGCCGACCTGGCCGCGACTAAAGGACACCCTCGGGCGAGCACAATACCTTGCTCACCTCAATCACCGGCGATCATGGCTGCTGAAATACAAGAGAAAGTGGCGAAGACCCAACCACCAATCCCCATGTTTGATGCTGAGTCAGACCCACATGTCCATCTCAGCAAATACTCAGACTTTATGATCTCCATGGGAGCCACAGACGCGACGCAATGCCAATCATTCCCCATGACTTTGGGTGATCGGGCACATAGATGGTTCTCTACTTTGCCCGCCGCGTCTATCACATCTTTCGCTCAATTGGGACAACAATTTCTGCCCTATTTCTCATCCATGTGTGCTCGTCCGGCGCCAAAACAAAGGTTGGTGCATTTTTCCCAACTAAGAGGTGAGTCTGATCGATCATACATCGAAAGATTTGATAAATGTTTGTATGATAGGGCCCCAGTTGAAGAGGATGCCAAGATCCTCGTGGTGGTCGGAGGCCTGACCTTGAATACTGACATGTGGAAAGCCATGCATCAAGGCGGCGAACACATATCGGAATTAGAGAGCGAGCAACCAAGATCATAGCCATGCAGGATTTGCTCGCCCAATCACGATTGGGTCAGGAACCTACAATTAAGAAAGTTTTTGGGAAGAAAGTAATGAATGAAGGGGGGTACAAACCCCAGGCTCTTTCAAACCATTGAAGAAAGAGCAGAAACAAACGCCCTACGAAGTCTTTTGGGCGTTTAAGCAGAAAAAATTTTCAACCAAATCAAAGATCGGGATATGTTAGATAGGCCTCGAAGAATCATAATGGACAAGACATCTTAATGCTTCCAAATATTGTAACTATCACGAAAGTACATCCGGCACAATATGTAAGATTGTCGCGATTTACTTCGCCAACTTTGGAAGCTATATGAAGATAATTGTCTTTACCCAATTCTAAAAAAAAACCGTAACGTAAGCCCCGAACAAAAAAATTGAAGACCCGAAGGGGTAAGCGTAAAAGTGGAACAAACGTCTGACAGTGATCCCGAAGAATCACGTAAGAGGTCTGAATTACCCAAAAGAGGGCCTCCTACTGTGGGTAGAGGTCGAGAAAGTCAAGAGATCCACATGATAAATCCTGAATACGGTCCAGTGGGTGGATGTTACCAGGCACCAACATTATCGAACAGACGTAAGAAGATGGAGATGCGTGCTTTGCAAAGCATTCATCAGGTGAAGGTGGCGAGCACATCAGTTAGCACGCCACCCTCTCACCAAATTTTGTTTTCAGAAGACGATCTCGACGGTATAATCACTCCCCACAATGACTCCTTAACCATCGTTTGTCTCCTCGGGTTGAAGGTGGTAACTCCTCGTTGATAATGAGCTTATGCTAACATTTTGTTCGTCAACACTCGCACCAAATGGAAAAGCAAGTTGGGGATTTGAGCGGTTATATTGAACCATGTGATCATACCATTATGGGTTTTGGGGAATCAGAATAACTTGGACCCTATGGTATGATTAGGTTAGAGTCGAGTTAGAATCAACTCTAAATCCCGAGATCCCGAAATTTAACTAGAATGCTAGATTTTGTAATCGTCGATGCTCAAATCTACTTATTACGGGTTTCTAGGTCGCCCGTTTATTCAGAATTTAAAGCTACCGTTTCGTACGACATTATCGTGTTAAATTTCCAACACAAGATGGAACAGGTAGTGTAAAAGGAGATCAGAAGAAAGCTCGAGATTGTTTGTTATCATGTACACCAGAAAAGTAAAATATCTTTAACATGATGGAGCAAACATGGGAGATCGGAGAGTCAAGCCAACGAGCAAATACGCTGCCAAAATGTCCTTTGTCAAACACAAGTTTGACGAGCACGGCTCCCCGTACGAACATAAAATGCACGAACACAGACTCCGGGATGGCAACTCATGACCCAGATCTCCTAGATCTAATGAATATTGATCAGCCAAATGAGCTATCGGACCTAGAACCTAGCATAGGATTTGAACCTATGGAGGTTGATGACGAACACCGGGAGTCAATCCAAGATCCTAGGTGGAAATAAAAAAAAAGCGAAAGCAACACCGCCGAACAACCGAGTCTATCAACATCGACCGAACAGACTGAAGTTAGAAGTGTTCATTGGTTCGAATTACCCGAACCAATTGAATAGAAATGATTGCTTATCTTCAAGCAAACTTGGATATGGAGGATGGTCGACGAGGACATGGTTGGCATTGTTCCAAACATGCATGCCACTCCTCAACCTCGATCCCCAAGAATCGAGGAAGCACAGAAAGGAATCCAGGAAAAGTAAATGAAAAATGAAATCAAAAAGTTGCTCGACAATAAACCGATCCAGAAGTAAAATGCCCAAGATGGCTTTATGAACCCCGTGGCTCGTCCCGCAAGTCTAATGGATCTTGGAGACTATGTATTGATTTCACTGATTTAAACAAGGCATGTCCAAAAGATAATTTCCCGATGCCGCATATTGATTATTTGGTCGATAATACAACAGGCCATGAGCTCATGACCTTCATGGATGCTTTTGCTGGCTATCACCAAATACCCATGCATCCGGACGATAAAAAAAATACGACATTCTGCAGTTGAAAAGAATATGTATCGCTGACAACAGCACGCCGTTGGGATTGAAGAATGCCGAGCAACATATCAACGTTTGGTGAACAAAATGTTCGGCTTAACACATCGGCCTTCTAACAATTGAGGTATATATTGATGATATTGTGGTAAAGAGCAAACACAAGGAAGACCACATCACCCATCTCAAGACAAACGTTTGATATACTCGGGAGTACAATATGAAGCTAAACCAAAAAATGCACTTTGGGGTTCACTCTCAGAAAATTCCTCGGACATATGGTCGGTCAATGGGATCAAGCGAACCCATCAAGATTCAAGCCATGCTCGATATGCGAGCCCCCGAGTGTGAAAGAAGTCCAAAGGTTAAGCGGACGTTTAGCTTCCATGTTTGGGTTTATATCATTTAACCGGGACAAATGCAAACCTTTCTTTGATGCATTAAAGAAAGGAAATTCAAATGGACCGAGCATTGCCAAAATGCATTGAATCATTGAAGCAAAGACCTTGCAGATACTCGGACATTGTCTAAGCCTGCCCCAAAGCGAACAACTCTATCTGAATCTTCTTTGCATCCGAACATGCAATTAGCGTTGTGCGCGTGAAAGAAAAGGCACTGACACACTTGCCCGTTTACTATGTATGCCAAGTGCTCAAAGAAGCCGAGCTTCGGTACCCTCCACTGGAAAAGCTAGCATATGCTCTCGTAATGAGTGTTCAAAATTACGACCATACTTTTTTTTCGATCTTTCGGTCGAGGTAATCGACCACATTCCCATTGCGCCAAGTCCTCCACCAACCGTGACATCGCAGCAGATTACTCAAGTGGGCGGTGGAATTAGGCCAATTGACATTACGTTCAGCCCCGAACAATGAATGAAGGGCAAGTTTATGGCCGATTTCATGGTCGAGTTGACATATCCACAAATACCCGAAAAAGCTATCGACCAACCATGGCATATGTACGTTGATGGCTCATCAACAAGTTCAAGAGCCGGAGTAGGCGTAGTTCTCATCAGCCCAACTAGACAAACATTCACAACAGCCATCCGTTTTGATTTCCCAGCTACAAATAATGAAGCCGAATACGAGGCTTTGATCGCTGGACTTCAGATGGCTATGCCAATGGGAATTTAGAGGCTGATGATTTACAACGACTCTCAGATAATCGTTTATCAAGTAACAGGCGAGTACGAGGCCCGAGGCAAACAGATGGCACAATATCAGCAACTAGCAAAAGAGTTGCTTGAGCAATTCGAACAAGTTTTCATAGAACAATTACCACGATTGGGTAATTCGTTCGCTGATGCTTTAGCACGCCTGACAACAGCAGAAGGAGTGACGAACACAACTGACATTGTGGTCATCACAACTTGTTTGTCATCAGTTCCCAAAGTTATGGTCGCCCAAGTGACAGGCGAACAGGAAACTTGGATGACTCCAATCCTGAGTTATTTACAAAAGGGACTTCTCCCTGAGAATAAGGCACAAGCTACTCGCCTCAGATTACAATCTGCTCGCTATACTATCTTAGACGAGCATTTGTACAAAAGAAGCTTCTCACTATTGAAGTGTATTACTCCTGAAGAGGGTCGTGTACTTCTAGAGCAAATTCATGATGGAGTATGAGGAAATCATATAGGTGGGCTCGTCCTGGCACATAAAATAATCAGACAAGGTTATTATTGGCCAACCCTCAAAAAGGATTCGCTCGGGTATGCTCGCGCGTGCCACAAGTGTCAGGTACATGCCCCACTTATTCATAGCCCACCTGAAGAATTAGTGTCAGTTTATAGCCCATGGTCATTTGCTAAATGGGGGATCGATTTGATCGGCCCATTTCCTACTGGCACGTCGGGAGTAAAATTTGATGTGGTTGCCGTTGATTACTATACTAAATGGGCAGAAGTCGAAGCCACTGTCAAAATCACCGAGCAAAGAATGTGGAACTTTGTTTGGAAAAATATTATCTGTCGTTTTGGGCTTCCCCAATCACTAGTAACAGATAACGGCAAACAATTCGATGTAAGTGAATTTCGATAGAATTGTGCTCGCTGGGGCATAAAAAAGCATTACTCAACTCCGTATTATCCCCAATCAAACGGACAAGTTGAAGCCGTTAATAAAATTATCAAGCATACCCTCAAGGCTAGACTTGATAATTCCAAGGGGGGGATGGGCTGAAGAGTTGCCCGAAATATTATGGGCTTATCGAACAACTTTCAGAACATCAACTGCGGAGACCCGTTTGCCTTGGCATTTGGAGCGGAAGCTGTTATACCCGCAAAAATCAAGATTTTGAGTCATCGAACAATGACTTTTGGAGAGCACATCAATGACCAGGCGCTCGCCCTAAGTGCAGACCTGCTAGAAGAAAGAAGAACGGAGGCTGATTTCAGGAATGCCATGTACAAAAAGAGATCAGAAAAGTTCTATAACTCCAAAGTCCGAACACGCAGGTTCAATGTAGGCAAGTTGGTCTTAAGACGAGCAACGGGGGTATCAGGTGGTGTGTTCGGCCGAGCATGGGAAGGTCCATTCAGAGTTACAAAACGTTTGCAAAATGGGGCATATGATTTGGAAGATCTGAATGGAGTCCCATTGTCCTACTCGTGGAATGCGTCAAATTTGAAAAAATATTATCAATAACGAGCATAACCGGCCGAACAAACTTAGCCACACAGCTGAAGCGAGCACAGTTGGCCGAACATAATTGGCAACGTAGCTGAAACGAGCACAAATGGCCGAACATAATCAGCCATTCAGCTAAGACGAGAAGGACAATCCTGAAGGAAGGACACATTGTGTTCGAAGCATATCTTCTAGAAAGAAATGCTGGCCAGCACTATCGAAAGAAAGAAGATACGTGTCAGAACGAGTTGACAAGTGGTGGCAACCAAGAAAGGAACGAGTCAATCCTTGAGCAAGAGTCGACAAAAAGTTCTAACAAATGTCAAAAGGAGGAGCAAAAGTAAAGCGCCAAAGAAGACTAACTAGCTATGCCAAAGACTAGCTTGGGATAGTTCTATAAATAGAGGCATATTGATAGTCGAAAAAAAAGAGAAAAAAACATGATGAAGAAGAAAAAAAAAAAATACTACGCTTATCGGAAGAAAGTTGGTTCAAGATGCCTCCAGATGAAGAATCCAAAGACTCGATTCGCTTATCATTCCATTTGAATCGAGCATCCGCCTAGTACAAGATTTATACCCATATGACACTCGAGCACAAAGTTGAAGCTCGTTGCGGACTCAAGATGCTTTAAGCAGAGTCATGGTTGCCACTCCACGTTACTCACCGCTTATACAAGAGTAAGTCACTACCCCCATGCATCCCCAAAATCTCCTCCGGGCGAGGGATGTCGTGGTGTCCGGCCGAAGCAACATGCGGATGCCGATGCTCGTGCATCTATCTTGAAGGGACGTAATGGTGCGAAGCTAAAGATTTTGTTTCATACCGCTATATATAAGTATAGCGCGCCACATGCTCATGTCCGTGTTGCCCACATAATCACAACTTGTCCGGGAGGACAAAAGCTTATCTTCTTCCGCCGCTTGAGCATGTTACTAAAGAAAGGGTAGATGTAATGATGTGCCACATGCTTGTCAACATCAATTCCATGGACAAGGCGCGGCGATTAGGTGTCTACTCAAGACAAGGTTTTAAATCCAAAACCATAGTCGATGTCGATAGTTGTGTAATAGATAGTCTTCTTCAAATGTCAAATGTAAAAGTTGTAATAGAATACGACGTGTTGCAAAAAAAATATTTTTGTTCGCTAAGATTTTCTAGTTGAAGCCTATTTGAGGTCGCACCTAAGCCGGACGGCCCGAACAAAATTTAACGAGCCCAAGTCTATGTTCACCGACGAATAAGTTCAGACTCGATTCCCGACAAAGAAAAAGCGAGTAATGGGTAACGCAATACAAAAAAGACGACTCGACTTTTACAGATAACCAGAAGCCTAAGCGAAAGTGATGAAGTCGGGTCATGACTAAATAAGACGGCCCTAAGACGAAGTGATCGCACCTAAATAAGACAATCGCGAACCAAGAAAGGGGGGTTCATAAAGTTAACCCATCTGGTCGCATCTAAATAAGACGATCAACCGATTGCAACGTCAATAAGACAATCAAAAATGAAAGAAGTCAGGAGCGGGCATATGCAAACCCAATGTTCGAATTCATTCAGAAGAAAAGAGGCACAAACTAGAAAGCAACAAAGCGAACATCAAGCAACACGAGTATCAATCAATCATCAGAAACCACATTCATCCTCAACAACAATCAGGTTAGAGGAAAAAGTTCAAAATATGGATTCAATCATTCAGATTTGAATTGTTCGAACAAAATAGAAGAAAGCAAAAAATTATACAAGTTCAGAAGATATTGTTCGAGCAAAAAATGAAGAATACAAAAAAAAGTACACAACATATGTTCGGCAAAGTAGAAATTACATTAAGGAGCAAATTCATAGTTGGGGGTGGACGGAAGAGAAATATCAAACAAATCATGCTCGGCCCCCTCAGTAACGGCTCCTCCAGCATGGTCAGGTCCAGTATGCTCGCCAGGAGGTACACTTTTGCTCTATCACGTGAGATCCCTTTGTTCGACCGGCTTTGACGGACCGGACCAAATTTCGGAGAGTCGACCAAAGAACTTCAAAGAATGTTCACATCTGAGCCGTCTTCCTCATCCAAGATAGGATCATCAACCTCTATCCCTTCAGGAAGACTGGAGAAGTCACACAGATCGTTCAAGTCAGACGTCGGAAGATTGCGATCTGGTGGATTATCGATCAGGTACTGCTGGAAACTAGATATGAGTGGGGCAATTTGTTCGCCAGTGAGTGTATGGCTAATGCACGGGATGGCATCAAGCAAAAGGCACATATATGTAGGAGAAGTTGGACATAGAATCAACATATTCTTCATTGTGCAGCCTTGAATTTTTGAGACCCAAACGAGTGTTGGTCTCCTCAGCAATAATGAGTTGTTGGCTAAGCACATTCCTCTCACTTTCCATGGCCTCGACGCCAGCACGGAGTCTACGAAGCTCGACGTTCATCTCTTCCTGAGCTCTCCGTATGCTGACCACCTCCTCCTGAGAATGATTTAGCTCCTCCTTTGCCTGGCGAGTATCCTCCTGAGCTAGGCGAGCATTTTCTTGAGCCTGGCGGGCGTCCTCCTGAGCCTGGCGAGCATCTGCTTGTGCCGAGGAAATTTGTCCTTGAGCCAACCTCAGTTCATCCTAAGCTCTGTTCAGTTCGCCCACCTTCTCTTCAAAACTCCTGATCAAAGCCAAGTAACTAGCATGGAGATTGGCGGACTCAGCATAAACTTTCTCAAGGACGACCATAGATTGGCCCTGGAGTACCAGGCCAAGTCGCATGTTTTCCAAAGGTGTGGGACCCGTAGTAGACTCTTCAAGCTCAGTAGTCCACGCTCGAATGGGGGTCTCGCACGCCTTTTGAACATGTTCGGGAATGCCCGGAACCTTGCGAACACTTGGCGAGCAATAGTAATTTTTCAAATTGGGCATCAAGGGCGCCAACCTGGTCAACCTGCACAAACAACCGAGCAAATAAACATGACAAAGTGAACAAAATTAATGAAAAAGGAGATAAAGCGAACAAAATGTACCTGTTCACTCGAGCCGGATCCCATCCCATAAATGATTTATCTTCAGGGGACCGGAGCTCGGGGTTCAAAGGGGTCCATGACCGGGGTCCAACAGGAGGTGGAGAAGATGTGCCAACCTCCATTTTAACAATCTGAGCGACCGGACCGACCACTGAGGCGGCCATTCTGATCGCTTCGGTAGTAGGTGTCTGGGTTACCCTAATAGAGTCAGTGCTCGTCTGAGCCTGTTCGCTTGGCATGCTCGGCTGAGCTTATTCGATTGGCCCCCCGTGGCGGCTTCCGGCATTCTTAGTATTTTTTGGCGACGGAACTCGTTATTTCGCCTCCCTTTCGGCCGAACGAGTAGTCCTCTTCGGTCAGCTTGATTCCTCAGGACCGGATGCAGATGCTCGGATTGCCCTGCTCGCCTCTCCCCGATTTGCTCGTTGAGCTTCCCGCTCAGCTTGAATTCTAGCAAGCTCTTGAGGTCTTTTTCTTCGTGCCATCTCGATGTGTTGGATGTACTCACGACAACAAAGAATAAAGAGGAAAGCTACAAGTAAAACAATTCATTATGCAAGAAAGGATAACAACGAGCAAAAGGTGCAAAATTTATGCAAATGTAAGAGGCAAGTCTTACCAGTGTTGGGGAATGAGTTGCACAGATCTATTCGGGGTGAATATTTAAATACAAATTTAATTCATTAATTATTACTAGCATGAATTAATCCTATATTAATTCAAATAATAATTGCAACAACATATCATGCATATAAAAAGCCACGTAAAACCCACGCGATGCGGAATCTACGGGTTTACGTGAACGTACCCTCTCTCGGGATGGCAAAGTTGACTTTGGTCGGACGGACTAACCAAAAGGACTTCCCAAGTATTCCCTTAGCCCTTGCTCAACTATCCGTGGAAGGACACTCGTTAACAATTAACAAAAAGAAAAAAATAAACTTTGTTGCACCACTTATGTGGATTTGCTAATATTTCCAGCACATGGAATTGTTCTTGGGAATGAACTAATCATCCCCTATTTATAGGAGGGAGGGTGAACGAAATTTGTGTGATTTTTCAATGTGAGAAAAGACTTTTCTTGGTCACCAAGAAATCTTGAATATATCTCCTATATTCTTTTTCCCATAATTAAAATATTCCACAAAAATCCCACCTCCTCTATTATGGCATGATTTTCGAAAAATATAGTGTGCAAGAATCCAAGATTTGGATCTTCTTGAATTTATGAGATATTCTTGTATTTCAAGAAATACATATCTTTCATAATATCTTTTCAAGAAAATCAAGAAAATCTTTCTTGCCCTCTATTTTCAAAAATTTCGAAATCTCTCTCATGAATAACCAAGTGGGAGATTTCTTGAATTTAATGAGATAATCTTGTATTCCAAGAATACATATCTTCATTCCATAACAAAATTCAAAGAAAATCTTTCTCCCTCTTTTATCCATAAATTTTGAAAAATTAGAGGAAATATAAGCAACAATATTTATTTTATTTTAATCACATTTTCAGTTATTGGACTATATGTTGGGCTACTCAGGGGGCCTTTAGGAGAATTAAGATTGGACCTTCTAATGGATCTTGAATATCTAATATTGAGCCACAATATAATTCAAGCTCATAAATATTAATTAATCCACTACATAATTAATATTGCACTATCCATCTTAACCCATATTACAGTCAATATGACTCCCGATCATTATTTCCCGTGTTTAAGATTATCTAGCCCATTAATTAATTCAAGCCACTGAAATAGCTTTCCGTTAATTAATATCTTTTGTCCTTGGTCGAGGAACGGTTCAACATTATTATCCATACCGGAAACTAATTCCACTTGCAAGATTTGGTATGATAAAACTTATGAACCTCCCAAGGGGGCAAATCAAGCAAGCGTGCATTTTACACACGATTCTTCAGTATTAAATCTTAGCAATCACATGTGACCAATAATATTGCCCAAGATAAAAAGTATTGAATCTCTCTCTGATTCGCTACCCATGATAAGTCAAAGCAATAGTTACCAATCCCACGTGATCCTATTTAAGGGATGAAGGTTAAGAAACAACGAACCACTGAGGTCTAATTCTTCCTTGTTGGGGTTCAAGAATTTATCCTCCCAGAGGTCCTATTCAACGATCGTCGATCATGCACTAGTGTAATCTCTTGGTCAAGACAAACTAATCCGAGCCTTACACCTCAACCTTTCGCGATGGTTGTTCATTTCCATCTAGGTCGTGAATGGCGTACTTTTTAGTTAAGGACTTTTAATTTAATCTTCGTGATCGGGTATCACTAAATTAACTATCTGATGTAACACGCATTTAATTATTGAACAGCTTATGCAAGAAATATATATAACATTCAATCATATTTAAAGCATCAGTGATAAACAATTTATTTCAATAAATAAGTCTGGAAATTCAGTTTTTATTATACAAAGTAAAAAGCATACTTTCAGTATAATCCCAACAATCTCCCACTTATACTCAAAGTCTGCTTTTAAGTATACTACAACACGCTCGCGTGAGTCCGTGACATCTAATGTCACCTACACCTAACCTAATAATTTCTCCCACTTATACTCAAAACAGATTGGCAACGGTCTTAACACCCATTCCACTCACATGTCTCTCGAATGTATTCAGAGGCAGACGCTTTGTGAATGGATCTGCTAGGCTGTCCTTAGACGCTATCTTTGCCACATCTATATCTCTTCTCTTAACGATTTCTCGTATAAGATGTCTTTCCTTTAATGTGTTTGTTTGACTCGTGGACTCTTGGTTCTCTTGAATTTGCAACCGCCCCCTCAGCAGATATTGCTAGACAAATTGTAACACCATCCAAGTCCACTAAGAAGATCTAGAGCCTAATCGGTTTTTTTCAACGCTTCACAAGCAGCCTACTTACTTACGAGTCCCATGGTTGAGTCGGTGATGCATTTACGCTTCACACTCGTCCATTAGATGTCTACACTTCCCAAATGGAAACACACTAACTGAGGCAGATAATTTCTGGAATCTAAATCTGATTGGAAATCCGAGTCCGTGTACCCGATGGAGATTGGAGTATCTGACTGATAAATCAACATTCTATCCCGAGTTCTTTTCGGACACTTCGTAATGTTTTTAATCGTCCGTCCAATGCGCTTTTCGGGTTACTTTGATATCTTGCTACCATGCCGACGACAAAGCAGATATCCTGGTCTCGCATACACAACAATGCATACATAAGGTTTCCGGTAGGAAGCACAAGGAATACCTTTCATGTCATCTATCTCCTTTTCGTCTTAGGGAACATTTTCTTGGATAGATGGATTCCAAGTCTGAAAGGTACGAATCCTTTCTTGGAATCTTGCATGCTGAATTATTTCAAAAACCAATGTCTATGTATGAAACTTGCGATAACCCGATCATCATTTTCTTGCGATCTCGAGTTATCTTGATCCCAAGGATATGTCCGGCTTTCCCTAAGTCTTTCATATCAAACTGTTTTGAAAACATGCCCTTACGCCCCGATCACACCTTCACATCGTTCCCGATGATCACAATGTCATCTACGATAGTACTAAGAATACCAATGCGATTCAAACGTTTTTTATACACACAACTTTCAAACTTGTTTTGATCAAACCCATAAGACTTTATAACATGATCAAAACATTGGTTCCAAGCTCTGGATGCCTGTTTGAGTCCGTAAATGGACCTTTTTGAGCTTACAAACTAGGTGTTCTTGGTCTGTTTCAATGAAACCTTGGTGTTGTTGCACATAGATCTCTTTATCAAGACTTTCGTTAAGGAAAGCTGTCTTGACATCTATTTGCAGATTTCAAGGTCGGAAGCGCAAAGAATCGATAAGAGAATACGGATGGACTTAAGCATGGCTACTGGCGAAAAAAAAGTTTCCTCATAATCGATCCTTTCTTTTTTCGAAAGTATAACCTTTCGCCATTAGTCTTGCTTTAAAGGTTTCAACCTTCCCGTCCGATCCTCTTTTCCTCTTATATACCCACTTGCATCCAATGGGTTTGACCCCATTAAGTGGTTCGACTAGCTCCCACACTCTATTATGAAACATAGAACCCATATCGGCTTTCATTGCTGTTTGCCAAGAATCTGCATCCATATCTTGGAGTGCCTCGTCATATGTCCATGGGTCTGATTCTGGGAATCAAGTCCGAGGACTCTCCTATTCCCATGAATCTCTCGGGTCGTCTAATAACCCTCCCACTATGACTAGGCTCGTTTGAAAGCGTATCGTTTGGTATATCATCTAGTACAGTTGGCACTGAGGTTTGCCCTCTAAGCTCATTTAAGGTAATCTCACTTTTGGGTTTTCTTGGGTTCTATAGTTTTCTTCCAAAATCTAAAGTGGGTGCGGATGTCCACCTTTTGATCTTCGGAACTATAGAACATTCACCCTTTTGTTCCCTCGGGGTATCCTACACAGCCTTAATTCTGATCGAGGATCCAATTTATCGGTTTCCTTGTCCAACACGTAGGCCGGACACCCCAAAGTTCTCATGTGTCTCATACTAGACTTGCGTCCGGTCCACAATTCTTTGGGGTTCTGGGAACTGATTTGGATAGCACCAAGTTTAGAATGTAAGTCGCTGTTTTCCAAGGCATGACCCCAGAACGACTCGGGAAGATCCGTATAACTCATCATTGATCTAACCATTTCCAAAAGAATTTTGTTGCTTCGCTCTGCAATCCCCGTTTTGTTGAGGGGTTCTGGGTGCGGTGAGCTGGGATACAATCCCTTCATCAGATAAGTAGTTCAAAAACTCATCGCTGAGGTATTCGCCTCCACGATCAGATCGTAGAGACTTGATACGTTTTTCCACATGATTCTCTGCTTGAGCCTTAAATTCTTAGAATTTCTCAAAGGTCTCAGATTCATGCTTCATAAGGAAAATGTACCTTGAGTAATCATCAATAAAATTACTCATAACCTCCTCTTGCTTTGGTTGACATTGAACTACTCACACCTGTGTAAACGATTTTCAACACTTCTTTGGCCCTATTCCCCTTGGCTCCAAATGCCCTCTCGGTCATATTACTCTCCAAACATGATTCGCAGGTTGGAATCGGTTCAACTTGGAGAAAACCCTAGTGAACCGTCTCTCACCAACCTTTGGATCCTCTTTGGATTTATATGACCCTAATCTTAGATGTCAAAGAAGTGTCTCGTTCACGTCTGATGAACGTTTTCTTTTCTCGGAAACAGTTGATGTGTTATAGAATACATTTCGTGAGTGGTGTGCACAGTTAATTGTATAGAGATTATTCAACAACGTTCCATGACAGATAAATTTATCAAAAATAAAATTGGTAACAACTTTATTAAAAAGTAACCAAAATATCCATCATAAAAGTTTAGAAACTGAAAATGAATTCTTTCTAAAAATCCGGAACGTAAAGAATATCTCAAAAATTAAAGCACTGTCTTCATAAGACAGATGCACTTCTCCCACTGCTTCAGCTGCCACTCTCGTAGCATCGCCCAGTGTGATGAGGACCTCACTCCCACTAAGTTGTCGGTGTTGGGGAATGAGTTGCACAGATCTATTCGGGGTGAATATTTAAATACAAATTTAATTCATTAATTATTACTAGCATGAATTAATCCTATATTAATTCAAATAATAATTGCAACAACATATCATGCATATAAAAAGCCACGTAAAACCTACGCATGCGGAATCTACGGGTTTACGTGAACGTACCTCTCGGGATGACAATGGCTTTGGTCAGACGGACTAACCAAAAGGACTTCCCAAGCATTCCCTTAGCCCTTGCTCGACAATCCGGTGGAAGGATACTCGCGAACAATTAACAAAAAGAAAAAATAAACTTTGTTGCACCACTTATGTGGATTTGCTAATATTTCCAAAGACATGGAATTGTCTTTTGGGAATGAACTAATCATCCCCTATTTATAGGAGGGAGGGTGGATGAAATTTATGTGATATTTCAATGTGGGAAAAGACTTTTCTTGGTCACCAAGAAATCTTGAATATATCCCATATATTCTTTTTTCCATAATTAAAATATTCCACAAAATTCCACCTCCTCTATTTTATGGCATTATTTTCGAAAATTTGATGATGCAAGAATCCAAGATTTGGATCTTCTTGAATTTATGAGATATTCTTGTATTTCAAGAAATACATATCTTCCATAATATCTTTTCAAGAAAATCAAGAAAATCTTTCTTGCCCACTATATTTTCAAAATTTTGAAATTTACTATATAGATAACCAAGTGGGAGATTTCTTGAATTTAATGAGATAATCTTGTATTCCAAGAATACATATCTTCATTCCATAACAAAATTCAAAGAAAATCTTTCTCCTTTTTTTATCCATAATTTTCAAAAAATTTTAGAGGAAATATAAGCAACAATATTTATTTTATTTTAATCACATTTTCAGTTATTGGACTATATGTTGGGCTACTCAGGGGGCCTTTAGGAGAATTAAGATTGAACCTTCTAATGGATCTTGAATATCTAATATTGAGCCACAATATAATTCAAGCCCATAAATATTAATTAATCCCACTACATAATTAATATTAGACTATCCATCTTAACCCATATAATATCAATATGGCTCCGGTCATTATTTCTCGTGTTTAAGATTATCTAGCCCATTAATTAATTCAAGCCCTTTGAAATAGCTTTTTCCGTTAATTAATATCTTTTGTCCTTGGTCGAGGAACGGTTCAAAATTATTATCCATACCTAAAACTAATTCCACTTGCAAGATTTGGTATGATAAAACTTATGAACCTCCCAAGGGGCAAATCACGCAAGCGCATTTGCTTGCACACGATTCTTCAGATTAAATCTTAGCAATCACATGTGACCAATAATATTGCCCAAGATAAAAAGTATTGAATCTCTCTCCGATTCGCTACCCATGATAAGTCAAAGCAATAGTTACCAATCCCACGTGATCCTATTTAAGGGACGAAGGTTAAAAACAACGAACCACCGAGGTCTAATTCTTCCTTGTTCGATTCTCAAGAATTTATCCTCCTCAGAGGTCCTATTCAAAGACATCGGTCATGCACTAGTGTAATCTCTTGGTCAAGACAAACCAAATCGAGCCTTACACCTCAACCTTTCGCGATGGTTGTTCATTTCCATCTAGGTCGTGAATTGCGTACTTTTTAGTTACAAGGGGATCATTAATTTAATCTTCGTGATCCGTATCACTAAATTAACTAAAGTGTAACACGTCATTTAATTATTGAACAGTTATGAAGTAAATATATGTAACATTCAATCATATTTAAAGCATCGATGATAAACAATTTATTTCAAATAAATAAGTCCGAAAATTCAGGTTTTGATTATACAAAGTAAAAGCATACTTTTCAAAGATAATCCCAACAATCTCCCACTTATACTCAAAGTCCGCTTTTAAGTATACTACAACACGTCTCGAGTAGTCCGTGACATCTAATGTCACCTACACGAAACCTAATAAATGTCCGCTTTGAACCCCTCAGAATGTGAAACAAACATGATTAGTGGATCCCGTGATCCACCACCCACAAAAAATGGGAGGCATACGCCGCTAAACAAGTTTCAACAACTAAGACGTGAGAATTACCTTTCTTTCCATCCCTCTTAGGTCCAGAACAGTCGACCTCCAATGTCCTTTCTCACCGCAGCTTGAAGCACTTCCCTTTAGTCGGGCTTGTTCACTCCACCACCCATCTTCACCTTTGTCTTTGCCATTGGCAACACTTGAGTTCACTTGCTTGTGGCCTTTGTTCCTTTTTTGTTCTTACCACCCCTTGGTCTAGAAGAAGAAGAAGGTCCGCTTTGCCACCAAGGCTTGCTTTTTTCCGCTTCAATAACGCTCTCTCGCCGAGACTAAAGCTTGCAATGATCGCATCGAGAACTTTTGATTATTCATCGGTAGTTCAACCTGAATTGTTCAAAGCTTTTCGGCAGAGAATGGAGAACTAAATCGATTTGGGTCTCGGATATCGATTCAAAGTGCCAAGTACCTCAAGTTTATTAAGGTGAGCCATCATCCGAGAACGCGTGCTCCCTTACGGGCGTTCCTCCACCATTTTCATAGAGAGCAAGTCCTCATGGTGATCCGACGAGCCACACAGTTCTAATGTTGAAACATCGCTTTAAGAATAGTCATGATTTCCGCAGCGGTCTCAACGTTCTGGTGTTGGTGTTGCAACACATCTGACATAGAAGCCAAGATGGTACACTTAGCCATTTTGTTAGACCGCTCCCAGTCAGCATACTCTTTCTTAACCGTTTTAGTGGACTCATCTGATGGTTTATCCGGTTTAGGTGTGTTTAGAACCCAGTTATGGCTTTGTGCAGTGAGGACAATAGTGAGTTTTCGATTCCAATCAACAAAATTTTCTCCAGTGAGCAAATTGTCTTTCAGTATATTGAACAGTGGATTAAAAGGTTGCGACATGATGAACTGAAATAAACAATAATATGCATAAGCACAAAATTATCACAAGGTTTGATCACATGCATCATATTAAAATCTCAAAAAAAAAATATGAACATGCATCGGCCAACATCTCAAAACAGTTTAAATAAGCCACGTTGGGTGGGTCATTATTTAAACACATTCAAGCGGGTTACAAACAAGAACAATTTACAAACCCTTAATATCCAGATTAATAGTTGGCTCCTTGATTTTGACCAATATAAAATTCGATGGGGACTTCGGAGAAGTATATGCATATCAATTTTATACCTAAGTAATAACCATGATTAAATACAGGATTACTATTTTGCTTTGATCGAGCCTCGTTGGGAGGGTCATCGTCGCCACTAGTAATAACCCACAATCATCCGTTTGGAATTCATTCATGTGAAACCTATCTTTTGACCGGTCTCGGGTTGGGGAATTTCTCCAAAAGAATTCACAAATAAATAAATGATGGAGGTCAAAATTAATTCAATTTTATTATCCGGAATAAAATTGTCAATTAATTATTTAAAACATACTTAGTAATTTTGAAGTTGAGATTTTTCAATTTGGCAACCCTCATGCAAACACATTTAAACAAATTAAATAAAGCATAAGATAAAGACAAATAAATCAAGCAAAACATAAAAATAAACATATTGGGCACAAATTATCCAATTGTCATGGTTTGATTTTTCTTGACTTGATGTTGAAGAAACACGCCTCGAATTTCTCCCACTCGTTCGTCTCGAAAAATACTTCGTCTCGAACCGCCCACGCCAGCTCGCAATAGGGATGCACGCCAAGATCCGGCCGGCCGCTTTGCCTAGATAACCTCGCCGACCTAAGATCGCTTCGGCGGGTCGCGCCCCGCCGATGCCTCTAAGACGCGCCTCGGCGAGTGTCGTCGGCAGGCGTTAGCAGATCTCGGGCGACGTCGGCGGCGACGCGTCGTCTTCGCGCCACTCGCCTCCCGCCATCGCCCTCGACCTCAACCCGCCCTCCGTCTCGCACGTCTGCGTTTTGCATGCTTCCGCCTCAATCCACTTGGCCTTGAGCAAGACCGCCCGTGCATGTCGGTTTTCATCCTCATCTGGGCCTTGGGCCATACCTGCGCCTTGCCGCGCCCGCCACACGGTTCTCGATTTCGTCCTTTATTTCTTTTCGTCTCTTCGTTCCCGATCCGGTTACAATTTATTTACAAAAAATAAATAAACCTAGATCTAGACTAGTCTATTACATTGATCAAATCAAACAAATCCTAGTCTACTCGTGGATTTTCTCACGAGGCAAAAACAAATCCGAACTAATCGAATTAAAAACCACAGTTTATATGCATGCAAAATAAAACATTAAAATCCATGATAATTGGATACCGCAAAAACAGATCTAACAGGTTCTACTATCCAATTTCAAATTTAATGTCCATTTAATTAAATTACAATTAAAAAATTGAGTCTTAAACAGTGGCTCGATACGGCTTGTTGGGGAATGAGTTTGCGAGATCTATTAAGGTGAATATTTAAATACAAATTTAATTCATTAATTATTACTAGCATGAATTAATCCTATATTAATTCAAATAATAATTGCAACAACATATCATGCATATAAAAAGCCACGTAAAACCTACGAATGCGGAATCTACGGATTTACGTGAACGTACCTCTCGGGATGGTAGTGACTTTGGTCGGACGGACTAACCAAAAGGACTTCCCAAGTATTCCCTTAGCCCTTGCTCAACTATCCGGTGGAAGGACACTCGTCGAACAATTAACAAAAGGAAAAAATAAACTTTGTTGCACCACTTATGTGGATTTGCTAATATTTTCAGCACATGGAATTGTTCTTGGGAATGAACTAATCATCCCCTATTTATAGGAGGGAGGGTGAACGGAATTTGTGTGATTTTTAAATGTGGGAAAAGACTTTTCTTGGTCACCAAGAAATCTTGAATATATCTCCTATATTCTTTTTCCCATAATTAAAATATTCCACAAAAATCCCACCTCCTCTATTATGGCATGATTTTCGAAAAATATAGTGTGCAAGAATCCAAGATTTGGATCTTCTTGAATTTATGAGATATTCTTGTATTTCAAGAAATACATATCTTTCATAATATCTTTTCAAGAAAATCAAGAAAATCTTTCTTGCCCTCTATTTTCAAAAATTTTGAAATCTCTCTCATGAATAACCAAGTGGGAGATTTCTTGAATTTAATGAGATAATCTTGTATTCCAAGAATACATATCTTCATTCCATAACAAAATTCAAAGAAAATCTTTCTCCCTCTTTTATCCATAAATTTCAAAAAATTAGAGGAAATATAAGCAACAATATTTATTTTATTTTAATCACCTTTTAGGTTATTGGACTATATATTTGGGCTACTCAGGGGGGCCTTTAGGAGAATTAAGATTGAAC
The DNA here is from genome assembly GCA_037126765.1 of Stenogyne calaminthoides. Taxonomy (NCBI): domain Eukaryota; kingdom Viridiplantae; phylum Streptophyta; class Magnoliopsida; order Lamiales; family Lamiaceae; genus Stenogyne; species Stenogyne calaminthoides. The sequence goes on from JBBCBC010000015.1 coordinate 372,653, forward strand.
CTTCTAATGGATCTTGAATATCTAATATTGAGCCACAATATAATTCAAGTCCATAAATATTAATTAATCCCACTACATAATTAATATCAGACTATCCATCTTAACCCATATTACGGTCAATATGGCTCCGGTCATTATTTCCGTGTTTAAGATTATCTAGCCCATTAATTAATTCAAGCCCTTTGAAATAGCTTTCCGTTAATTAATATCTTTTGTCCTTGGTCGAGAACGGTTCAACATTATTATCCATACCTAGGAAACTAATTCCACTTGCAAGATTTGGTATGATAAAACTTATGAACCTCCCAAGGGGAAAATCAAGCAAGTGTACTTGCACACGATTCTTCAGATTAAATCTTAGCAATCACATGTGACCAATAATATTGCCCAAGATAAAAAGTATTGAATCTCTCCGATTCGCTACCCATGATAAGTCAAAGCAATAGTTACCAATCTCACGTGATCCTATTTAAGGGATGAAGGTTAAGAAACAATGAACCATCGAGGTCTAATTCTTCCTTGTTCGGCCTCAAGAATTTATCCTCCCAGAGGTCCTATTCAAACAAGATCATCATGCACTAGTGTAATCTCTTGGTCAAGACAAACTAATCTGAGCCTTACACCTCAACCTTTCGCGATGGTTGTTCATTTCCATCTAGGTCGTGAATGGCTTACTTTTAGTTACAAGGGACTGTTAATTTAATCTTCTGTGATCTGGTATCACTAAATTAACTACAATGTAACACGCATTTAATTATTGAACAGTTATGCAGTGAATATATATAACATTCAATCATATTTAAAGCATCAGTGATAAACAATTTATTTCAATAAATAAGTCTGGAAATTCAGTTTTGATTATACAAAGTAAAAAGCATACTTTTCAGTATAATCCCAACAACCAGCGGGGTTAACTGCTACAAGATGGTGAGGGGGCACAAACAAGCCTCCTTTCTTCCTCTGTTCGGTAGTATTTAGGGTCTTCACAGATCGTTCTGAGCGAGACTCGAGATCAATTTGCCAAACGCTGCTAAAATAGCCGTAGTTTGTCTCTTTGTCCGTCGCAGCTGGAATCCCTGAAATAAAGAGTAAGTTAAAATCAGTTCAAATTGAGGAACAAAAGACACAAAAATACTTACTACGATAAACCCCGAAGTCAGTAGGGATGTCTAAACGAGCATTTGGTTCGCTTCCAGAAGCCGGGCTCTTCCAATCGCCCCCAACGAACCAAAATTTCTCCTTCCAATCACTGATTTTGTTTGGCACATCCTCAATAATTTTGCACTTGGCATTTGCTTGCATGAATAGCCATCCATGTTTGCCTTTCGGACGGGTCAAATGCACCAATCGAGCAAGTTCAGCTGTTGAGGGATAATATCTAGGCTTTATTTTGCCGAACAAAGTCAGGAAGCTTATGATCATGTGCCACCCATTCGGTTTCAGCTGCGTGATGGTGATATTCCATTCCACGAGCAAACGGGTGATAACCGGATGGAGTGGAAACCTAAGGCCCGCTTCCATTGTGTCCAAATTCACGGCAACACAACCCACAGTTGGTTGGTCTGCTCGTTCATCTGGACCCGGTGCCCAGAAAAAGACATCTTTGGGGGTCTCGTAATTTCTATACAATTGAGCGAGCATATCATTATCGATTACACTCGCAATCTTGCTCGCTGGGTACTCGTTTTTAACCCTAGTCCTATGAGGTTGCTCGGGCCAATCAACACTATAACGAGCATTATACTCGTTATATGTTGGGCTATGAGGGACACCAACAGGTATATCAAGCTCAGTATTTTGCTCGCCGCCTATCCCTATGTTCGATTCAGTTACATTCACAACCATCAAAATTTCCCCCCTCACAATATTATCATCTCTATTTACATCAAGATTATCTACAGCCCTAGACCTAATTTGAGGTTGGGGCAAAGAATCCTCATCTGAATCATCCGAAAAATCACTACGGACCAAGTCCCTATCTAATTCGTTTAGGGCCTCGTCGCAATCGGAGGTAAGAATGGCAAACGGCTGCCGAACTTGCCAACAAAACTCTGAACCCGAGACATTCATCTCCGGCGCGTTAGCTTCGCTACGGGGGATTCTACCGATAGAGGGGGAAGAGGAACTATGGTGCCCCGATTCAATTGAGACAGAAGAATTTGAGCAAGAAGCCATAATCGCAATGAGAGAAAGTATGCAATGGTTACCTGAGTAAAAATCCTTCGCCAAAATAATGAAACCCTCGCCGGAAATTTGTTAAGGCACGAAAGAGATGGAAAGCAGAGGCAAATAGAAGAAGAAATGAAAGAAAAGGGATTAGGGCGGCGAAATGAGGTATTTATAGATACCAGATTCAATTTTGAAAATCTAACACGGAATGCGAAACGACATCAACTAGGGCCCAATCAGATTATAACAGCCGGGCCCCATGATGAATACAAAGTGACCCGGCTGGGGGGTATTGTTGTGTTCGATATAATTTTTCAGCATTAATCGAACACGTAAGAGAGACACGTGTAATATTCAACTATTAAAATAATCATGCATGATGGACAAGTGTTTTTCGTCACGACCAAACAAGTTTGTTCGACCAAATTTTGCCACTTGTCAACCAAAGTTGCTCAACCAAGCCTACCGAGCAAACAGCATGTTCGCCACTCGGATCGGAAAGAAGGAATCAAATGAGCTAAGACAAGTGATCTGAGGACTCAGATAAACCTGAGGGCTCAGACAAGTCTGAGGCCACGAACAAATCTGAGGACTCAGACAGCCTAAGTGCTCAGACAAACATGAGGAGTCAGTATGCTCGATGCTCAGACATCCTGAAGACTCAGATAATCCTGAGGGTCAAGATGCTCGGTACTTTCGGATATCCCAAGACTCGCATAACCCGAGGGGTCAAGATGCTCGGCAGACTCGGATATCCTCAAGGCTCGACATCCCGAGGGTTCACCAAACCCGAGGGGTCAAGATGCTTTCGGCAGACTCAGATATCCTGAAGGCTCAGACATCCTGAGGGTTCAGTCAAACCTGAAGAGGCCAGTATGCTCGATGATATTCCGACATAAAATTGATATGGTTTAAGGGGGGCGAACAAAGCTTTCAGCCGAGCGAAAGATTGATTTGGACGACCAAAAGAGTGCCTTATAGACAAGCAAAAGCAAAGATCAATCTAGAAGACGAAGTTGGAAAGGTGGCAGCTTTGCATGAATTCTTGCATGGCCCGAAGTCTCCAGCTCATGCATGGCAAACCAACTCATGCTTGTCGGAGTACTATAAATGGAAGAAAAAACAACAAGAGACAGAGTCCCAAAAAATTCCCAGAAATGTGAGATATAGAAAAATTCGAGAGTTCATGCACCCAAAAACCCTAGCACTCATATACTAATTCTCAAAATCATCTTCATCCATAATGATTCATCTTCATGAGATGTATCAAATATTGTACGTGTAAAACTCGCAATACTACATCCCTGGCTTGGTATGCCCCCAGAGTAGTCATTTCTTGACGAACTGGGTCAACAAATTCTTCTTATTTACAGTTTATTTTATGTTGGGATTATACTGAAAAGTATGCTTTTTACTTTGTATAATCGAAACTGATTTTTCAGACTTATTTATTGAAATAAATTGTTTATCACTGATGCTTTAAATATGATTGAATGTTACATATATTTCTTTTGATAACGTTTCAATAATTAAATGACGTGTTACATTGTAGTTAATTTAGTGATACCAGATCACAGAAGATTAAATTAACAGTCCCTTGTAACTAAAAGTACGCCATTCACGACCTAGATGGAAATGAACAACCCATCATGAAAGGTTGAGGTGTAAGGCTCAGATTGGTTTGTCTTGACCAAGAGATTACACTAGTTCATGACTGATGCACTGAATAGGACCTACAGGAGGATAAATTCTTCAGAACTGAACAAGGAAGAATTAGACCTCAGTGGTTCGTTGTTTCTTAATCTTCGTCCCTTAAATAGGATCACGTGGATTGGTAACTATTGCTTTGACTTATCATGGGTAGCTTAATCGAGAGATTCAATACTTTTTATCTTGGGCAATATTATTGGTCACATGTGATTGCTAAGATTTAATACGAAGAATCGTGTGCAAGTACGCTTGCTTGATTTGCCCCCTTGGGAGGTTCATTAAGTTTTATCATACCAAATCTTGCAAGTGGAATTTATTTCCGGTATGGATAATAATGTTGAACCGTTCCTTGACCAAGGACAAAATATATTAATTAACGGAAATCTATTTCAGTGGCTTGAATTAATTAATGGGCTAGATAATCTTAAACACGGGAAATAATGACCGGGAGCCATATTGACTGTAATATGGGTTAAGATGGATAGTGCAATATTAATTATGTAGTGGGATTAATTAATATTTATGGGCTTGAATTATATTGTGGCTCAATATTAGATATTCAAGGTCCATTAGAAGGTCCAATCTTAATTCTCCTAAAGGCCCCTGAGTAGCCCAACAGATAGTCCATTAACTGAAAAGGTGATTAAAATAAAATAAATATTGTTGCTTAATTTTTCCTCTATTTTTCGAAAATTATGGATTAAAGAGGGAGAAAGATTTTCTTTGAATTTTGTTATGGAATGAAGATATGTATTCTTGGAATACAAGATTATCTCATTAAATTCAAGAAATCTCCCACTTGGTTATTTCATAAGAGAATTTCGAAATTTTGAAAATATAGTGGGCAAGAAAGATTTTCTTGATTTTCTTGAAAAGATATTATGGAAGATATGTATTTCTTGAAATACAAGAATATCTCATAAATTCAAGAAGATCCAAATCTTGGATTCTTGCACACACTAAATTTTCGAAAATATTCATATATGAGGAGGTGGGATTTTTTGTGGAATATTTTAATTATGGGAAAAAGAATATATGAGATATATTCAAGATTTCTTGGTGACCAAGAAAAGTCTTTTCCCACATTGATTTTCTACTAAAATTTTCGACCACCCCTCTCCTATAAATAGGGGATGATTAGTTCATTCCCAAGTACAATTCCATGTGCTGGAAAAATTAACAAATCCACATAAGTGGTGCAACAAAGTTTATTTTTTCTTTTTTGTTAATTGTTCGACGAGTGTCCTTCCACCGGATAGTTGAGCAAGGGCTAAGGGAATACTTGAGAAGTCCTTTTGGTTAGTCCGTCCGACCGAAGTCACTGCCATCCCGAGAGGTACGTTCACGTAAACCCGTAGATTCCGCATGCGTAGGTTTTACGTGGCTTTTTATATGCATGATATGTTGTTGCAATTATTATTTGAATTAATATAGGATTAATTCATGCTAGTAATAATTAAAGAATTAAATTTGTATTTAAATATTCACCCCGAATAAATCTGTGCAACTCATTCCCCACATTTTACACGTGCATGTTTTGTTTGTGAGTCGTAACCGAATTAGCCACATAATATTCTCCAAATAAAACGACTCGCGACAATAATCTTTGAAGACTTCACATTATATTATTACTGAGAAAATGTTGAGAATATTTAACATGTGAACTAATAGGTATTAATAATATGTGTATAATTATCTTAAGATGTCCCAATTATAGTGATCTATATAATTTATGCTATGAGTTTTAAGGGTGTTACAAGTCATGAGCGTTATAATATAGATACAATAAGAATTTATGTTTTTCATTTAAATTCAAAACATGTTGTAATTCAAGACTACCAGGAAGTTTCATATGTGCATATGTACATACACATACAAATTATATACTCAATTTGCTGCCATAAATACTCAGTTGCGAATCGTAATATTACTTTTTTTTTTTTTTTGAGCGCAATCGTAATATTACTTATAGCAAGACATAATTTAATTTTTGTCATAAATCATTTTGCGACTTTCTATCATATACACCTCAAGTTGTTTCAAGTTTTTTCTTCATGATGTTACCTCGGTATATACATATTCTTATAGTATTTTTTTTTAAGTAATATATTTGCGTTGTAAAAAAAAAAGAAATTCATTCAAAATCAATTGTATAGCATTTGTCTTATATTAACTTCTTATAGCCTAATATTATGCAAGTTATTTAAATTTTCATCTTTTGAGGAATTTCAAAGCCACTAGGAAGTTTCAATTGCGCGAAAATTTAGTATGAAATAGTGCATATCTTTCGAAATCTGATCATCGAGACCACATGGACAATATAGGTGAACTATCTATCCATTCAGAAAGGTAGACATATGATCAAACACCTGTGAGGTGAAAAATGTGAGTCCTATATTAGCGCTTCGACTATTCTTCCTACTATGAATGACCCGACTCTTCACATATTGTTGCTCGAGAACATAAGAGAGAAATAACAAAAATGACAATGTGATTGACGTCGAGAGAAATAACAATAATGACGATGTGATTGACGTCAAAGATATGTAGTTGCAGGATCCCCATCACAGATTGAAGGAAGTAGTGGACCTATGGAATTATCTGTACAAGAGTGATGATGTAGACGCTAACATTTAGTGACTCACGCACGTATGATATCTCGAGGTTCATTATATATATATATATATATATACTCATTTTACTATCATAAATATTGAGACAAGTAAAACATAATTAATGTCATTTATGACAAAACGTAAAAAATTAATCACATTGTTACGTAAACTCCCAAGGAGATTTTATGGTGTGTTGTTAAATTTATTTTTTGCAAATTCTCTTATTTCTTATGCTTCTAGACTTCTAATTGTAGCATAAAGGAGAATAAAATGTATGTTGTTATAGAATTTTACAAGTGCACGAGAGTAATTAGTTACTTCTTATGATCAATAAATGTGAATAATGGATTGAATTTGTAAATTATAATAACAAGTAGCATGGTTCTAATGATTTATAAAATTATATATTCTGAAAGTTAATTTTTCTAGATAAATAAGCATGCTTTTTATGTAGTTTTATGGAGTTTGAGGCCTCATGCGACCATTAAGCAAAAATTCATATACCATAATGTTAATATCGTTTGAATATTTATACGTTTTTTTTAACGTTTGTTTCAAATCTTTTAAGGAAGAGCTAATCCTGAATTTCTCATCTTCTCTCAAAAATAAATAAAAATTAAATCATACCATTTAAATATATATATTTTTTTTAAATACTGTTATTTTTACTTTTATTTTTTGATAAAAATAACTATAATTTTTTAATAAAAAATATATTTATATACTACAATACTTTGTAAAATTAAAGAGAAAAGGTAAAAAGTGGTTGGGTGCTTTCTCATTTCACACACAAAACATATTAGCTATCTATCCATTTGGACTTATAGACGCACACATTTATTTATTATTTGTATATAAATACATAGTGAGAGAGAGTGTATGTATTGTATTTGTATTTGTATGTATATTCGCCTCACAGTCACCGTCGACCGTTCTTCTCCCAGAAGTCTCTCCTCCGTCTAACTGCTTCTGTACAGGACAGGAATCACGATACATTACCAATTAAATTGTATGTTTCTACTATAGATTCAGTAGGTTTAGCTATAAAATCGATGTAGCTACTGCAAAATCTGCTCTGCTCTGCTCTGATATGGGGCCTAAGAAGCGGAACATTGCTCCTCGCTCCAGGCCCCTACCACCATCTTCTACCGCCGGCGACGCTGCTGCTGCTTCAAACTTCGCCGATACCCAAAATCCTGCAGCAGCAGCAGCAGAATCTGCTTCCATAAGGCTTGAATGTGAAAGGGCGCTCACCACCTTACGCCGAGGGAACCACACCAAAGCCCTAAGGTTGATGAAGGATTTGTGCTCCAAACATGAGAATTCCCCTAACTCCGCCTTGATTTACCGTGTTCAAGGGACTGTATGTAGTAGGGTTTCTGCAATTATTGACGATTCCAATGCCAAACAGCGGCATTTGAAGAATGCAATTGACAGTGCCAAGACGGCCGTCAGTTTATCCCCTAGTTCTATTGAGTTCGCACATTTTTATGCGAATTTGTTGTACGAAGCCGCCAATGATGCTAAAGAGTATGAGGAAGTGATGCACCAGTGTCAGAGGGCTTTGGAAATACAAAACCCTGTCGACCCTGCCAAGGAGAGTTGGCAAGATGAGAAACACCAAAAGATTTCTACCCCCATTGATCGAGTTTCCAATGTTCAAAATGAACTCCGAGCATTGGTCCAGAAGGCAAATATCGCATCTATTTCATCCTGGATGAAAAATCTGGGCAATGGGGACGACAAGTTTCGGTTGATTCCAATCAGTAGGGCTCCCGAGGATCCAATGGACTTGAGGTTGGTTCAGCCAAAAAGGCCTAATGAGATTAAGAAGGCGACTAAAACGCCTGAGGAGCGAAGGAAGGAGATTGAGGTCAGGGTAGCTGCTGCTCGGCTTTTGCAGCAGAAATCAGACTCTCCTAGTTTAGGAAACGATGGGGATAACAATAATAGCATTAGCAAGGACTCGGGATCGGGCCAAAGAGTAGGGGATAGGAGGAAAAGTGGGAATTTGAGGAAAAATGGGTCTTCACATGAGAAGAGGGCTAGGGTGAAATCATTTTGGAACACTACAGGTTCAGATGACAAGAAAAAAATGTTGACAAATAGGATAGTAGATATAAGAGAGCATTTTAGTTCATCAAAGGATGGGTCATTGAGTGAAGTTCTTGATGAAGCTCTGTCTTACGGTGAAGCATATAGGGTATGGAGATTCTGGAATTGCTGTCGCTGCAACGACAAATTTGCTGATGCTGGTTCATTCATGCAGCATGTTGTGCAGGAGCATATGGGAAGTTTGTTACCCAAAATGCAATCAGTTCTACCGGAAAATGTGGAGAATGAATGGGCTGAAATGCTTCTCACCGGTTCTTGGAAACCTTTGGACTTAAATGCATCAATTAAAATGCTTGATGAATCATTCCCTAGGCATAATGCAGATAATTTGAAAGAATGCTTTGTTGATACTTACTGCAATGAATATGACGATTGGGATTCACCACTTGAAAACAAGCAGTCTGGTAAAATTTGCAATGGTAATGTGCAGGATAGCAGGGAGTTTGAAGATGGTGAGTGGATGGATTGTGATGGAGATCAAACTAGTAAGGAAATATCACTTCCCGAGACCTGGCCTTTGTCTGATGACCCCGAGCGTGCAAAGCTTCTAGAAAGAATTCACGCCGTTTTTCGAACACTTATTGAACATAAGTGTCTGGCATCAGGGCACCTTAGCAAGGTTATACACTTTGCAGTGGAGGAGCTTCAGGGTATAGCTTGTGGTTCTCAACTTAACTCCAACATGGGTCAAACACCATTATGCATCTGTTTTCTTGGTGCTCCTGAGCTTGAGAAAATCCTGAACTTCTTGCAGGAGATTTCTCACTCTTGCGGATTAAATAGATATTCTGGTAAAAGTAACATGGAAGATGATTCAAATGGTGTGAGGCGTGATGCCGACATTATGGAGAAGGTAATTTTAAGCCAAGATGCTTCGTTTTTTATCCTTGATGAACATTTTCTTCCCTGCAAGGTCCCTTTGTTATCAGATAATGATTCCAGTGCACCTATTGCATCACATATCAGCTATGGGAATGATGTTATACTTGATTCAGATGCATTACTGTCCTGGATATATACAGGTGCCTCAATTGGTGAACAATTGGCATCCTGGAAAAATGCTAGATCAGAAAAAGCTCAGGAAGGTCTAGAAATCCTCCAGTTGCTTGAGAAGGAATCTTACCATCTACAGGGCTTGTGCGAGAGAAAATGCGAGCATTTAAGTTATGAGGAGGCACTACAAGCTCTGGAGGATCTGTGTTTGGAAGAGGGGAAAAAGAGAGAGGGTGTAATTGTTCGTCACAGTTACGACTATGTCCTTAAGAGAAGGCGGGATGGGCTCGCAGAAAATGACAGCGAAATTTCGATTATCAGCAGAAGATTTGAGTTAGATGCTATTACAAATGTTCTCAAGGATGCAGAGTCCCTAAGTATTAGCCAACTTGGTTTTGAGGAAACTTATAATGGCATTGCATCTTATCCATGCGACCTAGAATCTGGTGAAGATGATGGCTGGAAAGGAAAAAACTACCTAAATCAGGTGGATTCTTGCATAGAAGCTGCAATACAGAGACAGAAAGAACATGTTTCCACTGAGGTTTGGGCCCTTAATTTTCTAGTTTCTTTTCTATTGCATATTTTCTTTGAAGATGTATCTCACTTTTATGAATGGTTCAGATCAGCAAATTAGATGCAAGAATTATGAGAATAGTTTCCGGGATGCAGCAATTGGAAGTTAAGCTTGAGTCTGCATCTTCCCATGATTTTAGGTCAATCTTGATCCCTTTAGTGAAATCATTTCTGCAGGTCAGTAATTTGTAAATCACATTATGATGGATAGCCTCTCAACTATTTTCGCGCCTTTTGGAGATGAGTTGGAGGTTATTATTTACGTAACTTTTGCAGGCACGCTTGGAGGATATGACAGAGAAAGATGCTACAAGAAAATCTGATGCTGCAAGGGAGGCCTTTTTAGCTGAACTTGCTCGGGATCCTCAAAAGGGTGCTGCAGGAGTTGATATTTTAAAGACAAAGGAAAGGAAAAAGAGTAAAGAGAACAGGAAAATCAAGGATCAGAAGGCTACTCACAGTTATGACTTGCAAGATCTTACTGCTGGAGAGATGTATGTCTCTCTTTCCAAAACGATCATATTAATGCAAATGTTCTGTTTATGTCTTTAAATTACTTTATCTAATTCAAAGCTTGATGCATGGGTAATGTTGTATCTTGCTTTAGAGTGCTTCCAAGTGCTCATGAAGAGGAGGCCCCAGTTTCTGGAATAGCTGTTCCTTCGCCTGATGAACTAGAGAACGAAGTGTACCAACGGCGAATTGAACTTGAAGCCGAAGAGAAAAAGCTTGAAGAAACATTGGAGTATCAAAGACGCATAGAAAATGAGGCCAAGCATAAGCATCTGGTTGATCAGCATAAAAGACTTTCCGAAGCAACTAGCGAGAAGACTGAAACAATTGAGATGCAAGATGCTTATTGGAGGCAATATGATAATGAAAAGTATGCCAATGAGCAATTGAGAAATAGGAAGGTGAGCTTGTCAAATCGCATTTACATTCTATTTTGATTGATAATTATTGGAAGAAAACTACAGTGTTTAAGTTGCGAACATAGTTCTGTTTCGAGAAGAAAGACAAAACAAAAGTTATTAAACGATTTTTAACTTCATTTTTCTATAGGATTCCTTTTTAATAATTTGTACATCACTTTTCTATAGGATCCTATGACACCGAAGGATGGATTGGCTAACAATTTGCAGGGTGTGCCGGAGAACACTGGAAACTATAATTTGTTGAAAACTGGTACCGGTCTTATTGTTAATAGGGAAAGTACAGCTTAACATAATTATTGATTTTTTGTATTGTTTGGGCTGACCCAATTCTATACATGCTATCACCTTGACCTTTCTCCAGGCTTACAAAATGAAGATATTCCACAGGATGGTGGCTTTTTTACCGAACAACGCTCAGGAAGGAGAGGTAGACGGCACAAGGGTCCGCACAAGTTGGTAGATGGAAAATATCTTGCGCTGAAGCCTGACATGGAAAATAGTGATCCTGGTCAACCTAGATTTGGGAAAATTTCCCATGATGATGGCGGTACGTTGATTTAGCAAATTTAGTGTCGGCTATAATTTGATTATGCTTTTGTTGTATTTCGGTGGAGTTACATTACTGCAGTTTGATTTATAAGGTTCCTTAATCGGTTTTGCTTATATGTGCAAGTTATGTACATTTTAGTTCTTCTGAGGAAAGTTAACCTAGAACTTTTGTGTAATAGTGCCCATTGCATGAGTATAGAAAGATAAACTGCTCCTATATGATCATCTTTCATGGTGTCTTTTGTTCTTGTTAGTAGCAACATGTAAGTTCTAGTAATTATAGCCCATGATGGGCAATTATGGAATCACTCACTTAAAATACAAAATCATCTAATTGGTTATAGTTAAGCCTAAAGTATTACTCCGTCCGTCCTAGCTGCATTGGACTTTGCACACAGATTAAAAAAAATCAATAAATATGGTCACATTTAGCTAATATGCCTATTTAACCCCTATTAAAGTTTTGATAGTTCAGATTTCAAGGTAATTATGTTAAGTTTAATTAAAGTAAAACCGTCAACTAAGCATTTATAACTTAAGCAAAAGAGGAAATGTGGCTATAATTTGGGACATCCTGAAAAGGAAAATGTTGCTAATGAGGGACAGAGGGAGTAAAAACTAGATATCTTAGATTATGAGGAAAATAGAAATTGGTTGGAAATGGAGAAAGAAATCAATCTCTTTCTTTCATAGATTCAAACATTCGTAATTCCTTAATTTTTCATTTCAAGTAGCAGTTTTATCAATTCAGGGTCTGAAAGATGGTAAATCTTTCAATTTAAGACCTGAAAGATTTTTCCTATCTATTCAAGGCTTGGAAGATAGAAAACTATCAATCCAGGGCCTGAAAGATAGAAACTGTCAACTCGAGGCTTACACATTTTAAGACCATGTTTGTCACTAAACCCTAAATCCTGCACCGTAAACCCTAAACCTTGAACCATGAACCCTAAACCCTAAAAATAAAAAAATAAGGACATGAAATATAAGTGTCAAACATGACCTTAAAATGTGTGAGCCTCAAATTGATAGTTTCTATCTTTCAGACCCTGAATTGATAGTTTTCTATCTTCCAGGCCTTGAATCGATATGAAAAATCTTTCAGGCCTTAAATCGATAGATTTACCATCTTTCAAGCCCTGAATTGCGTTTTTCATTTCAAGTATATTAAGAAAGGAAAGTAACAAAAAATTAATATTGCAGCATGAAGTTATTACCTAAACAAACTTGGTTGGAAGTTCAAACATCTAAGAAAGGAAAGTAACAAAAAACCAATATAACAGCATGAAGTTATTACCTAAACAAACCATAGTTTTAAGAGGCGTGCCCAGGCGGTCGAGGCAATGGGTCGTGCGCCTTTTTTACCTTTTTTAGTTTTCTTAGGGCGAGGATTGAAAGGCGCGCACCTGTGATCGCCTTTTGTGAGGTGACCGAGGCACGCCTGAGGCGCGTCTCTTGGTCAAATGTTATTTGGTTAATTTCTTAAAATTCTACTAACACTTTTAAGTCATTTTTTGAAAGAAAGTAACACTGTTAGAGTTGGAAAACAATAAAACATATAAAAAATAGATAAAACATAAAAATAGTGTTTAGAAACATGGATGATGATGAAGAGGAGATACATTGATGATGATGAGGAGGAGGGCTTTGGTTTTGATGAGGACTAGTCAACTTGAGTTACTTAACTAATCAGTAATGAATATCTAAAGTTCTTAATTGCTGTTTTTTTTTAATATTTGATGGTTTGTGTGTGTAAATGAAGTCTATCTTCACTAAGTTAGACATTTAGTATCAATTTCATGTTTACATTATGTTTGAATGTTTATTTATTGATTTTTGGTAGAATTACGTGGCTTTATGTGTTTTACTATAGGAGAATAGCACACAACTCCATGTACGACGCGGGATTGAAAATAATTTTATATTATTTATTTTAAATGAAATATTTGAAATAGTTAATTAGTTTGATTAATTCAATTATAGACGTAATTTTTAATATTATATGTGCATATTTTCATTCATTTCTTATTCTAAATTAATCATTCTCATTCGGAATTAGATGTCATTTTAGTCTTCTACGTTATTTATATAATACATGTCGGTTTGACATCCCCCATCTCATATATACTCATAATAATTAATTTTCATGATCAATTAAAATTTCAATTTTCTCTACATTATTTTCACATAATACATGTCATTTTGACATTTCCAACTCCCCCTATCTCATATATACTCCTAATAATTAATTTTCATGGTCATTTAAATTTTCAATTTTCTTACAAATTTTTTTAATTTTCTTACAAATGTGTTGTGTAAATAATTTTTTTCCAGCCAATAATAATTATTGTTGAGGCACATTTGTATGAGACCGTCTCACGGTGAGATGAGACATAAGTTGGGCATTGACACTTTAACTCTTTGGGAGGGGTGGGTGTAATTTGTACTTGATTGTACCCCGTCTCATGCATGAGACCGTCTCATATGAGTTTTTGTCATTATTGTTAATTTTTTTTAATTATCATAAATTAAGATTAATGTTGGCATAAGAAAATGTTCTTAATTTATCTGAAAAACTAAAAATGACATCTAAAAAAATTAGGAGGGAGCATAAATGATGGAATATGTATTTAATATAATATAATATATAAATTTTTGTTTATGAATATTATACCATAAATAACTCTTCAGTCTTCATAGAATTGCAGGATTTTAAAATAGAGAATTTATATGAGTAGGAAGTGATTTACAATCAGTTGATAAGGGATAAATGTATGGTAAAGATCAAAATTAAATAATGAATGATTGAGATTAAAAAAATTAAAAACTAATAATACCATAAATAACTTCTCACAAAAATTCAAAGATTTGAAATAAAGCCACCATATGAATTGAAGGTGGTCCACTTTTAGTAGATAACATATGTATTAAATAAATGTATAAAATCATACAATGTTGTTTGGGAGAATATGGAAGAGAGGAGCGCCCAAGTTGTGCACTGGGCGCCAGAGCACCCCTTGCGCCCTTAAAAACTATGAAACAAACTTGGTGGGAAGTTCCAATAGAAAATATTACATTCAGATCACCTGAGTCATTTTATAATATCTAACACGCTCACATGGAAGCATCACGTAAAGTAACAACTTGGAGTGAAAAAGAAGCCCTTTCGTTCTGCTCTCCTTCTCCAGTTTATTGTGAAGTGATGGAAGCTCGTAATTTACCTCATTATGTATATAATTACATCTATATATAATCATTTAAATCATATGTACTTGAAAAGATGACAAGATGTACTTATATTTGTAACATATGGAATGCGAGGATATATTGCCTTTTTTATTTCTCTATTGACCGTTATCAGTTGTTGGCACATTGATCATTAGTTTGTTACGTAGGTTATCTTTATTAAGTTGATCATTAGTTTGCTACATATTTCACCTTAATTACATTGATCATTAGTTTGTTACTTAGTTTTCTTTGTTATTTATGTTTCACTTTCTTTTAAATAACAATCGGGCAACACATTTTGAAGTAAGAGAATTGAATACAGCAGTATTTCAGAAAATTTCTGATATTTGTCCTGTAAATCTTGGATATCTTTTTGATGAGAAATGGTGTCGTGTTAACAACGCAATGTTTGCATGGTCAAATTTTACTTGCCTGTACTATATATACGTTGTGGGTTAGCCATTTTGTGTAGTCTTATCCACTCACCCTTTATACATGTTAATGCCAATCCCTGATACTTTTTCTGCTTTATTTTCTTTTATAATCCAACATGTCATAAAGTGTTTCAGTTACCCATGACCCTATTAGTTCATAGATAGATAGTTCTGTTGTTATTGATCCGTTTTCTGTTGTTCGTGTTGTTTTAGTAAGATGAGTACTTTGTAGCTAATGTTTATGCTTATGGGAATATTTGATAATTTATTATTGCGTTTGAAATTTTGTGGATAAAGGGCATAAAACATTAAGAGAGCGTCAGGCAGAGGAGGAGGATGAAGAAAGATTTCAAGCTGATCTGAAGAAAGCCGTAAGCCAAAGCATTGGTATCTTCCTCTGTACCTTTTACTGTTATCTTCTTTATATTTGTGCTTATACTGTTAGTGACGATAATCAAAATTCATATACACCTTAAGTACCAATTATATAGCTCCTATTTCCTTCTGGGGATGTCTTAAAACAAGGTTCCGTTTCCTAAAAAAGAAAACATTCTTCCTGTATAGACTTGCCACCACTTACATTTATTTTTTATTTAATAAAGCTCATCTGATCACATTCTCTTCACATAGTGTCCTCAAATTTTAAGCTAGAAATGTAGGCATAGTTTTCTACCTCAAGATTTCTCTGGTCCTCTTTGTTCAGAGAAAATTAGCAAATGTTGTTGATCCATTTTTCAAAATCTTGCTCATAAAGTTACTTAAATGTCCACTATTGTGGTAGGGGTACCTAATGCCAGATCAGGCATCACATTTTGATATTAAATCAGTAATGCCAGATGATCACCTTTCAAAACCTAGCAACTCACATATATTTTGTGTGATGTAGTAATCTCAACAGATGGTGAAAATGGGAAGGATACATATGGAACTGGGCTGAAAAATGAAGGTGGTGAATACAATTGCTTTCTCAATGTCATAATACAGGTCGGTATCAAAACCACATGTTCTTTATTGTTTTATTAAATACTTTCATTAATTGTTAGTCTTCATACTTCGGCTGAGTCTGAGATTTTTTTGTCGTTTAGTCCTTATGGCACCTAAGACGGTTTCGAGATGAATTTTTGGGGAAATCATCATCAGAGCATGTTCATGTTGGCGATCCTTGTGTTATATGTGCACTGTATGATATCTTTATTGCTCTGAGCATGGCAACTAAAAATAACAGGAGAAAAGCTGTCGCCCCTTCCTCTTTGAGAGTTGCTCTTAGCAACTTGTACCCCGATAGTAATTTTTTCCAGGAGGTAATGGTTTTGATAGAATGTATTTTAACACACTATGAGGTCTGGATATCATTATCTAATTACTATATTGTGGTGATATTGCAGGGTCAGATGAATGATGCTTCTGAGGTGCTGGGGGTAATATTTAATTGTCTCCATCAATCATTTACTCCCGCATCGGATAAGGAATCAGTGGATGGGAACTGTGTGGGGCCCTGTATTGCGCATTCGATTTTTGGAATGGACATGTTAGAGAGAATGAACTGTTACAACTGTGGGTTGGAGTCCAGATGTCTGAAATACACATTTTTCTTCCATAATATAAATGCCAGTGCTCTCAGAACAATGAAGGCATGCCTTGTTTTTACCTACGTTAATGTGTAATTGCTTCTATAGTGCTTGTGGTTCCTGAAATCAGATATGGATGAATTCTTATTGACTTAATGGTTAATCAATGCAATTCCATTCAGGTTATGAACCCAGAGAACTCCTTTGATGAGCTTATGAACCTGGTTGAAATGAATTACCAATTAGCTTGTGATCCAGAAGCTGGTGGCTGTGGGAAGCTCAACTATATCCACCATCTTCTCTCCACTCCACCTCATGTTTTCACAACAGGTGGCTTTTTCTTTTTAAGTTGACTATTGTTCTTTTATTTTTTCTTTCTTTTATTTTTTTCTTCAATTGTTTATGTTGAAGATTATGTTATGATTCTGTGTTTATTGTGTTTCTGATAGAATAAGGAAGATGGGAGAATTTAACGTACTAATTTACTGAAAATATAAACCTCAAAATGTGATGATCTCCGCCACAAGCCGAAGCTGCTACAACATAATGATCCAAATATATTCCTAACTCTAAAGAGAACCTTATTTAAATAATAAATCTTCATCATAGAGAATAATCTCTGCCACAAGCCGAAGCTGCTACAACGTAATGATCCAAAGATAATCCTAACTCTGTAGAGAACCTTAATTAAATAGACTCAATTCTTAACCTAAATTAGGCCCCAAGCAACATTTATTTATTGTAGATTTAATTTAAAAACTCAACATAAAATAAAAGCCCAATAGTTAAGTTGTTCTATGTTTAGTACGTAGATGGTTATTTACTCTTCCTTGTTTTAGATGGTCTTTCTCCCACTATAAATTTGGGAGTCTTCTACCTCTACTACTATCTCTTTTACACATGCCTCTATTTCTCCTTTTGTAGTTCATATTCTATGCTTGGCTATAGTGAGCTTTCTCTTTGTCTATACTAATGTCTTTTGTGTGCCTTGTAGTCCTGGGGTGGCAAAATACTAGTGAAAGTGTTGAAGATATAACAGCAACGCTATCAGCTTTATCCACTGAGATTGATATCAGTGTCCTTTATCGTGGTCTTGATCCACAAAATAGACATCGCCTGGTTTCAGTGGTGAGTTTTTATTGCTAGATCTTACTGAATCTTAAGTTTATTACCATACTTTTTTGTTTGTTGCCCTTGTGATGAAGTAGAGGATCTTGCAAAATGTTACTAACATGGAATCAGGTAAAATTTAGAAATACTTAAAGTCCTTGTATTATTTGGCAACCCAAAATGGGTACAGAAATCTGTATAATGGTAAGTGAAACCAGAGGTCATTATATCTTAATTTGTCATAAAATTCGATCAGTTTTTATTGTGGATTTTCCTAGCTCTTAATTTAAAATCATGGCTTTTAAAAATTAATTATGAAGAATAAGCAACAGCTTTCCAAGTTAACTTACTGATTCATATTTTCTTGCTGGCTTTTTGATGGAATATGATTTCTCTTCAATAAATAGAACAATCATCTATCCTTCCGTATATTTTTCCACTTAAGAAGCCTAACCTATTTCTTCCGTCTAGGCTTCTAGGCAGATAGCTTCCCATATCAATGATATAATTTCTAGAAAATTTCAATCGTCATTCTGTAGTAGCCATATCACGCTTCTTATTTATTTATTATTATTAGAATACCTAAACTTAAATAAAAAATTTGCCACATTTCATTCTTTTTAGCCAAGAGATTTTTATTGTCAGTTATGACCTTATGGCTTTCGCGGTATGGGCTGGGTGGAGTTCCGTGTTTCCTTATGGTATGAGCTAATGTAGATGGAACCCATCTTATTCCGTTGGTATGAGCTAAAAAATGACTCTTTCACAAGTGACCTCAAAAGAAAACACCCCTGTGCTCTACCAATCAGTTAATATTATTGGATGGTAACCTTTTTTTTTTACACATTCTGTTATGATTTCTCGTCCCATGATCTTGCTCAGACAGATCCTTCTCTATTTGAAGTTATTTTTTTGGAACATTTCAAATTTTTTTCTTGTGAAGCATTGGATTTCTAAACTTTAGGTGCATGCATGCAGTGTATGTATTTCATTCTCCTTGCTGAGATTAAAAAAAAAAATGAAATGAGTTATCAGTCTGTCTTTGAGCATTTGTTGACCCTTTCTGTAAATCTTTTCAACCTGTTAGGTTTGCTATTATGGGCAACACTACCACTGTTTTGCATACAGTTGTGATCGTGAAGAATGGATTATGTACGATGACAAAAATGTAAAGGTATTATTTCCTAATCATTAGTCTGGATAGTTTGTACGTATTTTCTTTAGTGTGCGATTCATCTATATTTCTTGACTAGGTAATTGGTAGCTGGGATGATGTTGTTGCAATGTGTGAGAAAGGACATCTACAACCGCAAGTCCTCTTGTATGAAGCTGTAAACTAGTACCAGGCGACACTTTAGTATCCCAATTGCGACGAAGAAAAGCAAGGCTAGATGTCTTTATTGGATCTAATGATGCATTCCTATCTCTTTGTGGGTCCTTACAACTGGGAATGTTGATATGGAGCCTGAAATGTACTATAAGGTAAAGACATCTTGTTTTAAAGTGGCGAAAAACGGAGTCATTTTTTAAAAACAAGGACCAAAGTCTGAAAAATAAAACAATACAAGCTACCAATTTAGGGGAACAACTTTTTGATATATTTCCTTCTCATAGTCTCGCGGTTGGTTCTGAACAGAAACTATTATCATCAGTCAATGTACAAAAATCGTGCTCCTGTACATAGATTCACATATCGAATTGTTATACTATACACAAAAATGGTATGTATAGAGCAGATCTGCTAGGAAAGTGGTGCGTGGTGGCGATGTAGGAATTCTTGTCCCTTTTGGGAGAGGTTATGGAGTTGGTTAAAGTGTGACTAACTGTTCTATACAAGGCAGATGTGGCCCAGAAATCTTCAGATTTTGTACTAATTTCTTCATACTTGCTTCTGCCTAGCCTAGCCTAGCCTAGCCTGTTTGTTTCACACCTATAATAGTCATGTAATAGCTCTAAATGTTTAGGCTATGTTTGTTTTGGGATTTTATCGGATGGTGGAATTCTAAAGATTTTAAAGTCATAATGAATAGTGAATAGTATGCGGGTATTTTGAGATTTTGTGTGTGAATAGACGATTTGGGATTTTGTAATATTAATGTTGGATGCATTTATGTCAAAGCAAGTGTGTAAGAGCAAGTATGTATTTTGAGGTTGCAACACTCTACTTATCCAACACTCCTATATCTCTAAGTAGGGGAGAGTGTGTTTCTAACTGCTTCGTTAATAACATATACACAGGGAATCATATACATTGAAGATTTTAATTTGTATATTGTATAGACAAGGAATATTGGGGAGTGTGCTTCGCCAAAATGTTCCAAGAAAAGTTTCACATTGTACTAAATGGTATACTCCCTCCGCCTCTTAGCAATTTGCACAATTTTCTTTTTGGTCCGTTTTTTATTAATTTGCACATACTAAAAATGGAAAATGCTTCAAAAACTACACCCTTATAATATTCACAAATTTATATCATATGTCATTGCTTTTGGGCCCACACATACACACAACTCAATTCATTTGCTTACTTAATGCATAAAAATTTACAAAATTACCCCTTAAATCCCTACTCATTAATTACTTTTCTTAATAGTTATGTCCACATGGGGGTGCAAATTGCTAAGGGGCGGAGGAAGTATATAAATGAAATCAATAACATATATCAGTATGAAAGAAAAAAGTCGTAGGCCAGGTTTCGACCTTAACTCTTTCCACCTGAATAAATTAGAAAAAAAAAAAAACTCCTCTCATACATGATATGTGGTGTAAATTGACACAAGTCAATATCAATTTCTTTCATTGTGGTAAGGCATCATGCTCAAATTATACTTCGTTTCACCGTGAGACTGTGACGGTCTCATATAATTGTAGCTCATTTAATTTAGTCATTCTGAGAAAAAAAAAGATTAATAGAGAAAGTAACAAGTGTTTGTAAAATTTATATGAAGTAGATATTAAGTGTTTGGTAAAAGATCTGAACATAGTAAATTATCAGTAAGAATCTATAATTACTGGAAGCATATCCTAATTAATTTTTAGATTATGAATTCTAGATAATTAATTTTAAGTAGAATCACTTAATGTAAAAACACTAAGGGTATGTTTGTTTTGAGCTTGAGGTGGATGGGGCAAATCCGGATAGGGGAAATCCTGTGAATAGTAATGTCTTGTTTGTTTTTGGTTAGATGTAGTAGGGATTGATGAAACTTTATGTCAGATCAATACTAATTATGATGATGTATTATTTTATTATTGTTAATTAGTATGATAATGATTGTATGAAAGAAAAGTGTAAGAAAAGTATGACAGATAATGAATTGTTGTAAGAAAAGTATGAGAGAGAATGAGTTGGTGTAAAAAAAATAGTGATGTGATAGTTTTAGGGTATAGATGTATAATAGAGGTGGATGTGTATTTGGATGGAGGGTGGAATGTGAAAATCCAAAAAGTGGATGGGACGGGGGGAGGCCCATCCCCCATCCGGACCTCCCCTACTGAAAACAAACACCACCTAAATATTGCTTCTCATGCAATTCCAAGTGATTATTTCAAAAACACCCCCTTAGTCAAATAGAGATTTGGGTGGTGTTTGTAAATTTTATAAAGAAGTGAGAATTACCTTTCTTAAAATTGCACATCATAACTTTTGAAAAACAGCTATATTGTGAGAAGAGGGGATTATATTGATGTGGTTTCACTTTTACAATATAAGTGGTGGACATAAAATATTGTGAGGTGGTGGACACTATATATATCATTCTCGACTTAGTTAAATATAAAACAGAAACTCATATGAGACGATTTTATATGAGACGGGATACAAATTTGTACAAATCAACACTCACCCCTCTAATGTGTTAAAGTGCTAACTAGAGCTGTCAAGACGGGCCGGCGTGGCGGGGCGGGCTAAAAACCGTGAAAACCCGCCATTTGGCGGGGCGGGCCAAAATTTTGGTGGTCTACAAAAACTCAACCCAACCCACATAATGGCGGGCCGCGGGTTTTGGCGGGCCAACTCACAATTTTTTTTTTTAATATTTATCAAATAAATAACATTCACTTGACTAACTGACCTTATCATATTACATAAATATACTATCAATATTAAAAATTAAATAAAATCTCATAAATTAATTAATGTTCATCTAAAACAAGTTCATCATTCTTCAAATAACAACCACAATTCATAAACTGAATAAACATAAAGTCCACAAGCTAAAGAAATAATCCCAAGACACAATTGCAAATTTAATACAAAGTCTCTTAAAGTTCATCAACCATTACATCATCAAAATCATCTTCATTTCCTCCATCTGTCTCGTCCTCATCCTCGTCCTCCAAAGCATTAGATCCCTCACATGATAAAATTGGATTAGTACTTGCACTTGCACTTCCATAATCATCATCTACGTACAAAATATGAAAGTTTAGAATAATAAAGTCAAAAAATAACCAAAACATGAAGCAAATAATGTAATTTAAATATCTATAAGATAGTCCAACTTACCACCCAAATCATAACCATGCAGCCAATTACGAGTACAAATCACTTGATGAAAATTATCAGAAAGCATGGAACTTCTATACTTGGTGAGCACACGACCACCAATTGAAAATGCTGATTCTGATGCAACAGTAGTTATTGGGATTGCCAAAACATCACATGCCATTAATGCAAGTTCGGGATATCGATTCTTTTGAGTCTTCCAATGTTCCAACACATCTAAATCTTCATAGAGTGTAAAATCATATTTTGGCTCTTCCAAATAGAGATCCAATTGAGACTTTCCCATAGTTAATGTAGTTTGACTATCAAGAGCTTTAAAATCCTACATTAAAATTAATAATATGCTATCAATTAAAGAATACAAGTAAAAATGGATAAAAATAATACTCACATAAAAAATTCTCTTACCCATTGCTTTACTCCGACCAGTTGGATTTGATGCAAGTGCATGAGAAGAAGTGGAAGATGGAATCGAAAAACTTGACTTGTTTAAGTTAATGTACTCTTCAAAGAGTTGATACAACTTGCTTTTCACTCGTAACAACTTCTCTTGACATTTTGTACGATCAGGCTCAACCTTTGCATAGACATGTTCCAACATTTGAAGTTTCATTCGCGGGTCAAAGATAGCTCCAAATGAGAGCATTGTGCTATACTCACTCCAATACTTATCAAACTTCTGAACCATTTTTTTACACATATCACTTATCGTCTTATCTTCATTTGCCAAGTTGCCCTTCAACAAAGATTCAATCTTCCAAACTTGCATAAAGTACACATTTGAAGTAGGATAAGTAGAACCCGAAATCAAGTTGGTAGTCTCATAAAATGGATGAAGAAATTCACACAATTTTTCTGCTTTTTTCCAATCATCAGCTGTAGGACACCACTTATAAACCGTATCATGGATTTGTAAAGAAGAAAAAACATTTTTATACCTAATGACACTACCCAACATCAAATATGTTGAATTCCAATGAGTAGGCACATCCAATCTCAAACCAACACTAGTGTCAATGTACCAATTAATTTCACACATTCTTCGAATTTTCTCATCCTACTTTCTGAACCTCTCACATACTTCACAGATTCTTTAATCTTAAACAATGAACCAGCAACCAGTTTAATACCATCTTGAACAATAAGATTCAATATATGAGCAGCACAACGAATATGAAAAAACTCACCAGCACACAACAAGCCATCATGCACCATGAGTTGATCCCTCAAAATATTCTACATAGAATCATTACTTGATGCATTGTCCAAAGTTAAAGTGAAAACTTTTTTTTTCAATCCCCCAATCCGTCAAAAAATTGAATACTTTTGCAGCCAAATCGAGCCCACAATGTGGGGGAGGAAAGTGATTAAAGTTAAGAATCTTGTTGTTCAATTTCCAGTTTTCATCAACATAATGGGCAGTCAAACAAATATAACCCTCACCATTGCATGCAGTTCACACATCTGAAGTTAAGCAAACTCTATTTGGAATATTAGCCAAAACTTGCTTAAGTTTAGTTTTTTCCTTCAAATAAAGTTTGTTAATATCAGAAACAATAGTATTTCTAGAAACACCAGAAAACATTGGATTTAAATACTTGTGAAAAGATCTCATGCCTTCATATTCAACAAGTGAAAAAGGCAAATCATGCTTGATAATTGCAGCAGCTAGTATTTCACGTGCAATCAAAGGGTTCATCTTCTGATTTTTTAGCTTCCCATCCTCATCAATAAACATTTGCCCAACATCATGAAATTTCAACTTTTTGCAAACTCCAATATGACGTCTCAAAGAAGAAGTTCCATTCCTTTTACCCCCACCCTTATACACTTTCTTGCATCCCTTACACTCAGAAATGGATACATTATCAACCACTTTCTTAATAAAAAAGTTCCAAACATCAGAATATGTCCTAGGCTTCTTACCCGGATTCTTACCATCTGAAGTAATTTCATCTAGTTGTGTTGTAGAATCCATGAGTTTTAATCTGCAATACAAATGAAATATAATTTAATTGCAACAAGTAAAATGAAAAAAAGTTTTAACAAGTAAATTAAGGCGGCTAAGTTCATTAAATTGCAACCTCTTTACTTACTTCAAAATAGGAAAAATAGCCATCAATGATATCAATTAATTAATTTCTTTTTTCGTATTAGTTGTTTTTTGAAGCAACGTTGTTACAGCCTTTTGACACTACAAGAATTGTTGCTACGTAAATTGCAAGAGCATATGGTCTGTTCAATTCTTTCAATATATGTTGCATTTATTCATAACTAATTGTTAAATCCCTTCTTATTGGTTTCATTAAGTTTACTCTTTACACGATGAATCCCAAAATCTGGAACAAAACAGTACACAAGAAGTTTCACATATATAACATTTGTTATGGAGAATTAGACGAGAGTGTAGAATCTGAGTCAATGTTTTTACTCGTAAATTATAATTCTATACACGGACTAGTACAAACAATTTAACCAACACGACAAGGCCTGATTAATCTTGCCTTATAAATATTAACAAAAATAAACACCTCACATAATATTCTTTAATTTCAAAATTATATTTCCTGGAGTTTGCTGTTCCGTTTGGTACTTGTTGGGCTAAGACTAAGATGGATGCACCTGAGCCTAAATTGAAACAAATCATCAACCTACTTAAAAGTCGAAACCTTATCATAGAAATTATTAATTATATGAAATTGACTAAATTAATATGTGTATTTTGTTGCAAGTTGCAACTTGATTAGTTAGATTGAGGGTGTTATCTCCAGACAACCAAGCCATGCATATACCTCTTCAGGCACGCCCAATTAATTGGATACAAATCTCAATTAACTAGCTACGCCAAAGAGTGAATTACATATTAGCTAGGCCATTGCACTTATATAAGTATATAATCATACTACATACGATACATCAATATATGTTTATACATGATAACCCTAAACCCGCCAATATAATATGGCAACAATACTATAGAGTCGGAATTAGGAAAAAAGAAAAATAATAATTACCCAATCATATACTCAGAACTAATCGCAAACTCAGAATTACTCGCATAGATATGACAAGATTTTAATCAGCAATTTGAAGCACAATATTTACTGATCAGCAAATTACTACTTACCTAGTTACTAGAGGCTCAACGGTGAGAGCAATGTGAAGAAAAGCAGCCAGCTTCAGTTTTCAGAGAGGGAATGAGAGAATGAATTCAGAATTGCATGTGTGCCCTAGTTTACCTATTATTGTTAAGAGTAGGTCTAGTGTGCAAATTTGTATAGATGAAAATCTATAAAATTGCCCTAAATCAGCCAACTACACCCTAAACACTAAATAATTAACCCTAAATTATGACCTATTTGAGCTGGGTGAACCATGAACTAGTCGGACCAAGTGAACCATGAACCACTCAATTTTGTATTACATTCATCAATTATAGAATTTGGTTGAAAATTAAAGTTTTTTTATCTATACAAATTTACATACTAGACTTTGTCTATTGTTAATTACTTAATATTATTATTATATATTAAATATTATTAATTTTATAATTTTTTTAAAAAGGCGGGCTGGCCCGCCAAAACCCACCCCGCACCGCCAAAACCCGCGGACCAAACGGGCCGGACCGTTTAGGCCCGCTTCTAAACGGGCTACAAAATGCTTGGCCCAACCCGCCTATTATGTATGGCGGGGCGAGCTGGCCCAACGGGCCAAGCCCGTTTTGACGGCTCTAGTGCTAACTATGCTCCGTCTCATCATGTGACCGTCTTATGCAAGTGCGTTTCTAAATATAATAGTTTTTGTTAATTCAAACAAGACGGATCGAATAAAACACAATCAAAACCGCACCCAACTCACAATCGAACGAAACAAGCAAGAAATTGAAGAACACAAATGATTTACGTGGTTCGGCATAAAATGCCTACATCCACGGGATTAGGACACTCTCAATACTATCACAATCAAGTCGATTACAGATTAAACCACTTAGATCTCACTATTGGATCATCTGAGCTCCCAACTATCAAAGTATGAACCCTAATTCCCAATATGATGAGATGAATGATGAATCTCACAACTAACTGAGGGGAAAACGAATACACCTCACTACTTAAACATCTGAACGTCCGATCTTAAGTCTTGAGGCGGTTACAAATGAAATTTGGTTAGAACAAACGCGTGCCATGCATGTGTGTAGCATGTGAGTAGTGCGCGCGATTCAGACGACTTAATCCACCTCTAGCGACTCAACAACGGACCAAGACAAGTAACAAGAGCTTCCAATTGAAATGGCCTTCAAACTCTTACTGAAAACCCCCCACAGTGTTAGTTCTTTCAGCATACAATATCAGTTCTCCAACTGAACAGTATCAGTTGTCAAAACTAAGAATACTCAGTTCTCCAACTGAACAGTATCAGTTGTCAAAACTAAGAATACACTTTCCAGCTGACCTCACAGTTTTACTAAATAATACTCTCTCTGTCCCATACTTGTTTGTACATTTTCCGTTTTGGTCAATCTCACACTTGTTTGGACATTTTCTTAAATGACAATAAATCAACATTATTCTTTACAACTATATCCTCTCAATATCTAAAAAATTATACCTTATGTCATTACTTTATACACACTAAAAATCACTTTATCCTCTTATCTACTTTCTAATAAAGTAGAAATATCTATAATACCCTCAACAAATACCGGGCCTATAGTAAATATATAAAAGACTATGGGATAGAGGGAGTATTACTTAATTAATAATAATTATTTTAATGAAATAATATTAGTTGTGCACCAATGACACTGTGTAACTGTTTCATATATCATCATAGATCATGTCAATAACTTTAGTTTATCAACTCCACCATGATGAAAATATAATTTAAATCCTATATCATTTAAATTTATTTCTAACATCTTAACAAGTTAAAACTTGATTACACTATTGCATGACACAATTTGCTTCTAAACTCCTTTACTATAAAAATAATCATTCATCTCGACTATATTATATTATAGTAGAGTTACTTAATATTTGCAACTTTTTATTAATTGAAACACAATTTGTCTTCATGTGTATATAAATTAGAAGGTTAACGTATTACTTGGAATTTTTATATGGAAACATAATATTTAGAAATGTGAATGGGCCCAAATGGTAACGAAACGGCCCAAAGTCAAATAGAGGAGGGGGAGTGTGTTAGCATGAGAAGAGCACGTGGGAGGCACGAGGTCCCCACACGCGTGAGTCCTCCGATAGTTGACTCTTGCGGCATGAACTGAACCTCCGCTCTTTTATTGGTCCACGTGGCTGCAACACATTGGTCCAACAACCCCGCCAAAATGTATCTGTACGGAATCAAACAAAAACAAGAGCCAGCCAGGGTGGTTCAAACGTCAAAATCATATAATTATAAAGGAGCGAATCAATTTTTAATAATAATTCATTTCAATAATAATAATAATAATAATAATAATATTTGTTTGAATCTGTGAGGATGAAGCATCGAAGAGAGGCCATTAAATTGCAGCTGAATTCCGTTGCTGGAGCTTCCCCTTTTGGTTCTTCCTCGCCATTGATGAAAGGTGGAGGTGCTGGTGGTGGCGCTTCACTCAATGGGCGGCGGAGAATCCGACGATTGGCCGGCGCCTTCCATTGCACGTGCAAAACTCATCGATGCGCCAATTCTTTTCTTTGTAGTTACTCATAAGGCGTTCCGTGCGGAGCTCGCTTCGATTCACCATGTGGCGGCCGAGGCCGCTCATACTGGGGACCTCCGCCGTGAGCTTTTGGTTGACCTCGCTCGGAGGTTGGAGTTTTTGAAGCTGGTATCGGACTATCACAGTGTTGCTGAAGACGAGGTTAGCAAAAAATTCTCATTCTGGTTAATTGAATCCACATAAGTTCTCAGTGGAATTACTTCATGATTCGTAGCTTGAGCTGTAGTAGTATACTATTGAGGTAGGAGATTAGTAAATTGTGAATGATATTGACTTATGTGACTGTGAATAACAAATTTAGGGCTTCTATTCGTGCACCTCATCATATTTGAACTAATGACCACTAAAACTAAACAATTAAGATGAATAAATCTTCCAGGCTTTTGTTAAATTGGATAAAATGCAATTGATGGACATAAAATGTTTCCCTCTCTCTCATATTTGAGTGAACAACTTACCTGATCAAAGGACAATTAGAACCACTTTGTGTTGCCTGAACCTTGTCAATTGTCATGCTCAAGAGATTTCGTATTGGATTATAACACTAGATTTGTCTAATACATTCTCTGTCTACTTGCAATTTTAGCACTATACCTTCAAATTGAGCTTTTGATCTTCTTATTCAGCATCTTCCAAGTGTGGCAATAACTCAAAAGTTCCAAATTTACTTCTTAAATTACAACAGGTTATCTTTCTGGCATTAGACGCCAAAGTAAAGAATGTGGTGCCAACATATGCCCTTGAACATAGTGCTATTGATGTTAACTTCAGCTTTATCTTTGATCACTTGGATGTCTTAATGAAGAAAGATGAATGCACACCTGAGATGTTTCAAGCGCTTATTTCTTCCATAAGTACTGTGCAGGCCATGATTTGTCATCATATGCATAAAGAAGAGGAGCAGGTAGCTATCAAATAATTCAAATTTGGTAGCAGCAATTTTTCTGTTTTTTTTCTTCCCCTCGGGTCCAAATAATATAGACATGGATGCATAACATTTTCCAAATAACCTGATGTGTTCCTATTCATTATTTATTTGGCTTAAATCTCGACGATTGAGCAGAAGCAGTAAAAAGTTTAATCAGAACAATGAATCATAATAGGTATTCCAATGATCCAAATATGTACCTGGTTCTTACATCACTTCATTAGATCTCTAATATGGATACTATGATCAGCTTGTCAAGAGTCATTTGAGAACCAAAGAATTTAGGTGCGGATCAAATAGTAAGACCAGAAAATTCTGGACACACTAGCATTTCTATCTCAATTTTTTTTTCCTAAACACCCTCATTAGTTTAGTATCTGAATTTTGCATTCTCTTGCATGTGTTGAATGTGAATGGTTAAAAAGGTCATATAAGTTGGAAAGTCTATTTAAACTTTGCTATTGCTATCAGTATCATATTTCTGGCCTTCTTTTTGTTCTTTCTCTTTGTTTATTATAATAATTATTTTAATTGCAACTTCATCCCAACCAGATTAACTTTACAGATATTCTATTTTATGCTCATGTGGATGCAGGTTTTTCCATTGCTGATGGAGAAAATCACTGCGGAAGAACAGGCTCAGCTAGTCTGGCAGTATATGTGCAGTGTTCCCATCATGATACTGGAGGAATTTTTACCATGGATGATTCTTCATCTTACTTCAGATGAAAAATTAGATGTTCTAAACTGCATAACGCTTATCATACCGAAAGAAAGACTACTTCAAGAGGTAGATCCTAAGGTACAATCGTGAAGCTATCTACTTAAGTTTCTGGAATTAACTCTGGCCTCCACAGGTTGTAATTTCATGGATTCAGCTTGAGGAAAGATCTCCTTCTGATGCCGACATATATGGAAAAGGGTACCGACTTTTAAATGGATTGTCCAGTTCCACGGACATACATAAGCTATTCCCTTTGCAACTCAAGGAAACATGTTCAGAGCAAACTAATGATGTTGAAGTCCCCATCAAGGGTATTTACTTTTGGCATGCTGCTCTGATAAGAGATCTCTATGATATTATAGAGGAATTATATCAAATAAGTAGCTCAAACAGCTTCTCAAGCTTGCCTCCTGTCATTGTTCAGCTAAAATTTTTTGCAGATGTATTGGTCTTCTACAGGTAACCACCAGTCAAACTAGACCTCTCTTATCTTTAGTTATCAGGGTTATTATAGCCATCTAAAACTATTACATCATTAAGATTGATTACCTCATCTCATTAATGACCTTTCCTCAGCAATTCTGTTTGAAGAAATATAAATAGATCAGCAACATACTAAGCAATGGTGAAAGCTACTTTTTAATTTTCATGTTTGTGCAGATATTAGCAGAGATATGGTTAATGAAATTTAATAATGCAGCAGCATATTTTATCTTTTTGGGTATTTGCATGCTCATTTATTGCTTATTGACATTTTTCTTCCCTCATTTTATTGCAGCAATTCTTTGGACAAAATTTTTAATCCATTGCTAAATCTTCTTTCCAAGAATAGTCTATCTTCTTTCGGTCCACTCATTGATGAATGCCATATTAAAGGTCTTCAAAGATTTCTGTTCTATGAACATCAAGGTTCAGCACAACTAAAAAGCTTTGTAGAGATGCTCTGTCAAGAACTGAAATCTCTTGTAAGGGGGCTCGGAAATAACCTGACCTTTCTTGAAACGGAGGTACAATTTACATTTGATTTGTTTGTTTTTTTGGTGAGAGAACACATCTTGTTGACAAAAGCTAGGGATTGGTGCCACCTTTTTAATTTCTCATGGAGTTGCTCATAGTTTTTCTACACTGGTATATGAACTCAGTTTTGTTCACTAAATTTTGAAGCTTACCCTGATATGACGAACTTAGACTGGAGCGTGACTGGTATTTACTGAAAAGATATTTTTAGGTTTTCTAGAATCTAGCTATCTTGCCAACACTTTTATTGTAGACAATACAGACTCATTTATGTAACTAAAGCAATGCATCACTGGAATTAAATTGTGAATTAACAAGTCAATGTTTCTATGATGTATCTACAGAAAACTATAATACATGTTTGATAGTTAATGGAATTTGGAAATCATAGTCAGATATGGATATGTATAAAACTTATCGAATTATATTTACATTGTGGAAAATATATTACATGCGTTTTGTTGGAGTTCCGCCCAATAGTAAGTTCCACTCAACTCACTAGCAACTTACAAGCTACTTCATCATCAAGTCATTTAGTTGGTATGTCCATCAAGTACCCAAGTATGTGGATTTGATTCATTTTCATGAGTTTCAAAGTGCACCACCACTTACATGATCAGAATCTGTTTAATTAATTGCAGTAAAATATTTCCATGTATTGCTTTTTATTTTTCTCTTGAATTTAAATTAAAAACTCTTATTATGGTCTAAACAAGAGCTTAATTTTGTTATCTCAGTAACTTTATTCTTCAGTTTCTTCCAGGTTTTTGTATCTATTAGTGAGAGTTGCACTAGAGAAATGCAGCTGTGGTTACTCTACACATTCCTTCATATGATGCCACTTGGGCTGCTAAGGTGCACAGTGACTTGGTACTCTGCTCACTTAACTGAGAACCAGTCCAACTCTGTTCTAAAGAACATAAAACCTGGATGTCCCTCAGTAAGTAATTCTTTCACATCCATACTTTACGAATGGGTTCGAGCAGGTTGTTCAGGGAAAATGTCCATCGACAGATTTAGACACAATCTGGAAGAAATGTTCAACGGTAGAAGCTTTTACTTGGCCAAGCAAAATAGGCAGGAAGCTGCGTCATCTGATCAGACTTTCGAGTCAAACTTAACAACAAACACAAACAAAAGCTTGGCAATTCCCTCTTCTTCCGTCTCTACAACAACTGATGGGCATGATGCAATTTATCCTAGTGCCAGCGGGACAAAGCTTCACATATTTTTTTCTCAGATGTTCAAAAAGACTCAAAAGAATCTTGCAGAAACTGACCATGCTACTTCTCTGGGCCTCGAGTCTAGACCAATGGATCTCATATTTTATATCCATAGAGGTCTCTTAAAAGACCTGGACTATCTTGTCAGCTTATCAGCTAAGCTGGGAGCAAATCTTGGATTTCTTTCTGACTTCAAGAAATGCTTCAAACTTTTCCGTATCATATACCAGATCCATAGTACCTCGGAGGATGAAATTGCTTTTCCAGCTCTGGAATCAAAGGGAGCGCTTCAAAACATAAGCAGCTCCTACTGTATTGACCATAAATTGGAAAACATATATTTCAGTAAAACTTCCAAAATTTTGGAGGAGATCTGTGAATTGCATGATCATGAAGGCAGCAGTGAGACTAGGAAGCTGTGTTTAAAGCTCCATGAGACATGCATGTCTATGCATAAAGTACTATCGGACCATATATATCGTGAAGAAGTTGAGATTTTTCCTTTGTTTATAGGGCGATTCTCCACTGAGGAAGAAGAAAAGATTGTAGGACATATGCTTGGGAGGACAGGAGCAGAAATATTACAAGAAATGATACCATGGCTAATGGCATATCTAACATCTTCTGAGCAGCATGAAATGATGTCATTATGGCTTAGGATTGCTAGATATACCAAGTTTGATGAATGGTTAAGAGAGTGGTGGGAAGGTACAGCGGAATATAACATGTCCGCAGTGGAAGAGAAATCACAGCTTCTCTCATCGGTTTCTGACCCCCTGGAAGTTGTTTCAATGTATCTCTTGAAAGATGGTACTCAAACTCAAAGAGTTGGTGATAACAAAAAGATACGAAAGGAATTCGATTTTAAGAATTCTGGATCGTCCAATGCTGATAAATCAACTTTTACTCAGTATCAACGTTTAAGTAAGTACCAGAGCGAGGTTGATAAGAAGAGGTACAATGAAAAGAATGACACTCTACAGAGTAAAGAACAACAGAAATTGAGCAATCAAGAACACTCTCTAAGCATAAGTGAGGAAGAGCTGGAAGCTGCAATAAAAAGAGTATCTGGTGACTCTACTCTGGATTCTGAAAAAAAATCCTATGTACTGCAGAGTTTGCTAATGAGGTAATAAACACAATACTTTGTTGTTGTGCCCATTTATCCAAAAAATAATGTTGATACATTTGTACACGGGCAAACATTATCACTGTTTACGTGAAGCTTGTGACTTAGAAAAAAATTAAGTTATTATAGTTGTTCATAAAAGTAAATTGTTGTTTATGCATGTTATATTGAGGTTGACTTTTCCTTTAATTACAGCCCTTGGATTATGACGCAAAAGACGTTTCCCCAGGAGGCTTGTGAGGAAGATCATGATGAAGAAATTCCAGGTCAATGTCCTTCCTACCGAGACCACCTCAAATTAATGTTTGGTTGCAAGCATTACAAGAGGAATTGTAAGCTTCTTGCCCCATGTTGCAACAAGCTTTTCACATGCATACGCTGTCATGATGACCTAACTACTGATCATACTGTGGACAGGTTAGACTAACATCACTAAGTTGATGCACCATTTTCTTTTTACATTTTACACGCATACTGAGACTGGTATTTCTTGCTTCAGAAAAGCTATTACAAAAATGATGTGCATGAAATGCCTAGTTATTCAGCCAATCGGCCCCAAATGCACGAGTCAATCTTGCAGTGGCTTCTCCATGGGAAAATACTACTGCAGGATTTGCAAATTGTTTGATGATGAACGGTGAGTTTGTTATGCTTGTCTCATTTTCCTTGAAATTTTAACTTCTAGTCTTTATGCTCCCCGTCTTTATAATGCATCATGCAATTGGCAAGTGATTGGAAAAAAAATGTCCTTTGTCTTATATTTTTACGTTGCAAAATTAGCTTGAGATTTAATCCGATGACTCTATATGAAAAAGAGCAGAAAAAGTGGTTCGACCTACAAGAGTGCAGAAAAAGAGCAGCAAGAGTTGATAGATTATTTATGTGATATTATACAAAACGAAGCATATATTTGTTGAGATTGTACAGAATGCAATACATAGACCAGTTTAGGTAAATGTATGTCAAAAAACTGACCTAAAAAATTGATTGCAAAAATTTAATCTAAACTGAGATTTCATATGCGAGGTAAGCAAGTTATAACACAATGCAAGTAGGCATAAACTTAGCAAAACAGGAGAGGAATTTACCAATCGGCAGAATTTCTGTTCACCTGCAGTGCAATAGACTAAGAAATTAGGGGAAGCTAGTGTTTACTTTGGCCCAAAATTAATATAGTAAGCTCACAATTTTTTTTAACTCTTTTCTAATAATAGAGAAAAGGATAGTTGTCCCTTCTATTTTAATGAAATTTTGTTTGGCAACTATTTCTAATATAATGCTGTACTTTTCTGAATAGTATTGACATGAGGAATCTGGAGAAGCATATATATCACTGCCCTTACTGCAACTTGTGCCGACTAGGGATGGGTCTGGGCATCGATTATTTCCACTGTATGAAATGCAATGCATGCATGTCAAGGTCTCTCTACGTACATGCATGTAGAGAGAAGTGCCTCGAGGATAACTGCCCAATTTGCCATGAGTACATCTTCACATCAAACTCTCCAGTCAAGCAGCTTCCATGTGGCCATTTTATGCATTCATCTTGTTTCCAGGTATTCGTCTCATTACATTTTATTTCTGATTAACTCTTCATTATGAAAATCTTATTCTCCCTTTTATTGTGGCGCTAGGAATACACTTGTTCTAACTATACTTGCCCAATCTGTAGCAAGTCACTGGGCGACATGCAGGTTAGTTGAATTCCTTCCTTATAACATCAACTCCCGTCATTCCTGGTGAAATTACATACAAGTCTCATATATATGTGATTGCAAGTGCATATTGTCAAAGATATATATATACACAAAATTGAAATGTGGAGCACCATAAGTAATATCTTAGATGCACATGAGGAGCGCAAAAATGAAATAGGGATCAATATAAGATTATAAGTAAACATTGGCTAGCTGCTCATGTACATATTGTCAAAGATAATACTTGTGTGATGAACTTAAGTTGTAGATGATAAACTTTGGACATACCATACTTCTTTATCAGCCCCAAATATCTAAATCTGTTAAATATTGTAATTTCATCAGGCATCCCAAGTTAGAAGTAGGAAAACATGCTATAAATTTATAGTTATGCTTTAAATATTGTTTGCCTTGTTGAAGAGTTGGATTCTTATCTCCATCTGCTTTTTTTCCTACCTACCTTAAACCTTTTTTCCCCTTTGGACATTAATAAAAATATTCTGCACATTTCTCTTTTAATCCATGAAATAGGTAAGTAACCAAACATGTAGCCTTTATAGTCTGCATTCAATTTTAATTTGCATCCCAGAACCTCCAGTACAAAAGAAATAAAACAGAGAAATGCATTCTTTTGAGAAAGGAAAGAAAAGGAAGAAATATTGTATTTTATGCCTTATATTACTGTCTCGGTTCATATTTTTTCTCCTATATTCAGGTCTACTTCGGAATGTTAGATGCTTTGTTAGCTGAAGAAAAAATTCCAGAGGAGTACTCAGGGCAGGTTCAGGTAGATTATATTGTGCACGCAATATTATTTATGGTTCTTAAATATGAAATTAAAATAAAATAACTGGTCCAAGTTAAAATCGTTGAAGATGTTTATGCAATGAATATGCAGGTTATACTATGCAACGACTGTGGGAAAAGAGGAAATGCCACTTTTCACTGGCTTTACCACAAGTGCCCATATTGTGGTTCATATAATACAAGACTTTTGTGACAATTTTTCTTTAGTTAGTTGGTATTTTGTAAGGTACCACGTATAGTTGATGCAACTTGTACAAAACAGTTGTTAGTTTTCGGGTCATTTTTTTCTCTCTAGTCTAGTCGAGAGATTTTGGAAACGTGAACGACTGTGAGGCGATTTGTATCTAAGTTGAATATGTAAATACCCTAGTTCTTATTACTCAGATTTTGTAAAATTGGTCCCAGTTTGGTGGCTCCGATTAGACATAGATTAATAAATTATCGGCTGTGATTTGATTGAAAATGGTCAGGCTCAGGCCTTTGATTAAGGAGAAACTCGAGCCTATTTACTCTTCTGTTTTGTGGCCTGTTTGCAATGTTTCTGGAGCATGT
Source organism: Stenogyne calaminthoides (assembly GCA_037126765.1). NCBI lineage: Eukaryota > Viridiplantae > Streptophyta > Magnoliopsida > Lamiales > Lamiaceae > Stenogyne > Stenogyne calaminthoides. The sequence goes on from JBBCBC010000015.1 coordinate 408,961, forward strand.
ACAAGATTGTGCCTCTTATAAAATTAACCAACAGATGCATCTTAATACTCCAGCTCCAATTTCCATTTGTAACTTTTCAGTTTTTGCAACAACTACTAAGGATAAACCAGTTGACAGGGTGCATCTAGGCTTATCTACTCTGCTAACTATTGCAATGAGCTTCTCAAGTGTATTATAGCTAATAACCTATCAAAGTGAGAAATGAAACTGAAAATAGTCATTGCGATGACTTGTAGAAAGTGACTTGGAATATTCAACCCCAACATGTCATTTCGATGTTCAGTGATTGAAGTAGCTGGATCAATGTTTACTTATGTTGAGAGATGAATTTGATAAATGCTTTTTTATTAGATTCCAAAACCTCTATAAGCAGAAGAATATCAAAATATCTTGGTAGAATTAGTCAAACTCGTTTGTCAGGCTAGTTGGTCGGGATGAATATCTGCACAATGTATAGTCAGCAGTGGAGATGTTAATCCGGACCGGGCTAAATGGGTCGGCCTGTTTAAACCTATTATATGCAGGGTTAGGGCCGAGCAATGGTAGGCCCATTTAAAACCGGGCCTTTTTGGCCCGGACCGGTAAGCCCGCGGGCTAAATGGGCTAGCCCGCCGGTTAACCGGGCCAGCCCGATTGGCCCGCCTTGTGTTGTGTTAATATATATAATATATTTTTCTCTATAATTTTATGAGTTAGTCCAAGATTAATATCAAATCATGACTAATTTATAAAGGTGGGATCTTGGAGATGTGACAGTAATTCCAAAATTAAAATACCAAGTCATAATTAATTAATTTAACTATAAACGGAAAAGGTCAAGTTAGTCTTCATCTTCTTATTTTTATTGCTCTGTTCCTATAAATTGTGTTTGGACTTATGACTTATGATCTAGATGTTGGAGTATCAACTATCATCTGTTGTTTAATTTTGGAGAATTTGAGTATCAACTATCATCTAGATGTTCTATTACATGTCATGTTTTGTTTTTTCAAAGATACAACACATAACCTTTTTGAAAAGAGGACAATGTGTGATATATATATATAATTTTTCAAAATTTATTGGGAACCCGTTAGGTGGCCCGTTTAGCCCGTAACCCACTAGGGTTAGGGTTATGTCTCAACTATTAGTGGCCCGTTTAAATTAACCGGTTAAGGTCCGGGACCATTTAGCCCGCGGCCCTATAGGGTTGGCCCTAATGGTTTAGGGCCAACCCGTTTAACATCTTAGTTATCAGGTTAGATTTCCAAAATAATTTTGAAGACTAAGCCATTGGGCAAGTCATCTGAAGAAGTAGTACAAATTAAGGGGCAACTCAACATGTATCAAGATTTTGCCAATACATCTGAAGATCTGAAAAGTACAATCAACCTGAGTAGAAGATTCAGAAGACCTGAAGATCAGTCTTTGTATTTATTCGTAAAAATGTACGTTGGACACTAAAGCTGAAGAATGATAAAGCCAAGTCATCTGTAGACTTGAAGACAAGAAGACTGAAGTCATATGTCTTGAACATTTATGAGGATAACAAATGACTATTGGGATTCAAATCGGACAAGAAGAATGACAGACTTAAAAGTCTATAGTTTGTTTAAGATTGTTCATCCATCAGTGGAGTTGTCTTCAATAATCGTTGGAATGTCTCTGCAACCTGCAGCTGATAACCAATCAAAGCTTGACTTTACGGATTCTGAACCTGAAAGGGATAGGTCACTGAACAAGTCAAAACCTCATTTTGGACGGTCTGCATAAATGGTGTAAACAAACATTAAATGCATATTTCCTTAAGTTTGATAAGGGCTTGTTAAAACGTCAGATATAACAGTTAGCAAATACACAAATGGAGATTTTGAAGAGCTATCTCTCCACCGTATAGTAATTTGAAAACTCTATAAATACAAAAGACCTTAGACTCAAACAAGATTATGGGAATAAAAAATTTCAAAGAGCTCACGTCTATTCTAAGCACACTTTTAAACACTCGAAACCATAAGAATTTTCCAAGTGTTTCTATATTGAACAGAGTTCAATAATGTATTAATCTAAGCTACATAAAAATATCATAAGCTTAGAAAGAGATATCATAATCTTTACCATTGTTATCAATTGTAAATGATATCTCAAGTGAGTTGGAAAAGAAAATCAAACTCAAACCATATAGCTTGAGAGAAGAGATAGAAGTTAAGTTTTGGTTGGGTTGGGGTGGAGCAAGTAAGGTGAAAGTGTTATCAATCTGAAAGCTTGTGTTGTGATGTAGTCTGAGAACTATGACTCAAAGTTTATCCTAAGAAACATGTCACTTGAGAGATATTGATTTGTTCAATACACTTTGATACTCTAAAACAAGGAATTCTAATAATAAGAAATTCTCGTTTCCAACTTGGCATTAATTACGGAAAAAAGTTCTTCCAACTTCTTCTCCATAAGATCGGTTCTTTCCTTCTGTGTCTCTGTGAAGGAATTCGACACGTCGGACAAATTGATAGAGTTAAGACAATGGAAAAATTGAAATACATAATTTATTAAAATACATAAGCTCCTCAAATGAGGCCATAGAGAATAAATCTCTTCCACAACTGAAGTTGTCAGCACTATCAATGATTTGAGAACATCTTCTCCACATGCCTCTCACTCAACGTTTAATAAGATAAATTTTCAAATTAAAAATCGATAGTATCTTTAAATTTTGACAGGGTTTTATTTTTCATATCTTATTCTTCCAACTATTTAATTCAATCAACATTATAATTTTTTTAAAAGAATTCGACAAAATATCATTTAATAAAATCCTATTCTCCAATTAATATACCATTAATTCAGGAATATGTGTATCAATTTTTGACTAAAATTAATTAATTTGGAACAAATAACAAACAATATCGAACAATGCAATTCGCAAAACTACCATTTCCCACATCCATCCTCAACTCTAACATCAGTTATACCAACTCTATCATTCAAATTTGATCGATCATCGATTCTCAAAATTCAATCGATTATCGATTCAAATAGGTATACCAACATTTCGGTATAGAACAATATATATATCATTACCTTTAAAAAATATAGCTATACTGAAATTTAAATACTTTATTAGTAAGTATTTTTCATAAACTGAAATGTACCAGGATGAAATTTTACATACTTAAAATTTTGGTACAAAATACGATACATAAATGTATTTTTACTGAATAATATCGTGTAATTCAAATACATTTTTAAATAATATTAATTATTTTTATTGAATAATATTAATTATTTTTAGTTATACATCAATTGGACATTGCATGCGTACACGAAATTTAAATGCTCTCGTGAATTTATGACCGAACAATTTAATTTATTTTTTTTTTTTTTTAAAGATAAAGATGAAATTTAATTATTTGTTTTATAATTGTTTTCAAGTATAATATGCACACGTCTCACTTCCTAATGTCGTTGGTCGTATGCAACGACTTAGTAAAAATAAAACAGCGATTTCTACCGAATTCAACAGTAGCCACCCACCCAGCGAAATAACCCGACCCGATAACCCGCCACAAATCCGGCAAATACCCATAAAAACCTCAAATCATTCCCACCTGCAAATCGCATTAAGCCGGAAAAATCAAATCTATTCAGCGAGGTATTGCCGGTATACGACGCCGCCGGATTTTCTCATTGCAGAAAACGAAGAGCACAAGGATTTCAATTAGCGACTTATTTAGAAGCCGTCAAAATGGTGAAGACGACGAAGGGGGGTAAAACCATGAACCCTACCGATGCATATAGAAAAGGGCTACGCAAAAAGGAATTGAAGCGGGTAATTTTAGTTTCCTGTTTGGTTTGATTGCTGCTGTTCTTGTATGATTGTGTGTACTTGCTATTATGTCTTCTTTTTCTTCCTCGGTTGTATCTGCAATGTGAATTTATGAGTTATGGATGTTGGCGATTTGATTGCCGTGTATTAGTAAGTTCTTCAATGGTTAAGTTTAATGAAGCAGGGTTCTGCATTATAGACTTCTAATTTTTATGTTGATGCTATTGTACAGAACAAAAAGGAGAGAAAGAAGGTCAGGGAGGTAGGAATCTTGAAAAAGGATCCGGAGAGTTTGAAGGATCAGATTCAGAAGCTGGAAGCAATGAGTAAGTTCCTAAGAGATGACCAGTGCATTTGTTTTGTTTGTGTGTCAGTTTTGATACACGTAGTCTAGTTTGTTTTCCTCTTTAGTATGGGGTTTTAGAGGTGGTGGTGGTGGTGGTGTATCCATTAGCATGCAGTTGAGTTGTGACTTCTTGAGAAGTTCATCTTTGGTCCTCATTCCCATGTTGTGTGTTAGTGCAAAGCAGTAGCAGTGGGTGGCTGAGTTTCAACTTTTGTGATACCACTGTAGCACCTGTATTTTCTGTTCTTTTTCTTGGTTGAACTTGTAGCTAGTTCTAAAACCTCTGCTATGGTTTCACCGGCCATCTCTTGTCTCTGGGTTGTAGTTGACCTTGGTTATCTCAAAAAAGAAAGTCTGTCGAGTTACAATAAGTCAGTATGCTATTTGCATGCTTGAGTTGTAATAAAGCTACTAACAGTTTTTTCTTTGGAGTCCCTGCTTAAACCCTTGATAGATTTTATATCTGGTCTATCGTTGAGTTCATGGTTAAATAGTTATTTAGTTTGGATGTTCAATGCATACTTTTATTATAATAAATCAACATCATGCGTGCCATCTCTTTGACTGGTGTCTGATGCAGTCATTCTCGACTAATATGGCATATGTTATGTGCAATTCCATTTTCCAAGTCGCTATCTATGACTATGTGTGTTTGTTGGGTGGTGGGGGGTGGGTGGGGGTCATTAATATGTGTGTCACTGGCATCTGATATAGTCCTGCATTCAATTTCTTTTGTGGGAGATATGGAAAATACTTATTGTTTACATGTAAATCTTAATATTTGTTATATTGACTCTTAATATTTGTTATATTGACTCTTGCAGAGGCAGATGGTGCTTTGGACAAAGCTAGAAAACACAAAAAGAGGCAACTAGAAGATACCCTCAATCTTGTTATCAAGAAGAGGAAGGTAATTCCTTGTTTTAAGCCATTCAGTGTACTTTATTAATATGCTTTCTTGAATATGAATGATAATTTTCGTCCAAAATATAGGATAAATTGGACTAGACTGCATATCGGGCGGCCATCAGTAATTATGTATAAGTAGGGTGCATCTTGTCTTATATACTCTGCTTACCTATTGCAATAGTGTAAGGCTAATAAACCTGCTAGTTTGAAAAGAAACTGAAAATTGTGATTGCAATGCCTTGTAGAAAGTGACTATATCTGAAATCCAGAGAGAGAATAAACTGCAGTCTGCTTTGTTGTGCATTTCAGCATTGTATCCACAGAGAAAATAAATAATATAACAGATAGTTATTGAAAGAAAAGTGAAACAATTGAGGTTTCAACTTTCAGCTGTTTAACTAAAATGTGCTTTTTGTACCAATAGATGGATCTTAACTCTCCAGCTCCAATTTCCCATTCTTTAAGTTCTAAGTTTTTGCAAGAAGCCAAGAACTAGTTTGAATGTGGAAACCTCATCAAAATACTGAATAAGAAAGGATAAACCGCTTGACAGTATGAGTAGGGTGCATCTAATCTTATGTACTCTGCTAACTATTGCAATAAGTATGGCTAATAACCTTTCAGCATGAGAAGAAACTGAAAATGGTGATTGTGATGCCCTGCAGAAAGTAACTTGGAATATTTCTGAAATTCAAGGAGAAATCTGTTGGCTACGTGATTTTTTTAGCATGAAATCAAAGAAAGTAGAAATGATATAAGATAGATAGTTTCCAATTGAAAAGAAATGTATTCCAATTCAGAGCACAATTCCCAGGATACATCAATCATGGGTTTGTTGTGCTACACGTTTACAAAAACCAACCAATGCATTTAAAAAATCAATATATTTTTTATTATGGTTTTACATTTTTTAGAAATCAAACATGTAGTTTTGTGTATTTGTGTTGTTTATGAAAATTGCTGTTGTGGAGAGCTATCAAATCCTTATAAGGGGATAATGCACTACATATAGTTTAGTTCTGTTTACGGCCTTTCCTTTTTTTTCAAAATATAATGTCATTTGTGTCTATTTTATTTGCTATTAAGGAATATGAAGACAAAATGGTGGAAAAAGGTGAAGCACCAGTCATGTACAGGTGAAGAAGTCTTAACCTATGTTTCATTAACTAATTAATTTTCTTCACTAGTTAAGTTGAGTTCGTAATCTGTAAGTTTGGTGGTTGATTTTTGTGCAGTCATTTGGCACCTGTTAGAAGGCGACCTACTGCAGAAGAGGAAGAAAGGGTCAAGCATCCAAGAGCTGAAGTAAGTTTATTTTAATTTTGATCCTTATTTCTATAAACTTTTCAGCTGATCTGTCAGCATACACTTACCAATCTTTTCATGCAGGACTCGGTCTATTATCACCCGACTCTGAATCCTTCTGGAGCTCCTCCACCTGGAAAACCTCCAATGTTCAAGTCATCAATAGGTATGTTATAGACCTATAGTCCTTTTTACATATTTCCAAAAGTATGATTACAAATCCTCCCCCCACCCCCCGTAGATCTTCTTTCTTTTTACTTCCCCAGAACACTATCTCCTTTAATGCCCCCCTAGGATACCCTACCAGAAACTTCAGGGAGTAATGTGACATCATCATCAAATGCAGAAACTGATGATGCCACTTTAACCGCCCCCCCTTTACCACCACCACCACCACCACTCTTGTCTAGTGCAGGCTTGGATTCTGGAGACGGCACTATTTTACCCGTGTCTTTGCCACTGCCGCCGCCTCCCCCTATGCCGTCAAGGCCAGCAAATGCAGATATTACATCATCATTACCTCCACCACCCCCTCCTTCTGGCCCACCGCCAAAAGAACTACTCGCTGTTCGTCCTCCACTTCCTCCACCCCCACCTGTTCACCAACCACCTCCCCCTGGTACTGCTGGTAATGAGAATGCAAAATCAGATGATTCAGCTTCCAGAGATTCAATTCAGGTATAGATAGTTATTCCATTCAAATAATTGCATGGAGCACATCATAATTTAGGTCACAAAATATTGATTTATTCACGTAATAAAATAGGTGTGGTTTACATAATTTTAGCTGGAGTAAGTCTCTTGTACACCATAACGAAATGGGATAGCTCAAGTGGTTTATAGCACCACTACCTAGGCCCATGAGGTAACTGGTTCGAGTCATGGGGAGGGGTTGGGAAAAAAAAAGTCCCGTGTACACCATTTGTATGGTGCAACTGTACACAACTAATACTTTTGATCGAAAACAGCTAGTGCTGTTCGGTAAAAACAACTCAATACTGACCAACTAATGTTGTTCAGTTAAAACAACTAATAGCGTTTGAAAATGTACTTGACTTTGTCTTTTAAGTTAATGGCCTTTACTTGCTGATTTTGTATTAGATGCCAACTAATCTTCCTCCACCGCCTCCACCAATCGGGCCACCCCCGAAGTTGGGAGATACAAAATCTGAAGGCTCATCTTCTGAATCAGATGCAAAAACTCTTGATGCCAAAGATCTTCTGAAAATGGCCCCACCACCACCACCTTTAAGGCAACAGCCTCAGGTGCCCGGAGCTCCCTTGGGCCCCAATTTGCAGCTTGATGTACTTCCTCCAGGCATTGCACGTTTTCTGCCTCCGCCACCGCCACCCACTGATATGCGGCCTCCTCCTGGAATTGGTGGGCAACCCGTTCATCCTGGACTCATGGTCCCGCTTTTGCCAAGACCACCTTTTGGACCTCCCCTTGCGCCTCCACCGATGATGATGAGACCACCACTTCCACCTGGGCCACCTCCTATTCCACAAGATGACCTTAATATAAGACTGTCTGTACCTCAGAAGCCATCCTACATTAAATCAGCTGCATCCACTGTTGTAAAGAGGCCTCTGGCACAGCATACGCCTGAGCTGACAGCCATGGTGAGTTTATCCTTTTGCATGCATATTCTAAATTACCAAATCTGTTGAACTTGTTACATAATGGGCACTGTTATTCATAATTCCATGAACCAGGTTCATATATAACTTTTGTCCATATAAATTGGGAAAATTTGTATTTTGGTCCACTTTGTAACCTGGCGTTACTCTTTTTCAGATTCCTGCATCCGTACGAGTTAGGCGAGAGAGCGCCGCCCCAAAATCGAAGCCAAAGGCATCAATTCCTTTGACTTCCAACCGGCCCATCGTAGCTCCACCAATTGCAAAGCAAGAAATGACTGCAGCACCAAAACCACAAAGTATTGATGATTCATACACTGCATTCCTCGAGGACATGAAAGCACTCGGTGCTCTTGATAGTTAACCTGATTGACTGCTTGCTTGCAATGGTTGGGAGAGACCTGAAACAACAGGATTGTGCGATAAGAGGAAGTAATACGCATAAGGAAGGCGTCTGGTGGAGTCTTAGCAAACTGTATCGTAATGCTTGATTTTTGCTCCTCGCTTTAGCCCTTTCTTTCATTGACTAGAGTTGTATTCCTTAAAAAAGGGGCGAGATTTTTAGCCTTTCTGTATATCTCATTTCTTTGCATGAATTTTAGATGCCAACGATAAGGGAACTGTATCTATTAAGAGCCTTGTTTGCAAGTGGTTTAAGAATTCTTGATTAGTGATCTACTCTGAATTTGATGCCCAGGCATTACTTTTACGGTTAGACAAAGTCTAGTATGAAAATTTTAATACATGAAAAAACTTTAATTTACAATCAAAATCTGTAATTGGTGAAGGTAAAATAAAATTGAGTGGTTGATGGTTTACTCGGCTCAAGTTGTGCATGGTTCACCCGGCCCGAATAGGTCATAATTTAGGGTCAATTATTTAGTGTTTAGAATGTAGATGGTTGATTTATGACAATTTTATAAATTTTCATAAATGAAAATTTTCACACTAGATCTACTCTTGCGGTTATGGTATTCTGGGGGGTGCTTGGTTGGAGGAAGATGTACGAGAAAGAGAATAACTTTCCTAAGTGGGGAATGAAAGTTATTCCTTTTAATTTTGTGATGTATGGGGATTCCGAATCAAAACACTGTTCCTATACCTATACCTCTACACTACACCAAACAATTTTTTTCATTCCCTTTTCTTGTCCCTCTACAAAACACCCCCTCAATCTGTTTCATAATTAATTGGTATAGAATTCATGATTTTGACTCCATCCAATCTCCAATCCTGAAAAAAATTAAGAATATGAAAATTGCGAAACATTCCATCATATATCAGGGGTAGCAAAATTTCTACGTTATGTAAAGGAGTAGGTAAATTGGGAGACCTAGTAATAGGTAAGTTTTAAGATTGAAACTTAATAATAGGTACAAAATTGTTGTAAGTATGTGAGTACATTTATATTTTTACATGTAACTTTGGTTATGGGGGTGTTTTTAAAAACTTATACTCCCTCCGTCCCAGAAGACTTAGCACACTTTCCTTTTTGGTCTGTCCCATAAGACTTTGCACACCCATTTTTGGACATACTCTTCTACACTTAAAACCTTACAACACACACTTATTACTCCCCATACACACTTACTACCCCCCATAAAGCAATTTTTCTTAATCTTTGTGCCAAAAAGTTGGTGCAAAGTGTTCCGGGACGGAGGGAGTAAGTGATTATAGTCACCTAGAATTGTGTGAAAAAACAATTTGGAATGTTTTATTGCTCTTGTAGTAGCTTAAATATGCTCTCATAAGCTATAAATTATAAGCTTCAAAGAGGGTGCTTTTAGTAGCTTATTAGTCTATTTTTAAAACTTTTAACTTTATTTGCAAACACTATCAACTTCTTTTTGAATTTTTTTACAAACACTATCAACTTCTTCGATTAATCACTTTTCTCATAATCACTAATTTTAATCATTTATTTAAAATCATAAGTTTTTGCAAACACCCCCAAAAAACACCCTCTTTGAAGCTTATAACTTATAGTTTATGAGAGCTTATTTAAGCTACTAAAAGAGAAATAAAACACTTCAAATTGATTTTGCACACAATTCTAGATGATTATAATCACTTATAAGTTTTTAAAAACACCTCATATATATACAATCTTATTTGTTTCTATTAGTAATTTCCCCTAGTAATTTATGCTCTTAGTTACTTTTTGCAATTTATGTTCAAACTCGTTGGAAAATCTAAAATTCATCGCTTTTACTAACAACTGACTTCAATATTTTTTGGCGAATCGAAGGACGAATGATGTATCTAATTGTTTGTCACTCTGACCATCAAGTTGGTACCTCAAATTGCTCGTGTACTATGGTTTCGATTTGAGCGATTCATTTACGTCAATTCACAATCATTTTCTTGTTAGCCATTTTTCGTTAATCGAAGATTAATCCACATATCAAATAGACCGTCTCTCCAAACTTTTAACTTTGATATATCTCTCGGTCGCCTAAAAAAAGAAAATGGCCAGAAAATAGTCTCGATTTGTGATTTGCGAGCATACTTGTTGAGCAGGGCGATATAATGCTTTCCTATTCAACTTTTGGCTATTTTATGACGAATTGAAGGACGAGTGACTTGGAGAGATGGACAATTTGATATATGACTTGATTTTCGATTTGCTGAAAAATGACGGAATTTTAGACTGAAGAAGGCGATCGTGAATTAATCACTCAAACTTAAATTCATAAAATTGTAATATACATAATGAGCAATTAGACGTACACATTGACAGACTTGGAGAGACGGACAATTTGATATATAATTTGTTCTTCTATTTGCCCAAAAATAGCGGTGCCAACGACGAATTCTAATTTTTCTGACGAAAATTAAGCATAAATTGCGAAAAAATTGGTAATTAGGAGCATCCTGACACATGACAAAAATTTCACTATCGGAAATATAAAAAATTTGGGTATATCGAGATTTTTAATAAAATATGGTACCATACCGAAAGTTTTTGGCATGAAAATGATAAGTAAATTTAAAACATTCAGTAATCAAAATAAATAAAAATTCAATATTTTTGTATTTCAATAAAATTCGTTTGTACCATTTCGATATGCGTTTGAATGATTTCATTTAGTTATAAAATATTATACCATGTATCCGATAATATCTAAATTTCAATATAATATTGATAAGTATTTCTCATAGTTATACTTATTTATGTTGGAGCGTCAAGAATGAAGCAAGATCCATGAATTTGTGCATAATGGAATGGCCGTTTTCTCCCAACTACCCAATATACTACCAATTCAATAATGATTCCAAGTCAACTATTTCGATTGGTTGCCATCCCATCTTAAACGTCAAAGGCTCATATTAGGAACAGAAAACGACAGAATCAAATAATATATTAAGATGATGGATAAACATGGATTTTTTGTTTTAGTAATTGCAAGACTAATAATAGGTGGTCAAACAAATAGTATGGCGCTCGATGTTTGAATCAAGAAAGTCTTTTTTTTCTGTTTTTTAGTTATCCAGTCAAATTTCTTGTTTCTTGATGTTTGAAAACATAGTTGATGGAAAAAGTTGTTTCTTGCTGTCTATTTGCGTTTCAGTCAAGAATTTACTGAATTAGGAATGATGGGAAGCAATAGGATTATTCAGTTATTGATTTTGATGCAGTTTCTTGATTCTTGTATAGCTTTGCCACTATGTACTGATTCCAGTAAGTTTGTTTTTTTCTTTTCCAAATGTTTGATTGAAGTTTTCTTCTCTGTGGTTTTGACCTTTTTTTGCTTGCAATTTGCAGCTGCGCCTTTTACACTAAAAGCTCCTCTACAGTTCTGTCCCTACAATGAAACCACGTGCTGCAACTCGACTCAGGATTTGCGGTTGCAGAAACAGTTTGAATCCATGAATATTTCAGATTCTGGGTGTGCTTCTGTGCTTAAATCCATCCTATGTGCGGTAAGAAATTAGAAAATTATAGTTAAAATTTGTGCTGTTTGTTATATTAGTATTTCAAAATAATGGATTCCTTTTTCCTAAATCAAGATTACAACATTTCATTACTTGATAAGACTGACTGGGTTCACTGACAACATCTCAATCTGCTTGTAAAAATGAATTTAGAAACTAGAATCTGTAGCAACAAACATATATTGTAGAAAACAAAACTCAAACATGACAAATTGCATTAACTGGCTTTCATCATTGACTTTTAACCAAATGATTCTTTCTAGCATTAATATCTCATCAAGAAATGAACAAGATTGTTCCGTCAAAATGAACAAGATTTTTTCGAGTAAATCATCACCCCTTTCAAGATTACTCCAAAATAATCACACTAGTAAATATGATATAAGTCCACATTTGCCAGTCTAAACTAGTAAAGTCTCGTGTGAATTAATTTCATAGTGCAAAACTAATTTGCGTTTTTTGTGTATTCGTTAACAGTATTAGTTGTTTCATTCAAAAAATTTACTGTAGTTTGCCAGTATTAGTTGTTTCATTCAAAAGTATTAGTTGCTATATTATGAGTTGATACTTGTGAACCAACCAACCGTAGTGCGAAACTTGTACCAACTCTAATCTCCTATCTGGTGTGTTATTTATTGACAGAGGTGTGATCCATTTTCATCTGAGCTATTTGGAGTGAATTCTGTCCCTAGAAATCTTCCGGTTCTATGTAACTCTACAGTTTCACCAAACTCAACACAATCAAAGGAGGCATCAAACAACTTTTGTTCACAAGTATGGAACACTTGCCAAAATGTATCAATCTTGAACTCGCCATTTGCAGCTTCGTTACAAAACCGAGCTGGAACTCCAACAAACTCCAACACCACTAAATTAACCGACATCTGGCAGTCACAGACCGATTTCTGCAATGCTCTAGGCGGCGATTCTGATTCATCATCGTGCTTCAGTGGTTCCCCCATCGCCCTCAACTCTACCAAACCTCCTCCAACCCCTCCAAGTGGCATGTGCCTTGAGAAAATCGGGAACGGGTCCTACCTCAACATGGTGGCCCATCCAGACGGGTCAAACCGGGCTTTTTTCTCGAACCAGCCGGGCAAGATTTGGTTGGCAACAATTCCCAAACAGGGGTCAGGTGGAGTACTGGAGCTAGATGAGGGTAGTCCTTTTCTTGACTTAACTGATGAAGTTCATTTTGATACTGAATTTGGAATGCTGGGAATTGCATTTCATCCTAAATACGCCGAGAATGGTCGTTTTTTTGCTTCATTCAGCTGTGATAAGGCTAAGTGGCCCGATTGTGCTGGCAGATGCGCGTGTAATTCTGATGTGAACTGTGATCCCTCTAAACTGGCGCCTGATAATGGCGCGAATCCTTGCCAGTTTCAAAGTGTTATAGCAGAGTTCAAGGCTGATTCATCGGTAAAACGCTCGTCATTCTTGCTTTTAATCTTCTTTCATCCATAAAAGAATAATGAGTCTCTTCTTCAAAGTATCACCTTTCAACACCATGCTTGATTTTTTGTGTTATTCTTCTTATCACTAAACAGTGACACCGAGTTCACCATAACGAACCAAGTTCATAGAAGTTTTTGTCAAAAAATAATGTTGTGTGTTTCCATGATCAGGCAATGAGAGCTAACCCTTCGGAAGTACGGAGAATATTCACGATGGGGCTTCCTTTTACGTCACACCATGGAGGCCAAATACTTTTTGGGCCCGGAGATGGCTATTTGTACTTCATGATGGGAGATGGTGGGGGTGTGAATGATCCCTATAATTTTGCTCAGAATAAGAAGTCTTTACTTGGAAAGATCATGAGGTTTGATGTTGATAACCTACCAAGTGAGTTTTATTTGCTTCTCCATCGTCGATTCTGTCTTGGTTGTTTTCTTAATTGTGCCGTGTGATCTAGACTAACATTTACTAATACTGTTCAATAAAATCAAGTAATTTCGTTAAGTGAAAACAACTAATACTGACCAACTAGTACCTTTTAGTAGAACAACTAATACCATTTAAAAATGCACTTGAATTGCACCGTGCAACTGGGGCATATAAGTATTTGCCTGAGATCAAATACTTATTCGTGTTTTCATTTCATGTCAGGTGCAGCTGAAGTTAGTCGGCTTGGTCTGTGGGGAAACTATTCTATTCCAAAAGACAATCCTCATAATACTGTAGATAATGAACTAGAAGAAGAAATATGGGCTCTAGGACTAAGAAATCCTTGGCGCTGCAGCTTTGATTCTGCTAGGCCTTCGTATTTCGCATGTTCAGACGTAGGACAGGTACCGTATTTCTACTCAAAATATATGCTGGAAGCTACGACGTACTATGACTTTTATAGTGACATATATGCTTGCTGTCAATTGTAATCTGAAGTTGGTGTTGTAATTGAACAGGATCTGTATGAAGAGGTGGATTTGATCACCAAAAATGGGAATTACGGATGGCGTGCGTATGAGGGCCCTTACGCCACCACGCATGGAGGAAACGCCTCGATTATAAGGCCAATTTTTCCAGTTATGGGGTATAACCACTCTGAGGTAAACGTGAACGAAGGATCTGCATCCATTACTGGTGGCTACTTCTATCGGTCCATGACCGACCCTTGTATGCACGGAACGTAAGTAATTCATCCTTGTAATTACATAGACGAGTTAAAATCCATTTTGGTCTCATAACTTTTGCCTTTTCCATTAAAGGTCCCACAAAAGTTATGTTTATCTGCATTTTGCAGGTATATGTTTGCAGATCTTTATGGAGAGGCAATATGGGCAGGTTCCGAATATCCTGTTAATAGTGGCAAGTTTACGAGTACCAAGATCCCGTTTAACTGTGCACGTGACTCCCCGTTAAGCTGCACGTTTACGGAGAGTTCACCGCTTCCTTCTTTGAGCTACATTTTCTCGTTTGGTGAAGATAACGACAAGGATGTTTTCCTCCTCACGAATAGTGGAGTTTACAGGGTCGTTCGTCCTAGTCGTTGCAACTACAAGTGCGCCAAGGAAGAGGCCTCGACTGCTGCATCTCCCGCCCCTGTAGCTTCGCCCCCTCCTTCTGGTGCAACTGTTATGAGAGCTCCATATGATCAAGTTTTGCTGGTTTTGGTGTCATTTTTGTGGTTTGTTTTCATGAATTTTGTCTGAAATTGTGCAATATGTTTTATCAGAGTGATTTAGTTAATGCTACACATTTGAGATTGTGACAATTTTTTGTATTAATTCCTGTCTATGTCATGATTCAAGGAAAGATAGTAAACACAAGTTGTGTATATTTATGTGATTACCACCAATATATTATACTTTTGCTCCCTTTTCTTCTCCCATAAAAAGAAAGAAGAAACTATTTCCCCTGGAAGATGGAATGTATAATCATGTCAAAATAGAAAATGGAAGTACGAGCTTTCGGATCAAAGAAAAAAATTATCAATTATACCAAATACTTGAAAAGATGGGATATGATTTATTTTCCCATCTTTTCACTTTCTCTTCCCGCGTAACAAACGGGCTTTTTCAATTTAGCTTTGTCGCGTTGAATAAAGTGTCGTTACATGAATCTAACTAAATGATCGCAAAAGTATAATATAATTTATGACCTTTCAGAGTTAACTTATGATTCATCATGCCGGAACATGTGAGATTCCACTAACGTTTATAAATTACCAAATAAGTCAACATTCAAATTTGATTTGCGTGCGCTATTGAAACTTAAATAAATCATTGATTCCACAATCTATGATCACATCATTCAATTTCATCTCGAAAAGTGATAGATTATATTAAGACGATCTTAAAATACTATTTATTCGCAGGATGTTTGGGTTAGAAATGAGATATACGTATTGGAATAAAAAAAAGATATGTAATTTATCAATTTTATTTTATGACACAAATATTTCGTTAAATAGTACAATTAAATCATGAAAAAACTTTGACGCGCTAGTTGTGTGGCACAAATGATGCAATTTTGACAATTTTTTTTTTAACAAAGCTGAAATATTTCATGTTGTATTTATAATTAATTTAATTTTTATTTTGAAAAGGTTAGTGAAATCTAAGAAAAACTCATAATGTCCATATTCCTTTAAATTCCATTCAAAAAAAACACTTTAAAAAAATAAGAAAAATAAAAATAAACTTTTTCTTTTTTTTTTTATCTAGGTTAAAGTTAGCCCCTCAAATCTCCAAAATTACGTCCTAAATTTTTAACTCCTCCTTTGAATCAAAACGAACATTCACAAAACCCACTCCAATTTCTTGTCCAATCCCAGCGTTTCCCTTCACAATTTTCGTCAGGCGTAAAAAGAGTGCATCTTTCTTGGACGCCTCACCCCAATCTCCAAAACCCATTTATGCATTTCCCATGTTCACCCTCTAAATTACTATTAGTGTTTTCGTTACAATCCGATTATACCCCTTTTCACCATTTACAGCGTTGGGTATCATTGTTACTCCATAATTTTTGTTGCTTTGCTTAAACCCCCAACCCCAGTTTTTTTTATTTGAAACAGCAATTCTGTGTTTACTTCAATGCAAGCCCTTGATCTCCCATGTAACCCTTCCATAGATCCCTCTACCATGCCGGAAAAATCCTCCCCGATCCACCACATCGCTAATGGCGGAAAAGAAAACGACAGTTGTAGTTTAGTTATTAGGAGGGAGAGACCATCGAGGGCGTGCACTCAACGAGCTGCAGCCAGGGTGCAGGAGGTTGCAGCGGCGGAGGCTGCCCGGAAGTCGAAGAAAGCTAAAACCAGGGCGGCGAAGGAGGAGAATGATGAAGAATTTGGAGACGAAAAAGAGGGAGAAAATGACGAGGAGTTGCTGCAATGCAGTAAGATAGTCACACCATTGGTTGGGGACTTGGAGCCTTCGCAGTTGTCGCGGTGGAATATTCGGTCCATGTGGCAGTTGGCTTCTGTTTTCCATTTCTTGAATGTATGATAAACAAATGAACAAGTTTTGAAATTTATGTGAGATTGGTTTTTATGTTTGTTTTGTCTTGTGTTGTGTTGTGAGGTGTAGGTGTTTAGGCCTTTACTGAATATTAAAGTGGAGTTCTCGGCGGAGGAGTTTGAGACGGCTTTGCTTACTCCAAATAATACTCTGGGGGATGTACATATGCCTTTGTTAAAGGTCCGTGCTTTTTTCCTTATTAGCAAGTGTTTGTGTTTTGGTCAAAGTTTTGCTCCTTCTGTTAAATGAGTGATTTCATTCTTCAGCTTTGAGGGTGTTAGCTGGATATTTCAAAAGTGTAGATACTTTCATTGACAATTGATATATGATGGCTATATATCTGCTGCTTATTGATTTTGTTGAAGTTGGTTTCTGGAAGCCAAACTATCTTTGTGTGGTTTCATTCTGTTATCTTGAGCAACCTGTGAAGCTTGAATGCAAGATAACTTTCTGATGCAATTTGGTTAATATTTACTGTCTTTTGTTAACATGGTGGACATATCTGTTTTGATGTATATAAACTTAAATTAGCATGATTATTCTTCGTTAGTGTCAAATTGTTCGCACATTGATGTAGTCTGCCTATTCGTGGAATTTGAATTACTTTGGTAATTGAAATATTAATATTTATGGAATGTTGATTGTCTCGAGTTGAGAGTCAGCGACAACCGATTCCTAGATTCAGCTATTGATGGTTTACCTTTTGTGTTTTTTTATGACTCAAGTAATTACAGTTGATGCTATTTCAATAAATAATGTGGAACTTTTCGCCATCTTTTCTTGGTTCGTCAAGGTAGTACCATCTGATACTGTTTCTCTATGCGACAATGTCGTTTCATAATAAATTTTATTTATCTGCAAAATTTTTTCTGGATTTCATTTGCTTACACATCTCATTTTGACACTATAGCTAGTTTCTCTGCCTGTTTATTTGTTTTTTTTTTTTTACTTTATTATAGGCAATTCCTCCTGTCACAAGAATGGCACTTGGATATGGTACTTGGGTCACTGTTTTGTGCAGAAAATTGAGAGATTGGTGGCATTGGGTAATCTAATCATTAGTCTCTCTAAAAGTTTCTTGATGAATGCCTTAAATAGAGCCATTCTTTACTACATGCCTGTTGGATTTACTTGGTTTTGGTGCTTAATTGCAGGTTGCAGAAGGGGACCTGCCTATTGTTGCAGCACATGGGTGAGTGGAAAAATGTGTTTTCGAGAAATTCCATTTATTGTGCTTGTACTTGTGTGCGAAGACACAAGTTGTGCATGCTTTTTACTTTGATCTCGTTGTTTAGGGCTGAGATTGAGGCATACAAAGCACTGGATCCTGGGGTCAGAGTGGTAATTTTGAAGGCATTATGTGATATTCGTGTTGAGGTACCAATTTTTTTTTTCGAGAACATTCTTTGGTAATTATTGTAATATATTTGCTCCAAGGCTTGATTACTTGATGTTGTTCTCATTATCAAAATAAGCTGATCGAAGGTTCACTTCTTGAATTATCATAGTATTACTATTACAGCTTGTGATTTCGGAAATTGTTCTCTTCATTCAGTCATGTATTTAATATGCAATTAAGACCACATTCTTTTGGCTCTCACTTTTTTGGTTAATTGACTTTCATTTTCAAATAATTTTCTTCCATTCTTGTCATAAATACTGCATTTATTTCCACTTTTATGGTCATGTTTTCGATTTGTATTCAAATAACTTGGAGTTGGTGCTATTTCACTCTCATTTTAAACCTGTGGAAACCACTATTTAAATGCTGATTGGGATGTTAGTAGAGAGGTGTTCAGAATTATATTTATAAAAAGTGTGAATAAGAAGCCTGTTTGCTTGACCTGTGGAAGCCATTTGAGTCGTAACTGATAAGGTTTGTTCACGAAGTGGTGAAGCTTAGAGAATCTGGTCAGAGTCCCTTTACTTCTATTCCAAATTATACACCTTATGGCACATAGTTTGGCCATAAAAATCGCGATGATCCTTTTTCACTAAGCATGTAAACTGCAAATTTAAAAAGGAAAATTTGAAGGCAAAATTGTTGCATGACATATTCTTAATTTTCATGATCCAGTGGCTTATGTGACTCAATAGTTCATTGTGTCCATTATGCTGAGTGACATTTTCTGCTTTAAAGGAACATCTTTCCATTCCTTTAGTCTACTAAAAATCCATAAGCACTCCATTATTCTCTTCATGTGTTGCTCATCTCTTTCTTTTTTTTTTTTATAAAACTTTTATGCTTATTTAGTTCAGTACAATGCTTATAATGCCAAGACTGAGTATTATCTTATTATGCAGCAAGAAGATATAAGGAACTATATAGATGACTCAGTAAAACAGGGTGTTCACCTATCTGCATTTCGCAAAGAACGCATAGGTGGCGATTCTCACGGAGTCTCATATTGGTAATGTATGCTACCTTTGCACATAAGGTTTTATTTTTGCATCAGCTGCATATTTAGGTCCTCAACCACTGTAAGGACCAATAGACCATACTTTTGCTTTGTTTACCTTTTTTAGTCAAATGTTCTTCCTTTGGAATATATTAAATCTGCTTGTTGTATATTGTGGAACTCTTAAAGGAACTGTTGTTATTATGTGATGAAGGTATGAAGATGATCCCATAATTGGTCATCGACTGTATCGTGAGATTAGGAAAGTTGAGGTGAAAAAGGGAAAAGGGAAGAATATTCCACCAATTCCTCATTCGTCTTATCATTGGGAAGCAGTTGCAACTAACTTAGATGAATTTATGAATGTTTCTGTAAGTCTTCCTTGTCAATATGTCATATCCTTCCAATATATTCCTTTGAGTAAATGCTAGATGTTTTTATAGTTCCTTCTGTAACTCATAGAAGAAATGATATTACAAGTAAAACAGTCAGAATTTGAACATATATAAGTATGCAGAAGGAAGACTCTCAAGTCACATAAAGTGGCTGTGGTTGGGAATTAAGGCATGATAGGAGCATGCGAGTCTCAAATAATTGAGATGGAAGTGACTTGGACTTGTGTATTAGATCAACGAAAATTACAAAAGTTAGTATGATTTAATAGGCAATTGGGTCTTAAAAATTTTAGAGTGGGATGGGCCATTGATTTTTGACTGAGCTTTGGAATTATTAATTATGAAGAACAATATAGAGATGATTAAATATATTCTCTCTTAAATCTCCAGATCTGCCATCAATCTTTATTCGTTTCACTGTATCTATCAAAGCACACCAAAAGCACGTGAATAGCTGAATGCTCGCTTGCAAATCATGCACTTTTATATGCTTGATTTCATTATCTGTTCTTTGAATCTTTTTCTAAGCTTTTCGTAAATTGGTCCCTGTCCTGTATTAGTGCAAACTTTGGGCAAGAGCCCCCTAAATTGCTTCACGAATGCCGCTAAAATAATACTCTGTTCCAATTTAATTGTCGTTTCAGAGTAAAAAAATGTTCCAAAACACTTGTTTTCCAAGAGAAACTAAATATATTTCCCAACTTTGCCCTTTTCTTAATTTTTATGATAAATGATTCATTGATAATCCGTAAAAGGGTATATTGGTCATTTTATACAAATAGTTATAGATATTTAGTGCCTTTTTTTAATCAATGTGAAACACCGAAAAATGACAGTTAAATTGGATCGGAGGGAGTAGGTAACAACAGAACTTAAGCATTCAGCAATCCTCATCCTCAACAACATGCATGTTATAAAATACAGGATTATGGGAACTTCATTGTTTCTGTTTATGTCACTTTGTCTCGCATTCTTTACATTTTGTGGATTAATTTATGCTCTTATTGGTAATATATGATCTTATACCTTTATCATGTTTTGATTGTACGTGAATAGCTACATATTGTTTGCACAATAGTGTGCTTCACATTTGTCAAGTGCACACTTCTTTAATGCTTTGCGCTTAAAGCGTTAGGTTGCCCTCTGCCCTTTGAGTGCTTTCGCTTTTGAATATCTTAGTTTCTCACTATAATTAGTGATATAGTCTTCTGAAAAAGTTGTCATAACAAATAAAGAAGGATGTATACATAGATCTTATTTTGCTTAATTTTTATTTAGCAAATCTCAGTTGGTGTTATGGATACAATATATATTTAGCTTTCCTTTGTACTGTTTCTCCTCAGCAGCCTGATAAAAAAATTAATTTTATATTAGTCTATATTAGTCTATGGCGTTAAGAGGAATGTGATGTATGGCTCATTCAGATTACTTTCATGTGTTCCTAACAGGCCTATGACCTATGTTCAAAGTTTGTATGGACCCTGAATTATTCTTAAAAACTAATAACTGAAAAGTTTGCATGGATCTAGGAGTTGTTGATCAAATTAATAACTTTTGTTGTATTGTAACTACATTTATAAAAAATGAACAGCTCTAAATAAAAAAGAAACCTTAATAGTGGATTGAATAACATTCTCTCTCTCATCTCTCGTAAATAGATGGGTGCCTCTGAGATGTGATAATAACAAAATTACCTTTGGTTACCTGAAGAAACAGGGGTTGGACTTGGTGTCGAGAAACATTGCCAAACAGCTTAGCTTTATAGGTGAAAATCTGTAATTCATGTACTGCTTCTCTTTGATATTTGCACATAGGTTTGCAAGTAAGGTATATATACACTAAAAAATCCCTTCTGTATCTAAGCAAAAACTTCTGCATATTATTTATTATTTTATTATTTTTGAGGGAACACAAATTTTAGATCTGGAATGTGCAAAATGATGGATTTTCTTTCCTTCTCTTATTTGTATGCTTATAAGCCACCTTTTTTTGTCCAAATTTGAGTTTTGGGAGTTTTCCTTACTCTCTGCTTCATTTCCGTCTTGATTAATTGTACAACCTGTTGCTTGCAGGAGAAGCTGTTTACAAGTAAAAATAGAACAGAGGTTTCGGTGGGGAAGAAACTGAAAAATGACATGCTTCCTGAAATTGAGAAGGTCCACAAGGTGGTCTATTTATAATTAAATCCAGCTTCTCTTCATTTCATTGATCTCTTTTTGTGAATGAGTGTAATCTTTAATTAAGAAGTGGATGCAGCATGTTATGATCTTTGGTGTTGTTGGCTCTAATATGTGCTTTTATCATACAGAGGAAGGAGAAACAGTTAAAGAAACAGCATAGACAAGCACTGATGCTTGATAATATGATTAATATGGATGGCCTTGTAACTGGACGTTCTCTTCGTGATAGAAAACCCGTCACTTATACTTTTGGTATGTTGATTGTATTCTCTCATCATGTTGCCTTGTCTATTTTTGTGTCTTTTGCTGATATTTAATTGAATAATTTTAATGTCTTTGGTGTCTAAGCTGATTGGTCAATGTTTTTTTTTATCATCTTTTCCTCGTTTATCATGTTCTTAGGTGTGTGTTCTGTTTAACATTATATGTTTATTTTGCAGATGATTATGACCGATCAATTAGTGAGGCTATAAAGGTTACGACGTAAGGAGTTTACCTAAAATTCTATGGAACTTAAATTTATTTAAGTTAGCTCCTTTTAGCTCATAGTTTTCTTCACCGACTCTTGTATCAGGAAGCCACAGCCACCCACAGGACCTTTTGAAAGAAGAGACCCTCTTGTGAAACTTGAAGTTCCTGCAAATGGTAGATTGCGTGGCCCTTCTCGACTTGACTCATTCAGTGCGGTCTCCCCAAAATCATCTGATAGCGATGAATTTTATGATGATAAAGAAATCGAGGCATTGGATCGGAGGTAAGTACTTGGTCACCTGTCCTTGAGAGAATATACAAATTGCTTATTTTTTTAGTCACACTTGGATGAAAACAACTAATACTTTTCAGTGAGAACAGTTAATACTGACCAACTAATACCTTTTAGTAAAACAGCTTGTAGAAGTATTTGTTTTATTTTTATGTTTCTCCATGAATTTGTAAAATAAGCCACTCGTTGTATGACTCGTAGTGAGCGAAGAAGACAAAGGCCTCAACGGTATTCCGTGGATGACTTTGTCGAAGATGCAGACAACGATCCCGATTTTGACAGTGATGACGATATAGTTGGTGAAGCTGTTTATGATGCTGAATACCTACAGAGAAGGAAACAGAGAAGGAAGACGTCGAGTAGCTCAGAAGGCGACGATGAATATCACATGGAGGAGGAATTCCGCGAAGAGGAAGATGAAGAGGAAGAAGAAGAAGACGATGATAGTGTTAGTTCAAGCGACGAGAGCAATAGGCCCGTACACGTAGACACAAAGCAATGCCGGGCCGGACTAGGAGGGAGACTAAATTGAGGTCAGTTGATGAGCTCCGGTCTGGCCTTAGGCGCAGTAAACGGGCCACCAGAAATCGTATTGATTATAGGCAGATCGAGATGTCTGAATCAGAAAACGAGTCAATGAAACCCGAGAAGTCAAATGCAATGAACGAGAGTGATTACGCAGAGTTATCTTCGGGCAGTCAAGATTCAGATGAGAACACGAATATGGAGGAGACACCGACTGGTCCGCCTCCTAATGAGCATCCCGAGATTGTTGACGAGAAGGATACGAGCCCCCATGAGCAATCGAATAGCGGAGATGAAGAAGATGGTGGTGTGAAGAAACCACAGTTTCTTGATTTAAACGAGCTGGCTCCAGGTTCTGGGTTCGATGAAGGGCCCACCTCAACGAGAGATGAAGACGGTGATGACTCGTAAAGGTGGGCCCTACCCTCTAATCCATGTCAAAGGTAATGTGTACAATACGTAACTTTCCTCCGTATTTTCTCCATTGTAGAGAGATGTTCATTGTGTAATTTGAGAAAGTTACGACGTAGATTAGCCGATTATTTTAGTATTGCAGGGAATGAGATATGGATGGATGGATGGTGTTAGATTTTGATGGATAAAAGAGTTGTTAATTGTACAATAACCTTATTGCTGGCTCATATTTTGTTAGGAAATACATTTCTGCAGTTGCATGTTTTGTGCTTTTTCTTCTTGGATTGGCGGGTCAGCCTGAAATTTGATCTAAAAACCGATTGAAGATGTCTGCTTTTTTCTACTCATTTGCAAACGTTAGGTCCATGAATAACTATATTACCAATTTTCTGGAATTGGGTCTCCCTTATCTAAAAATTTACGGACATTTGATTCTTAAACAGGATACATTGTCATGATATAAGGACTTAATTCACTTGAGAGGATCACCCATCACCCATACATATTAAGCAAAAATTATGTCAATTTAAAAGTTAACATTTTTTAACCGGTTAGAGTTCACGTGAATTAAATAGCTGCGCCGAGATCCATTGAACGGTTCAATTGGTATGCAAAAGTGTGGCTCCAATGTTAATATATAATTTTATGATAAATATTAACAATAATTTATTATAAAAAGATATTTTTAATCTTTAGGATATAATTTATAATAAATATTTAACAAATAATTGAATAAAAAATTTGTACAACACGGTCTCATACATGAAACGAACCCATTATATGATTAACGGGTTTATGAAGCCCCAGCCTAATCACGTTTTAAAAGGTAAATATGACCGAAATACTAAACTTGAACCCCGCCTCATGTACAGGACCATCTCATACAAAATTCTATCCGAGTACTTAGCGTCAAGGTGGAAGAAAACACCAAATACTTTGCAACAATCATTCTTTTAAATTCTTTCCTGTAATCTTGTTGCTTTCATTCATTCTTTTCTTTTCCATCCTCAGATGAAAACTAGAACGAATGTTCGGAACGAATACAATAGCTTTGATTCAGAGTGCATAGGAGGATTTACTTACACTATATCATTCATACTACGACTGCAAAATTTGTCCATTTGTCATCTCATGTTGCAACACGAAGGCTTTCCGAGCTGTCTGAGTTTATTCCAGAGACAGATCATCTGCCTCAGAGACTGGTAGTGGGCAGTTATGTAATCTTCTATGCAACCGAATTGGCAGAACTTCAAACTGTGTACATACTCCACTGCTCTCGTGCTGTTCACCTTCTCGACCCACATTCCCATGCTAACATCTTCCATTTTAAATAACTGCACCAAAATCACCATATCAGTCAGTAACTAACCAGTTCTATGCACAAGGGATTATTCAGTGCACCATTCTGCTTAACCTTAATCTGTGCTTCTCAAAATCTGAAAGGATGAAATTAGCAATGTCTGATGAGATAATGTAGCCCGGCCCGTTTGCATACGGTGGATACTCTTCCTCTGGCCATTCCTGAAACAACAACACAAAAGTGTGTAAGAAAAGGCTCGTTCTTTCTATATAAACACAACGAGCAGACCTCCTAAACGAATATGACATGTGGAATGCAATTTAACCAACAGCTGGATAAGGATTTTGCAATGTTTATTTGATAGAATTGGACCACATTGGTGTAGATAAGGACTCACAATTTGAACCCACGGTTTAATGTTCCTGATACAGAACAGTTGCAAGTTTCTCTTTTTCATGTAAATGGATTTCTGAATGATTCAACTAACTCTTCATGATTTTGAAGTGAAAAAATGAGGGCAAAGTTGCGGTTGAAATACTAAATTATATACGTAAAGAGAAGGTAGGACGATGCACTGTATTTTCCCAACAATATTCTACTAATGAAACCACGAGTGGAGCTATAGTCCCACATGAGTAACACTCACGTACAACAGTTGTACGGTACATATGTACACAATTAATACTTTTTAGTGAAAACAATTTTAATATTCTTCCGGTGAAAACAACTAATACTAACAAACTAATACATTTTAATAAACAACTAATACCATTTAAAAAATACACCTGACTTGCATTACCCATGCATACAAGTTTTTGTAATCCCACATTCCAAAATGGGAAAACTGCTAGCTTGTTCGGATCAAAATTAAAGGAAACAAAGATAAGACGAGTTACGCAATGACCAACTCGAAAAGAGAACCTACAAATAAAAGAAAGAAAAAAGCATATGAGAAATAGAATGTATGGATTTGAGCACAACCTCGTATGTAACTGCCCATTTACCACTGCGCTGTGGCTTATGATAATAATTTATATTTCCAATATATAAGCTTTTATTCTCAGGGACTTTCTTCGCTTCATTTATAATGGCATCCACCCTCACAAATGTGTCGTCATCACCCTTCATAATATACTTTGCTGAAACAGTCTGTACCTGCAATCACACCGAAAATCACTTAATTCAGGTAGACAAAAAGACAAAAGACTCAGTTTCAAACTCTTAAGAGATAGAATTACACAACTAACCCCATATTCACAGATGGCGACAGTTTTCAGAACAACAAGGTCATAATTGTCCAAGTATGGTACTATAACAATGTCACCGAAAAACTTAGCTTCTCTCTTCACTTCTAAATTTACTTCCTTTCTTCCATGCTGTTCAACGTGGTTGTAAAGTTAGTTTCAACAATCTACAAGTACGTTCTTTCATTACATTTCTCAATAAACCAATCACTTTTACTTACCAAAGCAACAAAGAAACGCATAAGTTTATGCTGCATCCAAGATTTCCGCACAGCCATCCGTTCAGCAAAGTGGTTGCCAGCTGAAAGAACACCAATGAACAGTTCAACGGGCCCGTAAGGAATAGGAGGAGCTTTCCATGTATCAGACATGTCAATGAAGCAGCAAAAATGGAATGGACACCTATATCCCCATTCAAAGTCAATCCAGTGGCATCCTCAAGGGTAAATCCCTAAACATACGACAAAACATATAATGTTCAATGATAACAACTAACACTGGTCAACTAATACCATTTAAAAAATCATTCGAGTTGCACGGTGCATAGAAGTATTTGCCAACATATAGACATTAAGACGAAAAATAGCAGTAGTTAGTTACTCACTGTGCGATATGGAAACGAGGTAACATGCCTGCCATCAATGTTGACATGGTAACCTTCTAGGCCAGCACTAAGAGTTAGCACAAATAACTTGTCTTCCACAAAAGGGAATGGCCAGTCGAGAGTCACCTTTTTAGTCCGTCCTATTAACCGATTCAACCACCATGTTGCCTTGGATTCCTCCGACCCATTATCATCGTCCCGTATCCACTTCTCACATTTCATCAATCCATCAACTACAGCAAGAGCATATGATGTGCAATTCAATACAACTAATTTGTGCAAAATCACTAAAACAAATATTAATCAGCCAAATCAATTTATGAAAAAGAAAAGACTGACTGACTGACCAGTTTCCTCATCCGCAAGAGACCTCCAGCCTTCGCATCTCTGGGACGTCCCCCATTGCATCCTGTAACAAGTGTTCTGCTGGATTACAGGTTTGCCACTCCAATCCCCCTTCAACCGTGGATTGAAATGGAGGATTCGCGGCGGATCTTCGCCTTCCACCGTCTTCAACCCCTGCAACTCCATCATAAACTGCGAAACCATCAGATACTGCCCCTCTTTCAACAGAGAAATCTTGGGGTCGGTTTCAGCGTGTGCAATTCTCGGCTTCCCAACAACTGATACATGCGACCCCAATGTGAGGCCACATGGTAGAATCATCAATCTCCCATTCTTCGAAAACTCACCCCCTGTTACCGAAATCGAATGCGGGCACAGCTCCGAATCGCTGCTGCTACTACTGTTATCATTAGCCCTAAATTCTCGATTACTGCTACCGTTTTTGGTAACCGATTCGAGCTCCTTCCACGCCTTCGCACCGATTTCGAGAGCGTCTTTAGCCGACTTGAGAATCGAACCCTTTGCGCTTAAGTTAACAATGCCAGCGGTGAAATTCAAGCCCGAAAGCGGCGTTTTAGCAAACCCTTTGATTTTTCTCTCCGCTGTTGACGTTGATTGGTACGGCAAATCAAGAGGGCGAATGGGGGCTTCTTTTTCCTCCAAATTCTCCTCGCTTTCAAGCACAAAAGGCTTCGAATTAGAGAATCCGTTACCGTTACTGAACAATTCTTCTTCAGAAACTGAAGTGAAGCCATTTCTGAACACAAAAGGGACTTCCACGCTCACAAAGAGCAGATAAAAAAGGGCCAACACCATGGAAGCCCGAATTGATCTCTGCCTTCTAACCGAAAACAGCAGGTCCACATTCGGCCTATTCATCCTTGGAGGATAATTATGTTAGGAATTAAAGCAAACAATTATTTGAGAAAATAATGGAAACAACGAATTAAGGAACAAACAATTTGGTTATCAGGTTAAATACGGGAATGATTACGTCACAAGACTACGTTTCCAGAGAGATATACTTATATCGTATAAGATAGTCAAGAGTAGTCAAGATATAATGGGAAAGTCGAGGGTTATTTATACAAAAATCCGAACCGGGAAATTAAGTAAAACCCCAGATTTGGTCCAATCCTGGCTTAAACCCTATTTAAAGCGTCCGGGCCTCCAGAACCGCCGACCTCAGCCCTTGGTCGAGCGGTTCGCCGATCACATACATTGCTCGAGCGCCCTCATGACGATGGATAGGGGCGCTCGACCGAAAGCACACTTTCGACCTCGAAGGCCGGTCGAGCGCCTCGCGCCTTCAGATCCCGCTTTCACTCAGGCTCCATAACCCAACAATCTCCCACCAAGATCGAACTCAAGATCGACATCGAGCGAAGAGCACGACCTCAACTAGGTCGAACGTCTTGTCCTCCCTGGACTCATTCCAAACGTCTTGTCCTCCCTGAACTCATTCCGAACGTCTTGTTTTTTCTGAACTCATTCCGCAATTTAGACTCCAACAATCCCAACAATCTCCCACCTGAAGACTGACTCCAACTGTAACTCGTCTTCCCAATCTCTCATCGGCAGTAAACCATGCACTTCGAGCAATGTCCCTCAACGTTCGACTTCGAATCCACACTTGATCCAAGCAATGTCCCACAACATCCTTCTCGAACATGCATCACTGCGGCCCATAAGACCGCAACCTGGACCCTCACGTCCATTCGATCCAAGCAATGCCCCTCAACGTTTTTGATTCGCACCAGAACCAAACAACGTCCCACAACATTCCCTTGAATCATTCGACCACCGATTCCCGCACGATCTCAGGCACATGTCTAACGCCCATCTTGATCTTCAGATCCAACCCGACATAACGATCTCCCCACGCGTGTCAACGCCCATCTTGATCTTGCATGAACCTGACACAACGATCTCAGGCACGTGTCTAACGTCCATCTTGATCTTGCATCTAACCTGATACAACGATCTTAGCCGCGTGTCAACGCCCATCTTGATCTTGCATCCAACCACCTACTCCAAACAACGCCCATACTCCATGAATCGCCACTGAAACCCGCTTCGACACGGGGCTTTGGTCGAGCTGCTTTCGACCAACCGGCTTGCTTTCGGCGCCTTGTGCTTTCTCGGAAGTTCAATGGTTGTTCCCGGCCGCATACCTAACGACAAATCCGAAATCCGTTCCATCAAGCTTCTCAACAGGCGATTTCCCTTTAGTCACCATAATTGCTCCCACCAGATCCCTTGAGGGCGATACTCGATACCTGGGTTGTTAGGAATTAAAACAAGCAATTATGGGAGAAAATAATGGAAACAACGAATTAAGGAACAAACAATTTGGTTCTGGGTTAAATCAGAATGACTACGTCCCGGGAAAAGACTACCCGGAGAGAGATATATTATATCTTATAAGATAGTCAAAGTAGTCAAAATCTGATGGGGAGTCAGGGGTTATTTATACAAAAAAATCCGAACTGAAAAACTAGGCCAAAACCCTAGATTTGACTCATCCTGGCCGAAACCCTATTTCCGCGTCCAGGCCTCCGGAACCGCTCGACCTCAGCCTTGGTCGAGCGGTTCTGCTCAATCACATACATTGCTCGAGCGCCCTCATGGCGGTGGATAGGGGTGCTTTCGACCGAAGCACACACCCGCCGACTCGAAAGCCGGTCGAAACCTCCTCCTGCGCCTCGCATCCCGTTTTCACCTGCGCCCATAACCCAACAAATTAAACTGAAAAGACGCACCTTTCGAGCTCAATAACGGCTAGGCGATCATCAACTCAAAAAAGGGGTAAAATTAGTGGGCTTCCTTTTACAGAAACGGGGAAAGCAAAGGCAATTGAGAAGTTATGGAGGGGAAGAAAGAGAGGCGTTTTGGGTCAGCAAAACCAGCGTTGCAACCGCGTGTAGATACAGATATATATATATATATATATATATATTATAGAGAGAGAAAGAGAGAGGTTTCCCTTTGTCAGTCGAGTCGAGTCGGTCGTTTATTTTTTAGTGAAGGAAATCACTTTTCAGCTCATTCAAATTTAAAAAAGCACTGCCCTTGTTTTTATTTTATTCCAAACGAGTATTTTTACGAATTTTATTGTTAATTTTATATTTGCCAACCTAACAGTTACGGCTATGACGCAAAATGGCACGACCCCAAGAGAGAGTTATGCCCATATTCTATATCTTCATTCCAAATCCTTCCATTCCATTCTATATTTTTTATACGATAAATAGTTTTATTGTGTATCAACTATCACCAAATATAATTATCTAACTGTTGTAGTAGAATATTTTGAATGTTTTATTTGGTTTCGATTTTTTTCTTTTCCAAATCAATCCTTGAATTAAGAAAAAAAATTCAGATTCGAAGCATCATAGGGGGAAGGACAGGAAGTGTAATTTGTAAGTTTTAACATGAGATTGTACTTCCATTTAATTGGCGCACAACTCGTATATTCTCTCTTATTCCTATACCAATAATATTTTATTCTTTAATATAAATACATATGCCAAATTATAATGTTCTTTAACTGAAAATCATACTCCTATTCCTATATTATATTGTAAAATGTTTTGGAAACTATTTTTTATCTAAAAAATATTGTCACTGCTGCCTGCAGGGTGAGACGGTGTTACCACATACGCAACTCAAAAAAAATAACACTATCAATTTGAAATTTAAAAGATCTCTAATAAATTGTTGGACAAAAAAAATTATTTGTTCTATATATTTTTTGACAAAGTATAATGTGAACAAGTTTTACGGTGAAACTGGTTAAGGAGTGTGACTTATATTACTAAAGTGTGTGACTTTTTACTGTAAAGTGTGTGACTTTTTACTATAAAAGTGAAGGATGTGACTTATATTATAGCAAAGAGTGTCGTAGTGATAACTGAAGTGTGTGACTTATATTACTAAAGTGTATGTTTATAAAAAAAAAATTAGTTTCACGGTGAACAAGTTTCACAGCATACAAACTCATTTTTTTTTTTTTCAATTTTCTAATACATGTTGATAGTTATCTTATTTTTACAGGCTCAAACTTAATAAAAGTCATTTGCGAAGATTAGTTATTTATGGAACTGAATTTTGAGCTATTATAATTTATTAGTAAATATTTTGTTTTAGTTACAATAACACATTAGTATAGGCTATATTTTTATTTTATTTTTGCCGCTCATTTGAAGAGATGAATGTCTGAGTTTATAGTTTTTTTAAATTGTATATAAAATTTTAAAATAAATTATTTATATTTTATAAACTCATTAAAAGAAATAATAACACCTCAAATTGGTTTTATAAAAAAATTTAAACTACTTTTTTTAGGGAGAAAAAGAAAAACCCATGGCCATGATAGGCTGATAGCCGACATAGTATAGTAGAGAGTGGATTTTGTCTAATCTTTTCATCTTAGTTTGTTCTTTTCCATTTTCCTTTTTATACAAATTAAATCTACAACTCTTATTTATGGAGTAATATTTGGAAACCTTGGAATTTTGTTTATTGCCCCGACATCACATGGTGAATCCGTATTTTGATAGGACATAGACCTCAAATTAGTGCATGGGACGTCGCTGGTGTCTGGCTCGGACTTGAGCGTTTTGAGCTAAACTAGTGCATGAGACGTTGTCACTGTCCCAACAGGACTTGAACATTTGAAACCGAACTAAGCATGGAATATTGTTATCGCCCCATCGGGACTTGAAGCATTTTGAACCGAACTAATGCATGAGACGTTGTCACCGTCCCGCATTTTGAGCTGAACTGGTGCATGAGACGTTGCCACCGTCCCGCCGAGACTTGGGCGTTTTGCTCGGACCTGAGTGTTGTCATGGAAACTTGGGAGCTCTCAGTGGACTTGGGTGTTTTCAGCCGAACTAGTGCATGAGATGTTGTCACTGTTCCGTCGGGATTTGGATCCCCTGCAATAATTGCACGGTGCAGTTACTGCAGGGGATCCAAATCCGTTCATCAAATGGAAATCCATCTCATGCAATGAGATCGGTGAGACGGTTTTATACGAGACATCTTCTATTTATTATTGCTTTGTTAATTTTCTTTTATTTTTTATAACTCTACATCCCCCCCCCCTTTAAGTATTTGACATCTTCCTTTCAAGTTTCAAGTATGATTTATTTTAGTAAGTGGGAGTTCTCTACAAATGATATTTGCTAAGATTAGTGAATCAGAAAATATAATGTTGTTAAAGGTCAATATGACTGCCAGTATATATTAAATGAGAATTATATATAGATCCTTGATTAATTTAATTAAAAAAAACTTAATTATAATATAATCTTGACAATGGAAATATTGCAATCAATCACCAATTTTTATTTTTTTGGCAATTTAGACTTGCAAGCAACTCTCTTTTTGTCAGTATTTAATATATGAAGCATCAAGATGCTAAACAGTGATACTTTGTAGAAAAAAGTTCACCCGAACCTAAATTTACAAAATTTTTGTGTAAAATAAAAAAACAAATTTCTTACATTTTCAAAACTCGTCATTCTTGTGTACTAAGGCCCATCTTTCTTTCACAATTTTATTAATATCTTAAACTTCTACGCAATTTTGGGAGAAAAGTAATGAAAATCCTGAACTATTTAACTGCCAATTCTTTCAAACCTTGTATGCAAATGCAAGACTCAAGGCCCAACTGCAGTGTATTTCTATGTGTCATGTGTAAAGTATGACATCATCACTGCATGCAGAGATTCCATCTCATCTAAAAGTCCGAACTTGTAGAGAGGGTCGGGAATAATCCATTTATTTAATTTCCCGGTGAAGTGAGTCCACAGGAATCGAACTCAGGATCTAGGTGAGCCTAAACTCTGATACCATGAGAGAATTCCATCTCATCTAAAACTCCGAACTTATAAAAAGAATCGGAAATAATCAATTTATTTAATTTCCCTCAACACGTACACCTATTTGAAAAAATCATAAGGTAAATTACATTGAAACAAATAAAAATTCATTTTCCCCATCTGATTTTTTAAGTCCTTGTTTAAAATAGTTACTCTTATAAAATCAGATTAAGGTTAGGACATTGTTGTTCAATTCATTTTTCATGACAAATCAGTCAATTTACAGCAATCCTTTGGCTTCAATCTATACTTAACCAAATAACTCACCCAATCTGAACCTATTTCAAAATGCTCTTTGGACCTTAAAACACACACGTAATGCAGGTTATATTTATTCTTTTTATATTTTTTTCCTCCAAGAAAATGGATACAGTATGCATCTAGTCATGCAAATACAATACATTTTCCCAAGTCTTCATGCTTTTCTTGCCTCAGATCACATTACCTTTCTTGTGTTCATTAATGGTGTTTATTAAAACCCTCTTAAGTTTATTGCAATTCAAGTAAAAATTTCAAGGCCCTTTCCCAGCTTGTTAAATCTTGCAATAATTCTTGAGAATGGTAAAACCCTCATGCTCAGATATGCAAAAGGGCGTTTGGAACGAAGGCGAAGATGAAAAGTCGATGATCATGTCCTCCTCAAAGCAGCACGGAACAGGTAACTGGACGATGTTTTCCAAGAGATCAGGTAGAGAAATCGAGTTCTTGATGTTGTCACCGATTATTCCCCAAAGTAAAGAGTGTCTCAAATCACTTTTTTCTTAAAGCTAATAGACCCATTTTTGAAAAATAAGTGATTTTATTTGCAAACACACCCTAAAACCTTTCATATCCATGACATTTTGCAAAACTCGAAGAAAAGTCTAAATTTTTTATTTTTTCAATCATTAGGGCAGAGAAAAAGTGGGAAAAACAGCAAAGAGAAATGGAGGTGCAGTAATCAGAAAAGTGATCCAAAGCATAAGAGTTTCACACCTCAAGAAGAGGAATTGGTCATTCAGTTACATGCAGCAATCGGCAGCAGGTACGAATTCGCCTCTCATTTCTTGATTCGCGCTTCAAATCCACTAAATCTCAAATCAAACATACCGGAAAGATGTAATTATGTTCCAATGCTGCAGATGGCCTATAATAGCACAACAACTCCCTGGAAAAACGGACAACGACGTGAAGATCCTATGGAACAGCAAACTTCGAAAAAAGCTATCCGCAATGGGAATCGACCCTGTTACACACAAGCCCTTTTCTCAAATCCTGGCAGATTATGGTAACATCGGAGGCTTCCCAAAAGCCAGAACGACGCGCTTCACCTCTCTTTCAAGAGACGTGAAAAACGCCATAATGGTGAAAACCGAGCAACCTCAAAAGCCTCTCAAAATCGACCACTCCCTACAACTCTACTCGCAACTACAAGCAGTGAACCTCGTCTCAAACAACTACATGCCCGAATGCTCTATCCCATCAGACTCTATCTACTCGTCTCTGAATCAAGACACCTCGAGCTTCAGTTGGAGCGATTTCTTTCTCGAGGACGCCTTCTTGGCGTCCGATATAGACGTGCAACAGAATGACGTCGTACAATGTGATGAAAATGTTGTACAATGTGATGAAGAAAACATTAAATCTGCACCTAATAACAGCTTTGGACCATCTTCATCTTCAAACAGTTCATCATTTGTGGAAGCCATGATTGGAAGCCAAGATCATCAACAAATGTTTCAACACCTTCCTTGCTCATATGAGGACACATTTTACTATTGAATTTTAATTTTACTTATCCTTTTCAAACACCATATCTTACAGATTGAGATTAGACATTTACAAAATATGTAATAAGAATTTACTCATATATAGTGGTTTTACTTTTATGGATGATACACATTAATCCAAAATTATTCGATTATTAATAAGTAATTTGTACACACTATTTAAAAGAATATTAATGTGAACTCAAGTCTTTGCCTTTTAAATTAATTATAAAGGTAAAAAGAAAAATAACTGAATTACAAATACTATAGTTAGAACAATTAAAGTATTTACAAAAAAACCTATTCGTATAAATAAATAAATAAATACGTAAAGAATAGAAAGGGAAACACAGAGTCACAGAGGAAGAGGAGCGAAAGGAAAGGAAAAAAAAATGGTGGCTTTATCAGTGTACAAAGGGAACCTCCACAAATTGGGGGACGTAGGGCGGCGCTGGGCGGCGCCAACACCCAAAATATCGCTCAAACACTTCAAGATCCTTCTCCACCGCCGCGCCAGAGCTCTCTCCAACCTCGCTTCTGGAACGACTTCAAACCCTAATGCCCCTGATTTCGACCCCGAATCTACGGGTAATGCCGCGAATGCGAATCGTGTGGATAATAATCCCAATTCTGAGGGTGAATTGATGGATGAGAGGGATTTGGAGGAGCAAAAGGAAGAATTGGTAGAGGGTGATGATTCTGTGACGAAATTGGTCCACAAAACTGATGCGTTGGTGAACGACGCCCACAAAACAGCGCCTCCTGTGGTTGAGGTGTTTTCGCCTTTATCGATTTTTCTGTTTAATGCTAATATTTTGCCCTACCACTTTAAGTTTTGTTTAATTCAGGTTGATGATTCCTCTGTTTAATCATAACTTTTGGGATTTATAATGGAAGGCGTCTTGTTGGTTTATTTGTGCATCATTTTGTGTAGAAATTGCATTCATGGTGACATGTACAAGTTAAAACTTGTAGATGGTGTTTCTGTTCATACTTGCAGTTGTAAATACCTAGCACTTGCGACTTGCTAAAGATAATTATGCAATGGCATGTTTATAACTCTGTTGTACTTGTATATAGGGCATTCACCTTAAAGCAGCATGAATTTGGAAATAGGTTCCCTATTCATCATGAGTGTGACTTGCTTGAGCAAATGAAAATAAATTCTTGATTGTTATTATAATGTCATTTATATTCATTTTCTGCGAATCGTGGGTGTCAATAGTATATGTTAAGCTGATTGAATTAATCTGAGCCCGAGCAGAAACAGTAATCTATCTGGTGTTTTTGGATGACATTGGATTTGGGGGCATAAACGAGTAGATAGTTGAGCTATTATGAGAAGCCCCTGCCCCTTTCTTCTGTAGCTTGTGTAAATTTTCTCTCTGCATGGAAGTCTTAGAATTGAGAATTGAGTCCTGTTCAGCTGTTCCCCGACCGATGTCTTACATGTATTATTGACCTATCCAGCATCAATTGAAATCATCATCTCATTCCTTAAAGTTAGTAATTGTTTGAATGAGCTATTCTATATTGCTCACTGCAATATGGTTTTTACAAGACACGAGAGTGATACCTAGAAAAAAGTTGTTGGTGCTAGAATTAATGAATTAACACAAACCATACACAAAACATGTTAGTGTCATTTCTAATTTTTGTCTTGCTGTCACACTTCTGACTTGCAGCGTATACATTTGTTCTTCTTTTCTTCTGTAGAAAATCAGCACAGAAAATGCTTCAAGTGATGTGGAGAAAAGAAAAAAAGAGGTCAAGGAGAAGTTGGAAATTTTGAATGAGAAAAAACATTCTTTAGTACAAGTCCTAAAACAGGTAACATATATCTTATGGATCGTGTTAGGAAATGTAGATTCTGGAGTCTGTTTGAAATTTACTCCAAAAAAGAATTCTCTTGACGAGTTCCTAGTATTTAAGATATTGTGTTTTGTCAGATTCTGAGTGCAGAAGAACAGTTAAAAAGACAAAATAATATGCAAGGCATTTCATGCCGCCCGCCCCTCCCACTAAACGTGGATACCACAACTGATTCTGGGTCAATGACTAAAGTCAACACCCCTAGAATGGGCTCCGATGGAAATCCTTGTGGTGATATGGAGGGACGAGAAGGTGAAGATGTTTCAAACCATAATGTGCATTCTCGTCATCTACCACGTATGAGCAGTACTTCACCATCTTCTGACTCCCAGCAGCGCAAGCCATTCTCTAGCACGGTAACCATTTCATTCAGTTCATGATATTCATCTTTCTTTTCGTGGTTTCCAATCTTGATGACCAATTTTGAATAGCAATCTTGAAACAGCTTTTGTAATACTCCCTCCGTCCCATAAATATAGTCTCTGTGGGGCAGAGTGTTCAACACAAAATATGAACGTAAACAAAAAGTAAGAGTAACAGATTGAGAATGTTGAAATACACTAGATTCATTAGAAAGAAAGTGGAGGTAGCACCAATAGATGAGAAAATTTGAGAAGCTCACCCTTTAGATGGTCTGGGCATGTGCGTAGGAGACCTTTTGATTCGTAGTATGACCTATATAAAGTAAAAAATCTGACTCAAAAAAGATCTAAAAAGTATTGTATAAAACTCTTTTAAATGATATGTCATAATGTAAATGAAAACATGTCTAAACCGCAAACAATGGTGAGATTTGATTGACATATTGCCACATAATGGAATTAATAGAGCTTAGTTTGTTGTTGATGAAACTTTCTCCATGGCTCTTTAGCTATATGTAATTGATTTTTTTTGAAATTTATTGACATTTTTCTCAATATTTTCCGATATTTTTTTATACTTAGCAAAAATTTAATCGATATCAATATGGATTTTTGATATTTTTACAAAGATTATAAAAATATTGTTCCCCACACTATCAATATCTATGACCTGAAATATTGAATATATCGGTGAATATCGAGATATTTACTTCCTTGCTTGGATCTGAACGCATTAATTTGGTTTCAATGGTGGTAGGTACCTCACTCTTACCGGACCACGCTAGGGGTTGCAGGTAGTCCTTCACCGTTGGCACCTGGACCCCCATCAGTTTCTGTGTCGGGAGCAAGTTATATAGCCTCTTCTCCTTCTCCTGCAGCATCAGGTGGCACTTCGGTCTTTAGAGATGGCAGGCTTCCAAGTCCATGGAACTAGAACTCATGCTCCTTGCATAAGTACATATGGCTTCTAAGTTGGTTAGACATTTTCTAAGGGCGGTACTATCCATACCCGGAATTTTTGCTCACTACACCCATATGTACAACACTTTTAGCACTCTGTACCATCACATACAGTTGTAAAGTGGTGTATTGAGCAAATGCCTGGTGTCAATAGCCGCACCTATTATCTAAAAGCTCTTTAACAATGCCTAAAAAGAAAGCATATCCTACCCTGCTTCAGCACTACTTACTGTCCTGTTCTCGTTTTGAGTTTTTAGTCGTGTGCAATAATCATGGATAGATTAGTTTTTCTTGTGGCTCGTAGTTTTCCATGATAGATTATCTTTTGCTCTGGATCAATCTTTTCTATGATGCATCGACTGAGGTTTTTTTCTTTTTTCTTTTTATGAGACGAACAAAGCTGCTGCTATGTATTCGAAGAATATGTATTTCTGCTTGTAATCTGTATATAGCTTTTTACTGATGTCATTTGAGTTGTTTGGTTAGCTACAATCGAGCATAGGAATGTATAATTCATCGTAGGTAATCTTGGAGATTTTGCTGAGAAGAGAATCATCCTGCTACTTGTATGGTGGTTGGCAGGAGATGGGTCTAAGTTTTAATTACATTCTTCATGAATTGGATATGATTTTGAATCATTTTTTTTAATTCATTTGAGACAAATTTGAAGATGTGGTAGCTAATGTCCTGATAATGATGGTGTATGTATTTTAATCCCATACATTTTAGTGTAGGGACATAGGTTTATTATGCCATCCCATACGCTTGTCTGTTATTAATTTGCTTTGTTGTTTTTAATGATCAAATGCCGTGCTTCCCATTCTTGTGATTTTCCTTTTTGCTTAATAATAGTATCTT
The DNA here is from genome assembly GCA_037126765.1 of Stenogyne calaminthoides. Classification (NCBI taxonomy): domain Eukaryota; kingdom Viridiplantae; phylum Streptophyta; class Magnoliopsida; order Lamiales; family Lamiaceae; genus Stenogyne; species Stenogyne calaminthoides. The sequence goes on from JBBCBC010000015.1 coordinate 447,718, forward strand.
GTTCTTTTTTAAATGATTTTGCCTCCATGATTGTGTTCCCTATTCCACTCTAAAATGAACTATAATATCTTCATTTTGGATTGCTGAATTTTGGAAGAGTGGTGTTTGTTCATTTCGGGTTCCAATTCTTTACAGCCGCCCTACTTTCTGGTTTGTCAAAAACTGTACATTTTGTTTACTATTTTTTAATAAAATAAACTTTTAGACCTGATTAATGCTTTTTAGATCTATTTGGTGCATTCAACCCTAATAATTGGGTTATGTTTTCAGACTTAGTGGATGGTCTTTTCAATATTTTCCATTCTTGTGTTTACTTAGTGAATTTTATTTTGTTTCCAAAAGAAAATCTACTAGGGAATTTCGTAATATTATATTCCATTCGTTCCATTCTTTATGGTAAAGTAGCCCATGTTTTTGTCTCAATCTTTATGATAAAGTTACTTATACATTTTTACTTTATCACATAAAATATTAATAAACAACACGTTTTACCCCAATTACTCACCATTTTATCATTTTATCATATAAAATACTAATAAACAACTCTTCTTACTCCACCACTTTATCACTTTATCATTATTCCACTAAATTCTTATGAACAGTGAGAATCCCATATAAAGATTGAGACGGAGGGAGTATTATTTTTCAATTGTTTTTTTATTTATTAAAAGTAATTAAGTATTTTGTAACAATGCGTTCCTATATTAGTGGTTTATTTTATAGAGTGTTGTTGATTAATCTAAAATAATAACCGAATTGTGAATTATAAGCAAGAATAAATTTTGAATTAAATAAAAAAGTGCAAGTGTGGTAGGGCAAATAATGTTGGAGAGAGGAAGTTGAAGGTGCAGAGTTCCGTGTTGTTGTGAATCAGCAAAACAGAGAGAGTGGTCCACTAAATAAATGCACCAATTTTATCATTGAATTCGAGTGATTATTTATAATGTTGATGCATATATTTGTGAAATGAAAGGTTATTTATAAACTCCAATAATGATGCAAAACTCGACTCGCATTTATGTCCATATCTCACAATTATATTGAATTTACATTTCATTTATGATGTCAACACCCTCAAATATTAATGAAATTATGTTAAATACTATAATTGCACTCAAAAGTTGGTAAACTAAAGTTTTTTAAACCCCTTTCCACCACCTGTTGCATCAAAATAAATCCCAAACCCATTTAAGAAAGATATAGATAGGGTCAATTTAGGGAATTCCCCTCATCATAGGGTTACTAGGTACAACCTGTAACATCGTTGATATTAGTCAATTATGAAATTAAATTCAAAGTGCGATATTGTACAATTAAGCAGCTGAATTTTGTTGACCAAACAGCCCTTTTGAAATACAAATCTTGTCATTATCATCAAATTCTTAAATTATTCCAACATTTAAGATTATTAATTTTTTTAAAGTATGAAATTTCTTTGTGCGTTTAATATTGACAGAAAGAAATACTATATATGAAAGGCCCACAACATGCAACTTAGTAATGGTGGAGCGGCAACAGTAGGCCATGCCAAATTTTGCATGATTGAAAGGGACGCATATAATCACATGATTAATCAAACTATGCATCCAAGTCTTGCAAAAACAAGTTATCTTTGTTCTAATAGTATTTCACGTTGGTTTTTTGTTTAAAGAGAATTTGTGTGCTTTTTGTGATACTAAATTGGAAAGTTGAAGTAGATTCATAATATTCTTAACTTGTTTAAAATAGTGGAGTATATTTTAGCTCAAAAGTTTAGTGCCAAGGCTCGATTTTATTAAATTGTTTGCTAGTAAATTATACAATTTTACATAATTACTTCGAAAAACATCGTGCAACACTGTAATTGGTGCCAAATGGACATTCCTGCAGTGAAGGGTTAGTCCATATAGATTTTTGCTCTAACTTCGAATGGGTCCTCCATTAATGGAACGTGAAATTCTCTCTCAAATAAGACAATTATTAGACTACATACTAAGACCTAAAAAATAATATTTAGTAAAATAATTAATAATATAATTTAAATTTATATCTACACAACAAGGTATACTTATTGCATACAAAACCTTGTCCAAAATTATTTATTCTATTTTAATATTTTATCATGTAGTATTTTATTATATTTTAATACATGATAAGTGTTATTAATGATAATTTTGATAATGAAAGCATTAAAATATGAAATGAAACATAAAAATGGAATGGAATAAAGAAGGATGTCCAATATGTTAGTTGTCAAAACTGAATCAGATTTGTTATTACAGGAATAAGTTTGTTGACAGAAATAAGAATGCAAAAATCTTGAGAAATTCACAAAATGGAATTTTGGTATTCCGCAAAAGAATGGTTAATAGTTGGTTAGAAATTATAGTACACCTTAGGAAAAGAGAAACAGAAAATATTGCGGTAGTATTTATGATATGAAATTCCAGGTACAGGCATCAATGCAGTGAGTACCACATGGTTTGTGAGGGAGGTACAGATCAGGGTCAACAATTTGACTCCCCCACTACGCACCCCCGGCGCATTTTAGAACTAGCCCCCCCACAAATAGATCTGATTACAAGACTAGTCCACATCCAAATGCACATTCAAAGAGTTAATCTTTCTCATTCCCTTTTCAGTTTTCACTTTATCCTTTGAATAAATGGCTCACAACAGGCGCACAATAGCAGTTCCAGACCCCATGGCCATGGATCCCACCTCAAGAAAGCCCACCGCCGCCGCCGTGAAGAACCACCGGCACCTCCACCCACACCCAGATCCCCCGCCTTCCACCATCCAAAACATCTCCCACCGCTTCTCCAAACTCTACATAAATCACAAGAAAAAACACCCCCACCCGCACCCTCAACCAGACCCACCCAATTTCCAAGAAAAAAACCACTTATCATGCACAACTTTGACTAAATCAACCAGTCAACATGAGAGAAGGAATGGTGATGATACTATGACAAAAATGGTGCAGAAAAATCACTTCTTGGTGAGGGAAAAGAAACCATTTCCAAAAAAGGATGCATCTTTTGAGGAGTTTGATGAGAAAAAGGCACCAAAATTGGTGCCAAAAGATGAACAAGTTAAGAGGAGAAGTTCTGTGTCTTCAATTCCTCCTGCAAATGTTGGGAGAAGAAGGTCATTCTGCAGCTCACAAGTTGAGTTGGCTGATTTCTTGTCCTGCAATGGTGTGAAAGTAGTGGCGGTAGATATGCCGCCATTTATGCAAATTCATGCTGTTGATTGTGCAAGAAAGACTCATGATAGCTTGGAAAAGTTCACTTCCAAGGCTCTTGCTTTCACACTCAAAAAGGTAATTTAACATCTGGGGTTTCCTTAATTCTTATTTTTCTTTGATACTAATCTTGGTTTCCACACTCAAAAGGTGATTAGGTCATGATTAAGAATGTGGGACTTGGTTAATTCTTGTTTTTTTTTTTTATGGGTTTTCTTAAAAAATGATTCTTGATTATATAACTCTGAGTTATTTCTTTTGCCGGAGTTTGATGGGGGTAGGGGTAACTAGATCATATGATAATCTTTGATTAAAAATGTGGGATTTGGTTAATTCTTGTTTCTATTTATGGATTTTGTTAGAAATGAGAAATGTTGATTAGATAGTTATGATTTATTGGTTTTTGCAGGAGTTTGATGGGGTGTATGGGCCTGCTTGGCATTGCATTGTAGGGACAAGTTTTGGGTCATTTGTGACACATTCAGTTGGTGGATTTATGTATTTCTCAATGGATCAAAAGCTATATGTTCTTCTCTTTAAAACCACCGTACAAAGAGCTGAATGAAATTCCCAATCTTTAATATACCAATTCATCACTATAAAAAAATACTCTAGCACTTGTGGTGATTCTTTTAGCATAGAAAAAGATTTTGGAAACAAATTTGGTCTAGTTTCTGTACATGATTATTAATGTTGGGAAGAACCATTTGGAGCAAATTAGTGCCTTAGATGAGTTGAAGATGATGATGTATGAGAGATATGACTTGTTATAGATTCTTTCAATTTGCCTCTTTTTGTTGGTTTCATGAAATTATTGGAAATATAAAAGAAAGAATTGATGATGTGTGTCAGTTTTCATGGAGAGACTGTTTGACTGTCAATTTGCCTTTGAGTGTGGAAGTGGCTTTCTTTATTTTTACGCAAAAATCTAGGACTAGAGATGAATTTTAATGGTGGATATACTTGGATGGGATTTTATGTTGTGAGATGAAATTTCATGGCGATTTGATAAAATTGTTGGGCTTTCATAGAAAAATCAGCAACACCTCTCAAAGAAAATTGAAGGGGATATGTTGATGATTTATAATACAATTCATTTATTCAAAGAGTCAAGATGGTGTTAACTTATTTTTATCTTGTATTTTCATCTATTAGTATATCCACGATTCTAAATTATTTATCATGCACTGTAAAATAAATACACGACATGAAATTGAAGTATAAATGGAATTTGAAATTTGAAAATGTTGTGCTCTTTTAGTCTAAGTGGTCAAACAAAATGATTTTCATCATTCTTGTTGGACAAAAACTAAATCCCACTTTATTGAAACTAAAAAGGAACCATATGGGGCATAAAATTAATTGGTTTTTATCGTATGAAAAAGGACAGAATGCACAAACTTTTTATCCATTTCTAAGGGCGTGTGTTATTTGAGTCTAAATTTTGAAATCCAGTAAATATTAGAATCTTGATTTACAGTAATGATGTATACAGTGTTTGTTTTGAGATGTAATACATTATATAAGAGCATGTAATGTGTAGGTTCCGAACGGGTTTCGTAAGGTGGAAGTTTAGAGGGGAGGGGTGAATAGACTTTCAGAAATTTTTTGTGATCAGCATGTAAAGTCACATAGGTCTTTGATGGAACCTTTTACGTTTGTGAGAATCGATCACGATCGATATTCAACTTCTTGATTGTTGTGGAGCAAATCGGTTTGGTGTCTATCGATCAAAACAGTCAAGCCCGATGTCTTGTAGATGGAAGCAAGTTTTAACCCGTGTAGAAATGGGTTTTTTATAAATCGATTCTAAGTATTTTGAATCGGATCCGGATGACAACTTGTAGTTGATCGGATCATTTTAAGTGGTTGGCTCCCACACCTTGATCTATACTTAGAAAATGCATGTTCAGTTAAATATCAGGTGTGTGTAGTGTTGGGGAATAGGGTGCCCGGATCTATTCGGGGTGAATTTAAATACAAATTTAATTCTAACAATTATTACTAGCATGAATTAATCCTATATTAATTCAAATAATAATACAACAACAAATCATGCATACAAGTTCGTCACGTAAATCCTACGCATGCGGAATAACTAGGAGTTTACGTGAACTAACCTCTTGAAGTGGCAATCGTCTAGAAGGTGGATCACGTTCACACGAACACACCAAAAAGTCTTCTCAGTATTCCCAAGTCCTTTTTCGTCAATCGATTGGAAGGACATTTCATGAACAATTAACAAAATAAAAAAATAAATATTCGTTGCACCATCTTTTGTGGATTTTAATTTTTCCAAGCATGGAATTGTCGTGGGGATGAAAAAATTCATCCCTATTTATAATATTTTGGGGGCGAAAATATTAGGGTTTAGGGAGATTGGAAAATTTCCTTGCTTCTTCTCCAAGAAACAATTTTGGATATATCCAATATATTCTATTTCTCAATATATCTCCCAAATAAAATCTTCTCCTCCTTAAATTATGGAATTTTCAAAAATTCCTTTATGAATAGCTAAGTGAGATATTTCTTGAATTTAATGAGATAATCTTGTATTCCAAGAATACTTATCTTCATTCCATAACAAAATTCAAAGAAAATCTCTCCCTCTTTTATCCATAATTTTCAAAATTTTAGGGAAAAATTAGACAACAATAATTTATTTTATTTTAAGCACATTTTTCAGTTATTGGACTTTATATTTGGGCTACTTAGGGGGCCTTTAGGAGAATTAAGATTGGATCTTCCAATGGACTTTGAATTTTCAATATTGAGCCACAATATTATTCAAGCCCATAAATATTAATTAATCCCACTACATAATTAATATTGCACTATCCATCTTAACCCATATCTTTATATTAATATGGCTAAAAATCTCTTTATTATTATTTCCGTGTTTAAGATTATCTAGTCCATTAATTAATTCAAGCCCTGAATTGAAATAGCTTTATATTAATTAACATTTTTTTCCTTTGGTTAAGAGCGACTCAACATTATTATCCATCTCTGGGAAATAAATTCCACTTGCAAGATTTGGTATGATAAATCTTATATGAAAGCATTATAATATTTTGGGACAAATCAAGCGAGGCGTACTTGCACTCCATTTTTAATATTGTATTAAATCTTAGCAATAAATCGTGTAATCAATATCATTGCCCAAGATACAAGGTATTGAATCTCAATGATCTTCTTATTTCATAAGTCAAAAGCAAAACGACTATTGATTTGCACGATCCTATAAAGGGGCGGAGATTAAGAAATAATGAACATTTGAGGTCTAATTCTTCTATTTTTCTTTGAATAAATTTGTCCTCCCTCATAAGTCAAAGTCTGTTCGATTGCACCATGATGCACTTAAGAAACAACAATCTCTTGGTCAAGACAAGAATTTCAATCCGAGCCTTACACCTCAACCTTTAAGTGATAGTTTGTTCATTTCCATCTAGGTCGTGAAAGTGTACTTTTAGTTACAAGGGAATGTTAATTTAATCTTACGTGATCCGGTATCACTAAATTAACTACAATGTAACAATTCTTCTTATTGAGCGGTTATGCGATAAATATGTGTAACATTCGATGATATTTAAAGCATCGATTGATAAATAATTTATTTCAATAAATAAACCCGAAACTTCGGTGTGATTATACAAAGTAAAAGCATACTTTCATTATAATCCCAACAATCTCCCACTTATACTCAAAATAAAGAACATCTTTTAAGTATACTTGACAAGTCTCGTGTAGAAACCTACACGAACCTAATAATATCTCCCACTTATACTCAAAGCGGGGTTGACAACGGTCTTGACACCCATTCCTTCCCACATGTCTCTGAATGCGCCAAACGAGACCAACCTTTGTGAATGGATCCATTAGGTTTGTCTTCCGGACGCGATTTTTGCCACCTCTATATCTCCTCTCTTAACGATTTCTCGTATAAGATGGTATTTCCTTTCAATGTGTCGGCCTTTGGGCTCTCGGTTCCCTTGAAAACTCAGAGCATTAGAAATAGACCCTTCCCGTTTGATGGTCTTTGGGCAAATTTACAAGGTTCAAGTTCACTAGGAAGATTTTTGAGCCAAAAGTCCAATCTTCCATTAGATATTCCATGGGATTGATCATCGGCTTCCATGGTAGAGTATGAAATCAACTTTGCATTTTTGAAATCGATTCTTCATGTCATGGCTCCCCATTCAAAGAGAACCATAACCCTAAGGATGAGTTTTTCGCATTCATCTTCTTCCGATTTTGGTCATGCCGATGCTTTAATTTCCATATGAGAATAGGGGTACATATCGTGATAAATAAGCATAATATCGCGAGTTCTAAAACCTTGATGAACAAGCGTTTTTGGAATGTTTTTGTGTCATGGTCAATGTTCTTTTCTGGATTAGCGATATCTTGCTTCCATCTCATCCCGGAAAATTCTTAGGGATCGGGTTTTTAAATTCGCACTAAATGACATATCATACATGATGCTTCCAACGCAAAATAGAAGCATAATGAATGACTTTCATGTCATCTATCTCCTTTGCGTCTTAGGGCACATTTCTTTGGATAGATGGATTCCATGCTCGAAAAATATGAAGCCTTTCTTGGAATCTGCATCTTTGAATCACTTCAAGGCGATATCTATGTATGAGGCTTGCGATAAACATTTATCATCATTTTTTCTTGCGATCTCGAGTGATCTTGATCCCCAAGGATGTGACGGTTTCCCTAAGTCCTTCGTATCAAAATGTTTTGATAGCTTTGAATGCCCTTATCGCCACTAATAATAATCCAAAACCTTTACATCGTTTCCGATTAGCGAGAATATCGTCTCACGTATAGTACTAAGAATATCAATAAATAAATCATGGATTCCAAAATTACGCAATTTTTTGTACATTTTTAACAACTTTCAAACTTCGTTTTGATCGAACCCGTAAGACTTTATAACCTGATCAAAATATTGGTTCCAAGCACGCGATAATTGGGCACTTATATCCGTAGATGGACTTTTTGAGCTTGCAAACAAGATGTTCTTGGCCCTTTGCAATGAAGCCTTCGGGTTGTTGCATATAGATTTCTTCTTCAAGATTTCCATTGAGGAAAGTTGTCTTGACATCCATTTGCGGGAAATCGAGCTATCGACAAGAGAATGCGGATGGACTTTAGCAATTTCTGGCGAAAAGGTTTCCTCATAGTCGATCCTTTCGAAAGTGTAACCTTTTGCCACAAGTCTAGCTTTGAAGGTTTCCACCTTTCCGTCGATCCATTTTTTCTCTTGTATACCCACTTGCATCCAATGAGTTTGACCTCATTAAGTGGTTCAACAAGATCCCACACCTTGTTCTGATCCATAGAATCCATTTCGGCTTTCATTGTTGTTTGCAAGAATCCACATCCTTATCACGGATTGCCTCTTTGTAAGTCCATGGGTCAGATTCATTTCGCAGGGGATCAAGTCGAAGACTCTCTATCCCCATGAATCTTTCGGTCAGTGTCGGATAAGTAGCAATTTTATCCAACTCGAGGTTCGGTTGTGTAAGTGTGTCATTTGGTATATCAACCAAATGCGATTGGCATTGAGGTAAGCCCTTTAGCTCATTCAAAGGTAATTTAAATACAAACTTTTTTGTCGAATTAATATAGTATTCTTCTCAAAATTCATGTCTCGATGACCACCTTTTGATCTTCGGGACCATAGAACATGCACCCTTGAAGTTCGTTCCAGAAGGGGTATCCTATAAACAACCTTAATTCCGATCTTGGATCTAATTCTGGAAGGAAACTTCCTTAATTAACAAACGTGAAAAGGAAACCCCAATTTGTGGATTTCTCATTTGTCCTATTTGGGCTTGTGCCCGGGATGAAAAAATTCAATTATTTAGCGGTTTTGGAAATCGATTTGGATGTCACCAAGTTTAGAATGTAAGCCGCGTTTCCAAAAGGCGTGATCAATAATTCGATTTGGATAGATCCAAATAACTCATCATTGACGACCATTTCAAAAAGTTAGTTTCTTGGGAATTTTTGAATTCGCTTAAGCAACCCCGTTTTGTTGGGGGTTTTCATTCCATCAGATTTTTAAGCGGGATCAATCCCTTCATCCGATAAGTAGTTCAAGAATTCATTGTTTTTGACCTTTTTATTATTAGCCTCCACGATCGGATCGTAGAGACTTGATCGTTTTTACCTATGATTCTCAATATTGAGCCTTAAATTCTTTGAATTTTTCAAAGGTCTCGATTTATGCTTCATTAGGAAAATGTATCATGAATTATCTTGAGTAATCATCGATAAAAGTAACAAAATACTCATAGCCTCCTCTTGCTTTGATTGTCATTGGACCACATACATCGGTGTCAACGATCTCCACCACTTCTTTGGCTCTATTCCCCTTGGCTCCAAATGCCCAATTGGTCATTTTACCCTCCAAACACGATTCGCAGGTTGGAAATGGTTATTTATATTTGTGCATTTGGAGAGACTCCAAAGAACCATCTTGGACCAACCTTTGGAACCTCTTCGGATTGATATGACCTAGTCTTAGATGCCATAGAAGTGTCTCGTTCACGTTTGATGAACGTTTTCTTTTAGCCGAAATAGTCGATGTGTTATAGGATGCATTTCGTGAGTGGTGTGTATAGTTAATTGTGTAGAGATTATTCAACAACGTTCCATGACAGATAAACTCATTATTTTGAGCAATGGTAACAACTTTATTAAAAGTAACCGAATATTCATCAAGAAAAAGTTTAGAAACTGAAATTGTTGGGAAAATCGGGTGCCCGGATCTATTCGAGATGATTTTTAAATACATATTTAAATTAAATAAATAATTACTATCATGAATTAATATTAAATCAATTCAACATAATAATTAAAAAACATGCGTACACGTAATTCACGTAAATCCTAAACATGCGGAACTAGGAGTTACGGGATTACTAACCTCTTGTAGAAACAACCTTTTAGACGATGGATCAACCCAAGAGCCTTCCCAAATATATCCGGTGGTGTCCCTTAACGTTATCCGGTGGGAGGATTTGAAATAACGAACAATTTTAATGGGAGAGAAATTAAATATTTTGCTACCACCTTTGAGGATTTCTAATATTTCCAACACATGAAATTGCATTTGGGAATGAAGAGCTCATCCCCTATAAATAGGGAGGAGGGGGGGGGGGAATTAGGGCTAGGAAAATAAGGAAGAAAATCTTTTCTTGATCTCCAAGAAATCTTGAATATATCTCCTATATTCTTTTCTCCTTAATTAAATTTTCCATAAAAATCTCTTTTCCCTCTTCTACCCAATATTTTAGAAATCTACACTATATAGAAGTCAAGATTTGACTTCTTGAATTTATGGGATAATTATGTATTCCTACAATAATTATCTCTTTTCATCAAAAATATCTACAAGAAAATCAAGACAATCTTTTCTTTCTTTAATATACAAGATTTTGAAAATTACACTTGGAAATATAACAGAATATTTTTTTCTCTCTCTCATTAATTGGACTTTATTTTTGGAAATTTTATTTGGGGGCCTTTAGGAAAATTAAGATTGGACCTCCAATGGACTATGTTTATAATATTTTGGGCCATATATTATTCAAGTCCATTAATATTAATTTACTCCATTATAAAATTAATATTGAACTATCCATCTTAACCCATATTACGATTTCACATATAACATGGCTCCGGTCATTATTTCCATGCGTTTAAGATTATATTAGTCCATTAATTAATTAAGCTTTTTTGAACAAACTTTATATTAATTAATATCTTTGTCATTGGAGTAAAGATAGCTCAACATTATTATCCATTTTTGGGAAATAAATTTCCACTTGCAAGATTTGACATGATAAAGGATATGAGCCCACCAAGGGGACAAATCAAGCAAGAGGCGTCTTGCACGCGCGATTCTCCGTATTAAATGTAAAAGAATCGTTATGTAATTAATAATATTGCCCAAGATATAAGGTGTCGAATCGCATTGACTCTCTTCTCATCATAAGTCAAAGCAATAGTTATTAATTTCACACAATCCTATTTAAGGGGCGTGAGATTAAAAAACAAACCTGCGAGGTCTAATTCTTGTATTGATCTTGAAGAATTTGTCCTCCATGGGTCCTCATTATTTGTATTTCAAACCTAAATGCGCTTTAGTGTGATCCCTTGGTCAAGATAGGTCAATCTGGGTCTCACACTTTAACCGTTCATGATGGTTCGTTCATTTCCATCTGGGTTGTGAATTTGTACTTAATTACGAGGGCTGTTAATTTGATCTTCAGTGATCGGGTATCACCAAATTAACTACAACATAATCGTCTTGTCTTATTGAGCGGGTTTTGCAATAAACATATATAACATTCATTCATATTTAATGCAACAGTGATTAAATAATTTATTTCAGTAAATAAATAAGAAACTCAGTTTGGTTATACAAAGTAAAAGCATACTTTTTAGTATAACCCCAAAAGAAATTAAATTCTTTCTAAAACTGGGAACGTAAAGAACATCTCTTAAAATTAAAACTTTGTCTTCAAAAGACAACTGCACTTCTCCCACTGCTTCAGCTGCCACTCTCGTAGCATCGCCCAGTGTGATGAGGATCTCACTCCCACTAAGTTGTCGGGTCCGATTGAACCCTTGTAAAGTGAAACAAACATGATCAGTGGATCCCGTATCGACTACCCATGAATGGGAAGCATACGGCGCCAAACAAGTTTCAACAACTTGTGCGTGAGAATTACCTTTCTTTCCATTCCTTTTCGGTTTGGAACAGGCCCACCTCCAGTGTCCTTTCTCGCCACACTCCAAACAGATCTTCTTACTTAGTCCTTCATCTTTGAAGTTTGAGTAGAACTGGTTAATCCTTAGAGTCTCTTCATTATTCTTACCACCACTTGGCCTAGAATTAGAAATAGACCCCTTTTTAACCTTGCTCGTTTTCTTGCGCTCATTTTCCTCTTCGACCAAAGTGAGAGCTTTTATAAGATCATCCATAGTGAAGTCCATATCTTCCATTAGATATTCCACATAGGGATGATCATAGCTCTTTGGTAGGGAATTGAGTATGAAATCAACTTTGCATTTGAAATCACATTTTTCGCCAAGAGTTGCCAGTTCTCAAAGAGAACCATAACCCTAAGGATGTGTTCTTTCGCATTCATCCCTTCTTCCAATTTGAGCTTGACCATGTCATGCTTGATGCTTTGAATTTCCATATGGGCCCGATGTGCGAATATCACCTCGAGATTTTCCATAATGTCTGCAGTCGTTGCAAAACCTTGATGAAGGCGTTTTAATAGATCTGACATTTGTGTCATGGTAATTTCCTTTATCAATTCGTTTGCCAGCTCCCATTCATTATATTCCATCTCTTCCCATATGCTTGCATTCTTAGCTGGTTTTTCGGGTTTTGGTGCACTAAATACCCATATGGATTCATGTGAAGCAAGGCCACTCATAAGTTTTTGTTTCCAAGCAAAATAGCTTTCACCAGTAAGTAAATTGTCTTTCAGTATATTGAACAGGGGACTAAAAGGTTGCGACATGCTGAACTGAAATAAATAACCATTTGTATAAACACAAAATTATCACAAAATTTGATCACATGTATCATATTAAAATCTCAAAAAATATGAACATGCATCAGCCAACATCTCAAAACAGTTTAAATAAGCCATGTGGGGTGGGTTATTATTTAAACACATTTAAGCAGGTTACAAACAAGAACAGTTACAAACCTTTAATATCCAGATTAATAGTTGGCTCCCACATGACCAATATAAAATTGACAGGGACTTCGGGGAAGTATATGCATATCAATTTTATACCTAAGTAATAACCATGATAAAATACAGAATTATTATTTCACTTTGAACGAGCCTCGTGGGGAGGGTCATCATCGCCACTAATAATAATCCACAATCATCCGTTTGGAATTTATTCATGTGAAAGCTATCTTTTGGCCGTCCCGTGGGGGGAATTTCTCCAAAAGAATTCACAAATAAATAAATCATGGAGGCCAAAATTAATTCAATTTTATTATCTGGAATAAAATTGTTAATTAATTATTTAAATCATACTTAGTAATTTTCGAAAGTGAGATTTTTCCAAAACAATTTCTCATGCATCGCATATTCAAAACACAGTTAAATACGCAAAAAAAATAAAGCAAACATCAAAACAAAAATTAAACATATTGGGCACATATATCCAATTGTCACGGTTAATTTTGTCATGTCTTGATCTTGAGAAATCGTCCCTTTCACCTTCTTTGTTCGTCTCAAAGAGCTCCCACTCGATCGTCTCGAAAAAATCGCCACGTCAAGCTACGTCATTGACCAGCTCGCGGGTTGGAGTGCACCTTGCCACTTTCGGCCGTGTCGTCGGCGCCGTCGTCTTGATCATAAGCATAAGCGCCCGGCACCGTCGTCGCAGGCGATTGCTTTCGGCGTGTCTCGGCATGAAACATGCCCACACGACATGGCCTTCGTCAGTGCCCGCCTCTGCCCGATCTCGCAGATCACCCGCAAGACGTCATCGGCCGCGCTCGGGCCTCATGGCTCAGCGCATCAAGGTTTCATTTCTTTTTTTTCGCCAGACGCCCATTGACGACGCCACGATCCTTCTTTTTAATTCTTCGCTCTTTCATTTTCGATCTGTTATAATTTATTTACAAAAATAAATAAACCTAGCCCAGACTAGTCTATTACCCACGCCCGTGCGTGCCTAAGTGGATTTTCTCGTAGGCAAAAATGTCGAATGCCTCAATTAAAAACCACGCGTTTATATGCGACGTATAAATAAACACATTAAATTCCATGACAATTTTGGATCCGTCGCCGTCTATCGCCTCTTCAAATTTAAGGTTACAATTTATTTGCAAAATAAATAAACTGAATCTAGAATTAAGTTTATTACATTGATGAATAATCAAACAAATCCTAATCTACTTATGGATTTTCTCTATATTAAGGCAAAAAATAATTCAACAACAAATCGAATTAAAAACCACAATTTATATGCATGCATAAATAAATATTCATCAAATATCATGACAATTGGATACACGCAAAAAGATCTAGTAATTCTACTATCCAACTCCAAATTCAATGAACAACGAATTAAATTACAATTTAAAATTCAAAGCTAAACAAGTGGCTTTGATATCGAAATTGTTGGGGAATATAGGGGTGCTCGGATCTATTAAGGGGTGAATTTAAATACAAATTTAATTATCGACAATTATTTACTAGCATGAATTAATTCTATATTAATTCAAATAATAATACAACAACAAATCATGCATACAAGTTAGATCACGTAAATCCCCTCTTCCATGGCATGCGAGAATAACTAGGAGTTTACATTATCTAACCTCTTGAAGTGGCAATAAATAATCTGGGAGAAGGTGGATGAGATTTCATTCCACGAACACACATTACAAAATTCAAAAAAAGCCTTCCCTTTTAAGTATTCCCAAGTCCTTATTTTTCATCAATCCGATTGGAAGGACACTTTATGAACAATTAACAAAAGATCTTGAAAAATAAATATTATGTTGCACCACATAAATTTGTGGATTTCTAATTTTTCCAACACATGAAATTGCCTTGGGGATGAAAAATTCATCCCCTATTTATAATACTAAGGGGGGCAAAAATATTAGGGTTTAAGGAGATTGAGAAATTTCCTTGCTTCTTCTCCAAGAAACAATTTTGGATATATCAAATATATTCTATTTTTTAATATATCTCCCAAATAAAATCTCCTCCTCCTTAAGTTATGGAATTTTTGAAAATTCCTTTATGAATAGCCAAGTGAGAGATTTCTTGAATTTAATGAGACAATCTTGTATTCCAAGAATAATTATCTTCATTCCATCACAAAATTCAAAGAAAATCTTTCTCCCTCTTTTATCCATAATTTTCGAAATTTTAGGGAAAAATTAGGCAACAATAATTTATTTTATTTTAAGCATCTTTTTCAGTTATTGGACTTTATGTTTGGGCTACTTAGGGGGGCCTTTAGGAGAATTAAGATTGGATCTTCCAATGGACTTTGAATTTTCAATATTGAGCCACAATATTATTCAAGCCCATAAATATTAATTAATCCCACTACATATTACTATTGCACTATCCATCTTAACCCATATTACTGTTAATATGGCTCCCGGTTATTATTTCCCGTGTTTAAGATTATCTAGTCCATTAATTAATTCAAGCCACTGAAATAGCTTTATATTAATTAACATTTTTTTCCTTGGTTAAGGAACGACTCAACATTATTATCCATACCGGAAATAAATTCCACTTGCAAGATTTGGTATGATAAATCTTATGAGCCTCCCAAGGGGACAAATCAAACAAGGCGTACTTGCACACGTTTCCCCGTATTAAATCTTAGCAATCGTCGTGTAATCAATATCATTGCCTAAGATACAAGGTATTGAATCTCAATGATCTTCTTCCCGTCATAAGTCAAAGCAACGGCTATTGATTGCACACGATCCTATTTAAGGGACGGAGATTAAGAAATAATGAACCACTGAGGTCTAATTCTTCTATTTTCAGTGCTGAAGAATTTGTCCTCCTGTAGGTCCTGTTCAGTGCACCATGATGCACTGGTGCAATCTCTTGGTCAAGACAAGTCAATCTGAGCCTTACACCTCAACCTTTCGTGATGGTTTGTTCATTTCCATCTAGGTCGTGAAAGTGTACTTTTAGTTACAATGGAATGTTAATTTAATCTTCTGTGATCTGGTATCACTAAATTAACTACAATGTAACACGTACTTCTTATTGAACAGTTATGCAGTAAATATGTGTAACATTCGATGATATTTAAAGCATCAGTGATAAATAATTTATTTCAGTAAATAAGACAAAAACTCAGTGTGATTATACCAAGTAAAAACATACTTTCCAGTATAATCCCAACATGTAGTGTGTAAAACAGATAAACAACACAAGATTTATAGTGGTTCGGACAACTTGTCCTACGTCCACTCTTCCCTATCAGCAGGGGCACTCACTTAACCAACTGGACTTAGTTTAATGTGTTAGTCCAATACAGTACAACAAATGTTTATGGAGTTCTCACTCAACAATCCCAGAAATCAAGACTAGAAACCCTAGCTTGAAATCTTGCTAAACAAACTTATCCTAACACTCGGTTTGGGGTAAGATTTGTATGGTTTCCAACTGGAAGTCTATCCTAATATTTGAGTAGTCTAAAGCTAAAGGATAAGATTTCTTGCTAAGAACCTATGGGATGAACACTTAGAATATTTCTTGAGTTCTTGGTGTTCTTGCGGAAATTGCTTGTAGCTAAAGCTTGTGTATAATTACCGTAACCTTACTCTAAAGGTTTTATCCCATATATATAGGCACGAAATCGAACTAGCCGTTGGAGAGCAATTCGAATTTCGGTCTATTTAAGGTAGGCTTGAAGAGCTGATTTGATGTTCTCAGAGCATGGCTAAATCGTGCTACATTGTCCTTTATAGCCGTTTGACTCCGAAATACTTTTGTCCTGCATTGTGAGTTCCGTAAGTACGTATCTCGGTCTCATTGGTTGTCAAGTACACTTATTCGGCGCTTGATTCACCAACTTAGGTTGACATTCTTCTTGTCTGATCAACTTGTACGTCTTAGGTAAACACTTGGTTATTACCTGATTTAGCTGACCTGATCAGTTAAGACTGATCAGTCTACCTGGTTGAGTCTTCTGATGCAAGTTGTCTTAGCTCAACTTACTGACTCTTCTGGTGTTCTTCTGATGTAGGTCATCTTAAGGTCATCTGGTCTTGTTATGAACTAGTCTTCTAATCTTCAAGATTTCTGAGTCTTCTGCTTGATGTCTCACCTGATCATCTTACTAGCCTGATCTTCTTTCAAGACTTAACCTTTACATATTGAGTTCCCCCTCAATATGTGACTTATCTATTACATCAGCTGTCTATAAATCTCAGCTGGTCATCCTATTCTGATTTCTAGATCATTAGTTAGCTAACAGGTCTGACTGGTCCTATTACAACTGTTTTGGAACTTTCATCAAAACTATAAATTTCCCAACAATTTTCCCCTTTTTTGATGAAATCAAAACATTTGAGAAACCAATATCAGTTGATAAACTATAAAGCAGTAATGAACAGATAATCAGAAGACAATGAGAGTTTGTTTTAGGATCAGCAAAGTAAACTTTTCATTCATCATATTTTGTCATTACAGAATACATTAGAAAAGTTTAGCAAAAAGTGCAACTGATCCTAACAAAATAATCTTCTGATCATCAGACTTTGGGTATATATCCCTCTGGCATCTCTCCCAGATCTTGTGGAACGTTGAAGATCCGATATAGCTTCCATTTGACATCATTTATCTGCTGTGGATCAGTTATGCGAGTTTTGCCCAACAAATCAAAGTAAAATCTTTGAAAGGTCAGTCTGTCGAATGAGTCATCCTTCTTCCTTGTATAGTCCATCACATCATTACGTCCCGATAAGAGATCTTTACATTGATTTTTTTGGCCTCATTCTCCAGATATTTTAGAAAGTCTGGATGCTTGTGTTGGAATTTAGAGGCACGTAAACACGTAATACATGCGCAGCAGAAATAAACAGTTCACCAACAACGAACAGTTAATTGCATAATTAAATACGAGTAAACGTAAACATAATTTTTACAGCAATTCGTACACGGATTCCTCAACTATGGTATTCACGTAACAGTCGTTTACTAATCTGCACAGATCTGCTAGCATTGAATCCCCGAGAGGAATTTGCTAGGAAAATTCTAACTTAGAGATTTTATGGAGAAAATATGAACTCACGTATTATGAATTCCCAAGTGCTCATATATATAGGAGAGGCCCAGCTTAAATCTTAAGCTAACCTTTATTAGGAAAAATCCTAATAAAATAAATATCTTAGATTTATTTCCCACATATAAAATCTTTACGGATTTAATTCCATGTATATCAAATCTCTACGGATTTGATTCCATATATATTAAATCCTACAATAATAATATTCCATATATTATTATTGAGAATTCTATTTAATTAAATCTAATTTAATTAAATAGTAATAATAATTAATTCTAAATATAATTATTATTATTCTCCATAAATTAAATATTAATATCCAATATAATATTTAATCAACCAACTATAATTAGTAAACAACCGTTACTTGTTGTGTGACCTATAAGCCCTCATATATCGATCGATTAGTCAAACTAATGGTCTTAATTGAACCCCAGACAATAAATCAGACATTTTCAATATATGAGATACGTTGCGAGGAAATGTGCAACTACCTGTAACTGAAACATGGGCTATTACGATTTCCTCCTTTCATTCACGAATACTCGATTAAGTCTTGAACTTGATGAAGTGTCTATTCAAATAACTTAATCAATTTATCTCTAAGCACTAATTGACCACTTATGTCACACTTAGCCACAAAGTCCAAGTTGACGTGCATCGGCCGATGACTTTGATCCAATTATGATGAGAAGATGAGTATTCTCTCTAAATCCACATTGAGGAATGAATCATATTCTTGGCTCAACTACCACTCACATGCACTTCGTGATGAACCCAATCCAAGTCATATCTACCCATAGATGGGTGCAAGCGTCGGTCATGGTCAAAGTTCATCATCCCACACATGTCGTGCGTATTGACCTCAAGTCAAAAGAGTATCGCATCGCTCCCACTAACCGAGACACCCGTAGACACATATAGTGAAAATACATCAAACGGTTTCTCGGATGGGTATACCAATACCCTCTAAGGTATTTGTGCATCCATCATGAGATACCTAGTATCTCGTAGTAAGTGAGATCTTACTACACTCTCTAAGAGTATGATGCAGTTCGCACACCAATCTCCATTGCATCATCAATATCCCATTATTGATGATCCTTGATCGGGGCTATTTGAGAATCATGCTTAAGTCATCTGAGTTCTCACAACCTCAATGAAAGCAATGACTCATGGGAACACTTGTATGAATAAATGCAAACAATCAAACATAATATTCAAACAAGTGTATTGTCATACATTAATATTATGTGAACTATAATATTAAGTCAAACTGAATATCATCGAGTATTATGTCCTTACAATAGATTGTCTCTAGGGCACTAACACTAACAACTTGTTCTCCAACCAGTTCAGAAATTCATCATCTTGTGATTCTTCTGCTGGCACCAAGTCAAGAACATAATCATCCAAAAGCCATTCTGCTCTGATCTTGTTCCATTCTTCAAATCTGGCAACATGTGCAGCAGTCTTACGGATGATGTCATGAACCTTTGCTGGCAACAGTGGTTCCACGAATGGTTTTCCAGTTTGACCTTTCTTAACTTTTGAAGTATACCTCTTCTTCAATCCTTCAGCTTCGGTCAATTTTTCTACCCTCCTTTCTTCCTCACTTAAACGAGTTTCTTCTGCTATCTGTTCCTCAGATAGTCTTACCACAAGCTCTTTGTCAGCTTGTATCTGACTTGATGTGCTCCTTGGAAGAGGTGCAGTTCTGGAAGGTCCAGCTCCTCCGGCCATCGATCTTGCTCTGGATCTCTCCATCTTGGTTGATACTTCGTTTGCAAATAAATCCAGATGATCCAGCCTTTGGCCATATGCTTCAACCGTCTGAATAAGATCTTCTGAGGTTCTGATGATATCAGTTGGTTTCTCAACATGACCTTCCCCCTTTTTGGTTTTATCAAAAAGAGAATTGAGGTGGGAAGTCAGGGAGCCAAAACTGACATCAATGACTTGATTGAGATCGGTTGAGGTAAGCCCTTGAGTCTGATTGTTTGCTCTTGGATTTTTTTGATAAAATCAGATTTTGCAGTTTCAATGGCTGATGAGAAGGTGAGAATGAGCTTATCAATTTTCTCTTCAGTTTTGTCCAATTTATCAGTTGCCACAAGTAAGAAACTTGAAGATTATTTACTTGGGCGAGCTACTGCTTTCTTGTACCCTTTAGTCAGTTCTTCCACCATTTTCTTGAACTGTTCCCTTAAGGAGTCGATCTGAGAAATAACGTATTCCCTTTGCTCCTTCAAATCTCGGATACAGAACTGGCGTTGCTCATTGATGGTGTTGCTAATTGAATTGGCCATAACCCCTTCTACTTCTTCTTTCAACAACTCTCGAAAGCAAGATCTGATCTCTCGTAGATGATCAGACGTAATGTGTGTAGCAGGTATGGTCTGCATGGCCTGACCTGTTGGTGGAGTGGGTTCATGAGTTGCGTCAGTTCCAACAGTTGCCTCAGTTCAAACTGCTTCTGTCCTAGATCAGTTTCTTGTGCCTCCAGTGGCTGGTTTTGAACTGTATCACCCTGACCACCATCATCGGCAACTCCTGCCTCAGTCATTTCAACATCTTTCTTTCCAGATGTTCCTTCATCAGTCTTTTCCAGATCAATCACCAGCGGTTTACCCAGCTTTCTATAAACCAAGGACCTAACTGCCTCATTAGATATCAAATCAGCTGGTGATGCAACTCGTGCAAACTTCTTCATATCGAAGTCGAAATCAGCAAATTCATCAGCACCTCCCATCTGTTCAATGAGAATCATGAAGTCCGAAAAATTCTTCAATCTGAGATCTCGCCAAGTTAGAATCTCCATCACATCTTCTTTTACAACCGGATGTGCTTCCAACTCTGGATATAGAGCATCGAACTCTCGTTCAATTCGCATCCGTGCCATCTTCCCAGTGATTGTCTTAGATGATCTGGATTCAGGTATTGAAGGTTCTGATCGTGCTTCAGATTGTTGCGGTTGTTGAACTGGTGAGATAGTGGGTTGAGGGACTTCAACAGTAGGTTGATCAGAGGTGGATTTCTCTTGGATGATAGGCAGGTCGATCTGCTGATGTGTTGAAGAAGTTTCTGGTGGAGGTTGTTGAGCAGCTTGCTTTTGAACTGGTTGAGCAGGTTCTGGTTGAACAAAAAGTAATCTGGTTTGCTCAACCCTTGGAGATGGAGATAGAGAAGGAGTCATACGCTCGGCAGATGGCGACTTGGCAGGTGATTGAGCTCGAGATTGAGGCGAAGGTGACCTTGCCTTTCCTTTTCCCTTTCCTTGCTCCCCTTCTGATTGCTCAGGCGAGCTTTCCACTTGGGATCCAAGTTTCTGACTGCTCAGCTGACTTCTTCTTTGATGCGGCAGACTTACTACCAGTGCCACTTCTTTCCTGATCACCAGTCTGTTCTGCCTCTTCTTCTTCATCAGACTCCTTTTCCATAAAGTGAGTCATAGGTGCTTGTTTCAGTTTCTTCGGCCTCTTTGCCAACACCTTTGTCAGAGTCTTCCTTTTCTTAAAATTGAACTGGCTCAGGTTCGTCCTGTGGTTCTTCCTGAACTTTCTTTTTCTTTTTCTTTTCTCTTTGTTTTGGTCATATCATCATCAGAAGAACCAAAAATAGTAGAAGTATCAGTGAGAAAGGCTTTATACGCTCTTAGCTCGGTCTGTTCCCAATCAACTCTTGGAAATTTGTCCCTCAGAATCACATCGACTTTGTTCAGAATGACAACCCGATTCACCTCCTTGAACTTATCCTTCTCTTGGACAAGGATTGCTATTAGATAGCTGAAATTAAAAGTATTAGTCATATAAAAAATGATACAGTATCAGTTTATATCTTAATCAATATTAATATTTTAATATTTCTTCTTTTTAATAAAGGAACCCGTATAATTAAAGAATTTGTACAGTATTTGATAAATTGAATCTCAACTAGTGTGCAAAGAAATGGCCCACAATGTTGGCCCAACTCAAATATATCCTTATTAATTTTCAGACCCAATGGGCCGATGAACTTTCAAATTTGATGCTCAACCTATCTAGCCAGCCCACTACTGTTTGAACCATAAGCAATTCCTATTTGCAACGGCAAGCCGATACAATTACACAATAAAAACAATAACCAAATATAATTTGAAATTTTTTTATAATGTTACCAAATTATTCAAAGTTGAATAGCACGAAATCATCAATTAAAATGCTGAGAAATCATAATAAAATCCCGTGTCGTTAGTAAAAACTGGTGTTTCATGGAACATGAAACATCCTAAGGTAAGTCTTGTATGCATTAGGTGCACCATGCCACTTAAGTGTATTTTTAAACAGTATTAATTATTTTACTAAAAGGAATTAGTTGATCAGAATTAGTTGTTTTCACTAAGCAGTGTTACTTGTTTTCACTGGATAATATTAGTTGTATATAGTTGTACCTTAATAATTGGTGTACAAGAGATTTACTTCCTAAGGCATTATTTAATGTCAAAATTATGGTTAATAGTTGATTTGATATCACTTACACAATCAAAATGCTAGTTCACATGAATTGTCACTATAGCTTCTTCATTTACTGAATAAAACAAAATTGGCCAAACCGTTCCCAGAAATATTAAATCTAACAAATGTGATTGATATTTAGAAGTATAACCTCCACCATGGGCGGATCTTCTGCAGGCCCACACTGGGCTTGAGCCCAGTGCATTTCTTTCTTTCTTAGTTTAGCCCAGCCCAATAATAATTAAATTACTTTTTTAGGAAAATGATATAGGCTTTATATGGATTTGGAATCATATTCTATGTTGTGTGTCGTAAAATATTTCTATTCACGAATCAGTTATCTGAATTATAATTTTCTTATTATATTAAGAATTTTGGGATGAGAAACTAACTTGGGATTTTTTTTTATTTTTTTTTTTAAGAACAGAAACTAATTTGTTGAAATACATCATCCAATTAGTCTAAGTTTCTAATTTGTCCACCGTCTTTACTTATCTCCTATAAATTATAATTTACGGATACTGCATGAGAAAATTATATACTAATCATTATGAAAAAAGTAGAAACATCCATATTAGAATCTATTTTTCAAAATAGAAAATCTAAAGTCTTTAATTAATTATGAACAGCTTTAGTTACTCTCCTGATTTATTACATAATAAAAAAAGGCAAAATTAATAGTACTCCAAATCCAATATGTGTTTTAAATTTTAAATAATCTTGCCATGAGTTGGTTTCTTTGGACCCGTGGAAGGGAATCATTTTTCCATCATTGCCATATGATCTCACAATTGGGTGAATTCAATACTATTTTTCCTTGCAATCACTACTTTTACATCTCGTTACATATAGCTTATTGCAAATAGATTCACCACATTATATTTTCTTTTATTTTGCATGTCGCTATTCGTCGGGTTCCTATATTTTTTTATCGAGGCATACTCGTATGAAACGGTCTTACGGTGAAACGAGATATAATTTGAGCACTAAGCTTTAACATTTAAGAAGTGGTGGTGGGTGTTGTTTGTGTTAGTTTGAACCGTCTCATATAATTTTTACATTTATATCAACTTAAAAAAAGGTGTATTAATTTGTGTCATTAAAGAATTTTAAAATTTATATATCAAAGGGATCATAAATTTATTTATGATTTTCATGTAATTGAATGTGAAATTTTGCAAGTGACATGAGGGATACTAGTTATTGACAAGAAAAATATAGAGGGAAAGAAAAAGAAAAGGTAATTTAACCATGATTAGAATTCCACACACTACCAACGAAACCTTGACATTTCTCAAGTTGAAAAAAAATCCACTCTCCATCAATTCTTGCATCTTGTGTTTGTCTACCACATATCATATTCTTGCCATTTTGATGTAACAATCAAAGTACTTTTGTGGGCACATCATATTTCTTGTGTCTTTAATTGGATGTATTGTAATGTGGCTTATATTATGATGGGGAGATTGTGAGAATAGAATACTAACCACACCCTAACTTTTAGGACATGTGCTAAATACCCAACAAAGCATAAAAACCTTGGTCACTCTCGAAAAAACTTTTATAGACCTAGTTCATGCTATGAATTCGATTATTTAAATATCACTGTTACTTACAAAAACTCTCACTGTTATGTATAAAAACTGTCACTGTTATGAACAAAAACAATTATTGTTTTATAAAATGTTTTATATTTTTAAACAGTGAAAGTTTTTGTACATAACAGTGATAGTTTTTACACATAACAGTGATAGAGTTCATGTGTGAGCCTGGTTCACATGAGTGATACTCGTCACTCTCATACTACCCATCACACTTTCTAACGATGCTCAATAAAAAAAAATTATACGTGGCAATACACGATCCTTATATATTGTGTTGTACTAGAATTTATTACTTTATTATAAATTTTTTAAAATTAATTAATATTGTGAAAAGATAATATTAATCTTTCTTTAGGTTTGGGATCGGAAGATTTTAAAGTTTATTTATACTCTCGATCATTCTTTTACCTAAATTATACTCGTAAGAGCACTTATATATAATTTTAAAATATTGCAACAACGATGAGTTTGGTACTAATCGTACAAAAGGATGAGTGTGTTTGGAGAATTTTTGTGAGAATGAAGTTTGAGCCATCATAATTGAAGTTCCATATTTTGCATAATTGAAGATACACTTTATGTAATTACTACAAATGTTTGATTAGAAGTATGAAGCGTGAGGCAAAGTTAGGCACCGTGGGGGAAAAGGTATTATGACAAGAGAGTACTAAAGGGTTGTATTTAAGAGGATTAGGTTTTCAAAAAGATGACAAATTAATTTTCTTATTATATATTTTACTCTTTCACGTAATTTCAAACATAAATCTATATTTTTCAAAGGAAAAAAAATGATGTTAATGTTATATACAGTAAAACCTCTATAAACTAATAACCTTGGAACCATGAAATTTTATTAATTTAGAGAGATATTAATATATCAATAAATTAATATTTTATTAATTAAAAGAGGTATTTTTTAAATTCAGCAAATTTAGTACATATGTATTAAAAATAAATGAATTCATATATGTTTCATTGATTATATTCATGCATCAACCAATTCTTTGTAACTAATTAAATATATTCATGTATAATATCAATTCATTGTATACAATTAATTATTATATTCATGGATGAATGTATCAATTCATTGAAATTACTTAAATATACATGTTTACATTAATACGTTGAAAATAAATGATGAATATTCAATGGTTCAAAGTTTAGAGGAAATTGTTGCTGATATTATTGAAAATCTTATTAATGATGAAGTAGAAGATGATTCAATACCGTTGGAACCAATCACGGGAAATGAGGCTTTGGGCGCGACAACAACTCTTCACAATTTTTTGTTGCAGCTAGAAAACTCGACACCGGAACTCTTGGCTGGAGTTACGGATGAAATTCAATTAAATTTAAATTTTAAAAAATCAAGTAACAATAGATTCATATTTTAGCAAATTATTATAATGTTTATAATTGTAATATTTATGAACTATTAATTTAGAGTTTTAATTGGACCTAATATTTATAAAGAGATTTTTTGAAAAAATTATTATCTTATTACACCACAAAATATGTGTAATTTAACGAGGGTGTTAGAGAGGATTTTAAAGAGGGATAACAGGTTAGAGAGAGTTTTAAAGAGGGAAAATATCCCTCTCCAAAATGGTCGTCGGGAACTACTTAACGAGGGATATTTTAAACCCTCGTTAAATTAACGAGGGCTTTGGCGAGGGTCTGACGCGTGTCAGATTGGCGAGGGCCAGCTGCCCTCGCCAAATTGCCGTATTAAAAAACGGCCGCCAATTCCCTCGCATGGTTAACGAGGGCGGAAGAACCCTCGTTAATTTTGCATGCAAATTTAGCGAGGGATAATGGCCCTCGTCCAATTAAACGAGCAGTTTAACGAGGGTTTTTAGCCCTCGTTATCTGGAAGAAAAAATTAAAACTGTATCCGGTGGTATTCGAACCCGCGCTGCAAGCCCTCCAAGGCGCCCACACAACCACTGGGACACGCGAGCCTGGTACTGTAGCAGCATTAATTGGGCGATTTTCGCCCCCAGGTGGTATCGAACACGCAACCTCCCGGTATGTGGAGGCCTTTGCGTGTTTTGCCAAACCGTTTGGGCACGGCTTGTTACTTGTCAACAATGCCTTTCTAATTGTATATATTATATATGTATGTATTGTATATTTATGTAATATGTCTTATACATGTATGTGTTATGTTATGTATTATATATTATATATTATATATGTATCATTTCTTATATATTCTATATATATATATATATATATTGTACAATATATTTACTAACACTATATTCTTTTATATGTATACTCGTTTTACTATATATATCACTTTAATAACATATATATCTTTTTGTTAATTATTATTAAAATATATATTGTTAATAAAATTATTTTAATAATCACTTTAATTTATATTCTCTTTCACTATATTAAATAACACGTGCACATGTATATACGCTTGTATTGATCGTTTTCATTATAATATTTTTTAAAAATTTGTAAAATAGTTACTTTTATATTCTTTTTTCAATATTAATTAACCTACATGTGCAAATTAAATATATATATATATATACTAAATCTCATAGACTAACATCAATTCTCATAAACTAATTGGAGAGAATATCCATCAACAATATTCATAAATGATCATAACAAACAAATGTGACAAATATTCAAAAATTAAAACAAGTGACATAAAGTATTCAAAAATACAAAATCATCAAGATAGTTATCCGTCATTCAAATCTAAATCATCATCATCTTCATTGTTGGGATTGGTGATGAGAAAATCACTAAATGCAACATCTGAACGACGTCAAGCACGAGCCCCGAACCACTGGGACCAGGAGCAGGAGGGGCACCGGTAGGAAGAGGATTCACAGGAATAGTAGAATACCCACTGAGAGAGACATTCGGATATGATGGATAGGCGGGATAAGGGGGAAATAAGGCGTCAAATGGCCCTAACCTTCGGGTACCGGATTAACACGTGAGGACTTCTGATTGGCTGTTGCGGGCTACCACCGGTCTGCTGGGTAAAGAGTCCAGCCTGCTAATGAGGACTACCGCCAGTCTGTTGGGGAATAAATCCCGCCTGCTGCTGGGGAAAAAATCCCGCCTGCTGCTGCTGAGGGTAAATCCCACTAGATGGGTTGACCTGGAACCCCTGATAATATGCAAGCATTTCCTGGCGCATAAGTTGCTCCCGCCGCTCCATTTCTGGCGATAACACCGCTCTCGCCGCTTTCAATTCCTCTTGAAACTTCCTAGCCATCTCCTCGCGTTGTTGTCGTTCTTGCGCCAACAAACGTTCCATATCAATCTGCGAGTAGCCGCCAATACTAGTGCCACTTGAGCTCCCACCTGGCCCAGACTGAATGCGCCCCATGTTCGTCATTTGACCGAGTCCTTTATGCTTTCCGTGGGCGTATGGCACCTGTTCTGTATACAACTGGCTCAACTTTTTCTTTTTCTCCTTCTCGTTCTTTGTTTCTTCGCCGATGGCCCGGCCGAGTGACTCCTCCTGACTCTCTGAAATACAAATATTTTGACATTTAAAATTAAATATATTATTAATTCCCTACCTAAGTAGTACATATTCAAATACTTACAAGTGTGTCTTCCATGTCGGTGTACGTGACATCCTTTCCTTCTTTTTCGTGAAAATGTGTCACGAGGTCCCATATAGTTGGGAGGCTTCCATTTGTCTTAAACTGAATTTAGATGCCGATTGTTAATAATTATCATTATCAAGATTCGGGATTGGTATTCGAGTAGTCTCTTCATCTTCTTCATTGTCACGTGATGTGGAACTAGATCTATTTCTTCTAAATATACGATTGTCCAATCCTCGCAAACCTCTAGCCATCTGTAAAATTGGTTAAATAAATTAAATATTCAAAGATGGATAATATATAATGCATAATTAAAAACAAGTGCACATCATCATATATAATTAAAATAACTCATATAATTAAAAACAAGTGAAAACAGTCATATAATTAAAACAAGTATCACAACACATCATCAAAGAAAACAAGTGCAAACAGTCATATAATTCATCAATCATCAATCATCATCATCATCATCATCATCATCATCATCATCATCTTCTTCTTCTTCTTCTTCTTCTTCTTCTTCTTCTTCTTCTTCTTCTTCTTCTTCATTATCATCATCATCTTCCTCAACTAGTGCAGAGTTCAAATCTACCAAAACGACAGGATCATCATCTGTTTGCACATTCATTTGGGATGTTATGTCGTCCTCTTGGAATGGGGGAAACTCTGGTTCTACATTTTGATCGATTTCCACTAATGATCTCGGCTTGGTGGTACAAACAGCCCACCAATCTCACCCATGCACAGATCCGGGGTACTTGCAATAATAAACTTGACTGGCTTGACTTGCTAATACGAATGGATCAAAACGGCCGTATCGTCCTCTCGGATTAATGTCCACGAGTTTATAATCAGGATGTACTCTTGTTCCTCGTGACACAGTTGGATCAAACCACTCACACTTAAACAACATGACTTTTCTTTCAGTAAGTCCGGGATATTCCAATATACCACAACCTCCTCGAGTATCCCGTAGAAATCATTTTCATTTGAATCGTAGTTCGTTCCCTTAATGTAAACTCCATTGTTCATAGTTGTTTTTTAGGCGCCATAAGCTCGTGTGTGAAATTTGAAACCATTCACGTAATAACCTTGGTACGTGGTGACACTACTAAGAGGATCACTCGAAAGATTACGTATAAACTGATTCTGAATATCATTGCTCCTCACCTATATATATATATATATATATATATATATATATATATACACAATTGATGTATTATCAGATTAATGTATATAGTATTTTATATTATACAATTGACGTATTATCAGGTTAATTATCTTTTTTCACTTACAAGTAGATTAAACCACGACGCGAATTCCCGTTGAAGATAATTATCTTTTTCAACATTCGATAGAGTCGGTTGAACAATCTGTAGCTGCTGGAAAAACAGACTACAATTGTTGCGATTAGAACTTGCAAAAATTAATTAATATCGTTGAAATTGTAAATTTCACATTAACTTACTTAATATATGGTTGCACCTCGTTGCAATTTAGTAGCACATATGTATGAGCTACTCGCTTCTCCAAGTCAACAAACGATCTTTTACCCTTCTTTCCAAGTTTACTACCAGTAGGTACAAATATCGAGAGAGTACCTGTCACTGATGGAGATACTTCATGTGGCACATTGCGAGGTACATTATGTCGCCTCGTCAGCACATGCTCCTCAAAATAATGAGAACAGAACATTGATGCTTCTTTTTGTTAAATAATCATTCGCAATTGAAGCTTCCACATGTGCTTTGTTACACACACTTAACTTTAAGTTGTGAAGATAACTAATTCGATTCATTGGATGAGTTGAATTGTCTAACTAAAATAATTATCAAATAGTTAAAATGAGTTAAATAGATTACCTCTCAAATGGATACATCCATCTATATTGTACTGGACCAGCAATTGTTGCTTCATATGCAAGATGGACAGGTAGATGCTCCATCGAATTAAAGAAGCTGGGTGGAAATATCCGTTCCAACTTTCACAAGATCACCGGGATCTCATTGTCCAACCGAGTCATGTTTTCTGCAATAATGGTCCTCGATGTCAACTCCTTGAAGAAAAAAACTGATTTCAGTGATGGCTTGCCAAACCTTAGCCGGTAGAATCTCACGGAAAGCAATTGGGAGTAGTCTCTGCATAAATACGTGACAATCATGACTCTTCATCCCAAACATCTTCAATTTTTTCCAGTCTACGCATCGAGACAAATTGGACACATAGTTATCGGGAAATTTCAACTCATCTACCCATTTGCAGACCATATCTTTGTGTTTTTTATCAAAGGAATAAGAAGCTTTGGGGTACTTTCCTGTACGTGGACATTTCTGCAACGACGGTCGACGACAATATTCATTAAGTTCATCCCTGGATTTAGTTGTGTCCTTTGTTTTTCCTTCGACATTCATCACCGTGTAGAACAGATTATCAAACACAATTTTTTTCGATGTGCATCACATCCAAATTGTGCCTGATCAACAGGGAGCTCAAATACGGCAAATTCCTGAAAATACTTTTCTTCTTCCAACCACATTGTAAGCCTTTGTTGTGAATATCAGCACCCAACTATGTTACCTTCATCAATCCAATTCAATCAATTTCTTTCAAGGATCCGATCACCAGAAGAATGGGAGGTGGATCATCATGAACCGCTACATTCTTTTCGAATGCATTCTTGTTCCTTCAAAGATGGATGGCGACTATCTAAGAACTTACGATGGTTGTCAAACCCGCATCGCTTCCACGACCGAGCCTCGATCGAAAACCTCGATGTAATCGCACGGTGTGGACAAGCAAGCCTTCCGGTGTGCTCCATCCGCACAACATCGAGTAGGCTGGAAAGTCACTGATGGTCCAGATTAGTGCAGCTCGCATCGAAAAATTCTGCTTTGTAGCAACATCATACGTTACCACTCCATGTTCCCATAAAAATTGCAAATCACGGATCAGTGGTTGCAAAAATACGTCCAATTTATCCTTTGGATTTGTTGGACCAGGCACCAGAATCGTAAGAAACATGAACTGGTCCTTCATACACAACCATGGGGGTAGATTGTACGGTGTCACTATCACTGGCCATGATGAATATTGTTTCCCGTGCGCCCCAAACGGTTGAAAACCATCAGTGCTCAAGCCCAACCTCACGTTTCGAATTTCAGAAGCAAATGCAGGATGCGACTGGTTCAAGTGTTTCCAAGCCTGTGAGTCTGCAGGGTGGCGCATAACACCTGGGTGGTCATTAGAGCAACGTGCATGCCATGTCATATCCTTCACAGTAGCATTTGACTGATACAATCTTTGCAATCGATGAATGATAGGAAAATAGAACATCTCCTTAAAAGGACGGTTCTTTTTCAGTCGACCATTCACGTCACGTCTAGCAGGTTTGAACCGTGGCCGTTGGCAAAACTTACAATTTTCAAGTTCGCCGTCTGCACCCCAATATAACATGCAGTTATGTGAACAACAATAGATCCTCTCTACTGGAAGACACATCTCACTCATCAGTTGTTTGCTATCAGAAAATTTCTTGGGCACCAGACTATTCGGACAAAGAGCATGAATCACATCAACCATTTGATTATAGCCCCTTTCAGACAGTCTGTTTTCAGTTTTAATGTTCAGCAACAGGGCATTGTATGACAACTGTGAGTGGGATTCGCAACCAGGCATTATATCCTGATTCGTTGCACGAAGCATGTTATAAAAATGTGCAGCATGCTCATTAGGAGGTTCTTCATTAGGGGGCTCATCATCCACATTTAAGTGGGGACCAGAGGTTAAGTTCGTCATCATATCGTGATACGAGGTACATCCAGATGTCTCGTTAACTGGCCCATGTGAAGTCGACGTAGATGGTTGATCAACGTATTGACCCCAAATTTCCTCACCATGAAAAACCCAATTGCAATAATTGGGTATGAACTCATTTCTATACAAATGACCTTTCACGTCATCAGGTGAATGTAACATCTTATTTCGACATCTAAATTTGTTGCAGGGACACCTAATCTTTCCCTGATTCATCCAATTCGGATTACTAGTGGCGAAATCTAAAAATGATTCTAGTCCATTGTAAAATTCGGAAGATATCATGCCATTAATCGATCTTGGACCGTACATCCAACGTAAACGGCCAGAATAATCCATATCAATCTGTTTCACGTTTACGAATTAATTAATATTCAAAAGTCTAATTAATAATTAATATTTCCTAAAATTTTTGGCAGAGTTTCGTTTTATTTTATCATATTCCCCAATTAATCATGATCCTACGTGCATCCATTTCCGACTTAATCAATTAAAATTAATTAAGTCGGAACGCACATCTTCTACAACAACCAATAACCAACAAATATTCACCAACATCGATCCCTCCACTCCAACGTAATTAAGATATATTCTTTAACACCTAAACTAGTTATAATAAATAAGCTAAATTGAGCTAATTATACTAAATTAATATACACATGTTAAGCTAAATTACTAATAATAATACTAAATAATGAACCAACTAATACTAAACAAGTAATACTAATTAACGATTAAAATACATACTAAACGATATAACAAATAATACTAATTAATTAAACAATAAAACAACTAATACTAAATAATATAATTAACAACTAATATTAATTAATTAAACAACAAAACAACTAATACTAAATAATATAACAACTAATACTAATTAATTAAACAACAAAACAACTAATTATACTAAATAACATGCATAACAACAATTGTAATACTAATTCATTTAACAACAAAACAACTAATTAATATATAACAACTAATACTAAACAATAATACGACAAATACTAAACAATTAAGCAACTAATACTAAATAATTAAGCAACTAATACTAAACAATTAAGCAACTAATACGTATATACGATTAGATAAATCGAAAACATACCTTAAATCCGTCCGAAATCCGCCCGGAATCGCCTGGAATCGCTTGGAATCGCCTCTCCGTTTCCCCTCTCGTCCAAACAAAAATCCAAAACTGGACAAAAATCCGTTTGGTGGTATATATAGAGAGGGGGCGAGGGTTTTGGCGAGGGGTGTGGCCCTCGTTAACCGAGGGGGCTTGACACCGGGAATCGTGTTGTTGACCGTTACAGGTCAGCGAGGGCTTTTTGAAATAGGCGAGGGTTTTTAACCCTCGCCAAATGTGCGTTGGGGGCAGCGAGCGTTTCTATCCCTTGCCAAATGAGCGTGGACTTTTGGCGAGGGTTTAAACCCTCGCCAAATGCGTGTGGACTTTTAGCGAGGGTTTAAACCCTCGCCAAATGTAAACACTCGTTAAAACCCTCGCTGAACTTTTCCCTTTTTAATACCCTCGCCAATTAAAGAGGGTTTCGTCCCCCTCTTTAAATCCCCTCGTTAAATCAGCCATATTTTGTAGTGTTATCTTATTGAATTTGATGATTTTTCAAAAAGGTTCAAGTCGGGACCGAAAGATTTTATTATTTTAGAGAATTTATTAATTTATAGAGGTTTTACCATATATGTAAATCGTAATAATACGAGGTTCAGTGGCGAGTTCTTAATTTATAGAGCCAACGTCAACACAAATATGCATACAAAATGCAAAATTTATGTTAAAGATGTGTTCACTATCAAAATTATATATATTGTAAAATAAATTTGATTTGGATTCGTCTCACATTTCACCTAACATTACACTTGTTTCTCACACAATCATTTACATGTCTATATTTAAAGGTTTCTTGATATGATTTTGAAATGAGAATGTTAATAAATATCATCAATGAGTCAATATTATGGTTTTGGTGATTGAATTGTTACTATTGAGTTAAAAACCCATGAAGTAATATTAATTGAAATAATTAATCATTACTCTCTTTCATTTCCATTATCCATTTTTCATTATTTTTAAAATATGTAATATTTAAATTGATAGTTTCTATCTTTTAGACCCTAAATTGATAATTTTCTATCTTTCATGCCTTTAACTGATAGGAAAAATCTTTCAGGACTTAAATTGATAGATTTAGGGTGTGAAACACTTAAAACAATTTTCAAAAGCACTTATTTTCAAAAGTTGTGAGATGGAGCTTTGAAAATAAGTTCTTCTGGAAGCTGTTTTAAGTGTTTCAAAACACCCCCTCACTATCTTTCAGACCCTGAATTGATAAATCTCATTTTATTGTTATACAGTAATTTACGCACTAATACTTATACGATTATAGAAAGTATTTTTTAATTAAGGCGAAGATCATTGGAGTAAAATTGAGAAGTGACAAAGATTTGGGATAATCCTGATATTTGGAAGTAAAATGTGAGAATAATTTAAATGTTGAATTAAGAAGCAGTTTAAGGTTTTTGAGGTGAATCCACGCGCCACTCGCCATTGGGGTATACGTTGCATGCATATAAAGCGAGTATGCCAGATTATGTAATGAAGCGCGTGGTCCATTTTCAGATAATAATTAATTAATAGGACTGAAATGAGGCCATCACCTCCATTTTTCTTTTCTTAGAAATGGTAGGTTTTGAAACACTTAAAATAACTTCTAGAAGTACTTAATTTTAAAAGCTGTGAGAGGGAGTTTTGAAAATAAATACTTCTGAAAGTTGTTTTAAGTGTTTCAAAACACGCCCTAAATCAGGTAACTCAGAGCATAACTCGGTGCACTCCGATTGCCGCACATTATCCCTTCTCAAATATTAAGCCCACCTTGCTAAAATGCGCCAAATACATCAATAAAACCAAAACTATGTGTATATCTATAAACTAATATCATAACACTAATCAATACAACTATATTTATAGTCTGAGATCATATTATCAAATTATCAAATGTAATAGATACTAAATGACAAAGTATAGTATGAACAAGTTTAACGGTGAAACTGGTTAAGGAGTGTGACTTATATTACTAAAGAGTGTGACTTTTTACTATAAAGGGTGTGACGTTTTACTATAAAGAGTATTACTCATAAAAGTGAAGGGTGTGACTTATATTATAACAAAGAGTGTCGTAGTGATAACTGAAGGGTGTGACTTATATTACTAAAGAGTGTGACTTATATTACTAAAGAGTATGTCTGTAAAAAAAAATCAGTTTCACGGTGAACAAGTTTCACTGCATACCAATTTACAGTAAAAAGTCACACTTTTTAGTAATATAAGTCACATTCCTTAACCAGTTTCACCGTGAAACTTGTTCACACTATACTTTCCCAATAATAAATTAATGTCAATGATAATGAATCATATTAAAATTAAACTTTTACTAATGACAAAAACTCTTATGAGACGGTCTCATGTATGAGACGAGTACAACTTAGCATAAATTACATTCACCCCTCTCAAAGTGTTAAAGCGTTAATGTCCAACTTATACTCCATCTCTCCGTGAGACGGTCTCATGCATCTCTTTACTAATAATCAACCCAGTGCCATTTCCATATTCAATTGGATGTTACTCAAAATGGGCTAAAGTAAAATAGGTAAAAAAAGAAAGTGAAAAAGAATGAAGAAGCCACTGCTAACATACGCATGAGGCGCACCGTAAGGATGTCCCTCTATCTATCTCCTTCCTCTGCCTCACATCACCATCTCTCTTTGATTCTCACTAACATTCTTTCTTTATATATTTATACGCACACTGCTCATACATTCTACATTCATCTACAAAATTCATAATTTAAATTATCTGTAAACATTTCCACAAATTCCTAATTCCTTCTTCTTCAGTAGTCGTTTTATGGTGGGGTGAAGTGAAATCGAGAAAATGGATCCGCCGTTGGTCAACGAAGCCTCATTCACCGCTGCTGCAAACCCTTCCTCCTACAGTTTGGCGGGGCTTCTCTCATTTCCGGCGGCCGGCGGCGGACTCGGACTCAGAATGGGCAGCTTCGGCCGGAGCGGCGGCGGCGGCGGCGATGAAGAATCGACGGTGACGGAGCAGAGCGGCAGCGGAAATGGCGCTGCCAAGAGGAATAGGTCATATGAAGATACCTCTGCTAAGATTGCTTCTACTAGTAATGCTATTCTAGATGTGGTAATTTTATCAATTTTAGGGTTCTGCATTTTTCGTTTTCCTTGTGCATTTATTTACCTGATACTTTAAATTTATGTTGGGAATTATGTTCCGTACTATCTAATTAGTTAATTTTGGTTTAATTTGTTTGTTGTTTGATATGATTTTGGAAGGTGTATGCTTAAATTGATTCCTGATGAGTGAATACTTCCATTCCAGATATTTTAGTTAGTAACAATGTAGGATGAATGATACTTGAATTCGATTCCACGGATTTTTTCCCTTTATTCCTTTTGTACTTTTGATTGATAATTGTAGTTGGGGATTCATTTATTCAGATGAACAATATATCATGTGCATGATTCTGGTGACTTCATCTTCTTTGACAGAACGAGTTGAGTACCAAACGAACAAAAGTATCCGAATCAACTGATCAGAACTGTGGTTCAAAAACAGAAGCAGAAACAAATTCAGGGACCAGCATCAAACCGGTTGAGGATAAAAGTAAACCCGAACCACCTAAAGATTACATTCATGTTAGAGCAAGAAG
The DNA here is from genome assembly GCA_037126765.1 of Stenogyne calaminthoides. Taxonomy (NCBI): domain Eukaryota; kingdom Viridiplantae; phylum Streptophyta; class Magnoliopsida; order Lamiales; family Lamiaceae; genus Stenogyne; species Stenogyne calaminthoides. The sequence continues at coordinate 484,048 of JBBCBC010000015.1, forward strand.
GGGTCAAGCTACCGATAGCCACAGTTTAGCTGAAAGAGTAATTCCTGCTGCTTTCTTATGAGATCTAAGCACAAAGTTTTCCGATAATTTGGTTTCTGATCGAACTTGTACATTTCAGGCTCGAAGAGAAAAAATAAGCGAGAGGATGAAAATTCTGCAGGACTTAGTCCCAGGATGTAACAAGGTTTTGGCTTGTCCTGATTAGATACTTGATAGATTGTTTTAGCTTTTAGGGAATATAGTAGATGACTAAATTGTTTACCTTTTTCAGGTTATTGGTAAGGCTCTTGTTCTTGATGAGATAATTAATTATATCCAGTCGTTGCAGCGCCAAGTTGAGGTAGCTTTTTCGTAATATTTTTATACCTTATTGTGTTTGCAGTCATGCTTACCTTTAACTCGTTTTTTTTTCTGATTCCTTGCTCCAGTTTTTATCGATGAAGCTTGAAGCAGTTAATTCTAGGATGAACCCAACGATAGAAGGCTTTCCTTCCAAAGATGTATGTCCAATGATAACTTAACAACGTTATTTTTTGTACCACCTCCTTTGTGTTTGATTACGATGTTTTTCTAAGATGAGAAATCACTTCAAACAATTGGATAAAACAATAGCCAACTCCAGAATAATTCAACTAAAACTTAATTAACTTCGTTGCAGCTGAAACTTAAGGGGCTTCTAGATTTCACTATAATTGAAGGAAATTTTAGTCTAAACAGATGAGACTTATTTTAGGTCCTTTAAACTGAACTGCGCAGGCACAACAGTGGAATCTTTTCCGAAAAAACTTCCAAAAATCACCAGAAAAGAAATTTGACTTCTACTAACTTGTGAAAGTTACGACATCGAAATTTGGTTCATTGCCTCATTAGTGCTGCATCATCAAATTTCAAAGGCTTCAAGCTGTCCCCTATTTTCTCGATGCTTGTTTGCTCATTAATTTTTGCCTGGATTTAAACTATAAAACCTTATCTGCAGTAATATCTATCCTGCAAGAAAGCATTCACATATGGTGATGAATTAGGTACTCAAGCATATAATAATTTGATGTTCTTGACATTATCAACTCTTGGACTAATTACAATCAATTTTCGAATGCATTTTGTGCTATACATGAAAGTCGAAATCAATAATTATTTACTGAGGCTGTCTCTTGTATGAACGTGATACTCTTGCATGTTTTTGTGATACCTTTGAAATTTTAGTACCACAAAGAGTATCTCTTGTTGGTCCCGTTTTCTGGAAAGCCCATGTGCGCGGAAATACCATGTAATGCATATAAAACAGGGGTGAGGGCAGAGTGATTACCAATTACTCTTTTTCTTTTTTGCTTTTAAGAACGATGTGTGTTTTGCTTATAATCAAGTGCATATGGCAAGTAAGAACATAAACAGTAAAGAACACATGATTTTATAGTGGTTCGGAGTCCAACTCCTACATCCACTCTTCCCTATCACAAGGGGCACCTACTTAACCAACTGGACTTAGTTTAACGTGTTAGTCCAACACCCAACAAATGTTTACCGAGTTCACACTCAAACGGGACTTATCTCCCTCACGGGATCGCCTACCCTCCCTTTCGGGATTGCTAGATGTTCTGGGAGTTCACACTCAAAGCGGGACTTATCCCCTCACGGGATTGTCTACCCTCCCTTTTCGGGATTGCTAGATGTTTCCGAAGTTCACACTCACCTACAAACTTATCCTACCAAACCGATTTGGGTAAGGTTTGTTTGATTTCAACTAGGTTGAGATTTTCCTTACATTTGTTTTTAGCCTCAATGCTAAGGATGGGAAAATCTCTCTAAGCTTAGGATATTACATTTGTGCTTAGATCTAGGGTAGAACACTCTTGAATATATGTGTGTATTTCTTGCTCAGTGTTCTATGGTGGAGATGCTAGATGATTTGGCTCTGTAGCTTGATGGATCACGCATTTCTCACACCTTCCACACGAATAATGAAGGAAGAACTTGTATTTATAGTGTGGATTTGAATGTTACCGTTGGATGGAGTCTCATTCAAATTCATACTATTAATTAAACTTCTGCTTTTTTGAGGCTTGTTGTCTTCTTCTCATTGGTCGGCAATTTGAATCCGCGGATATAATCTTGAGGATCTTCGAGTCTTGTGTTCTTGATTTGAGACTTCTCTTCAATTGGACCTTGTGTCGATCGGGTATATCGACACTCGGGTTGATGAGTTCAGTTCTTCTATCTTGAACAATCGACCCTCAGTCACTGCTTTTCGAGCTAAGCGATCATCAATAGCGTTCGATTCTCGGTGAACATGACTTGGATGACTTCTCTTCCGATTTCTTCTCTTTGATCGGTATCAGATTCACGGTTTTTCGATATCGATTTCTTCTCGCTTTGATCTGTCGGCTCACATGATCGGATCGATTATAGCATCAGTCAAGATATCGGTTTATCCGCATGATTATACATTAGTTACATATCGAGGTTAGCTTATCCGATCTCGATCACGTCGATCTCGTCGCCCGATCTCATCCCCATTCCTCTCTTCCCGATCCGCAACCTCCTCTTCTGATCTGGTCATCTGATCTGGTTTGTTCTGATCAGCTGACTTATCTTTTCTTTTCTTCTAATTTTGCACAGCTCATCAGTTAACTCCGGAACTCATCTTGCTCATCTGATCTCGGTCACCGTCTGCGACCTAAATCGATCTCGATCTCGTCTTTTGCGATTTCGTGAGTTCCCCCTCAACTTGTTCTCTCGTTCCCCTCAACTTGTTATCTGTAGATTAGCTTCAATAACACAAGTTGATAATGTTTTGGCATAATTCATCAAAACTAAAATATCCCAACATCACTTCTCGTACAAGTTAAGACACCATATTTTTGAACTCTTGAATTCGTTATTTTTAGACATCATCTTGTTTAGTCGTTGCAGCTAGCAGCGCCACCATTTGACCCAAATGGAATGATCTACGGGTCCAACACAACAGGCGAATATGGGAGAGGATCACAAGCAGAGTGGCTTCACATGCAGGTTGGAAGTGGTCTCGAACGAGAAACATGATAGTAGTCGAGCCAGCATTTGATTCACCAGCATCTAAATTAATCAGGGTTGCCTCTTTTAGGTTCTGTATGTACAAGAATAGTTATCAGATTGTAATCCTTCTGTGTTATCTAACTTGTATGTAACTTATTTGTAAGAATCTCTTAAGCTTGTAACTTGCCTCTCTTTTTTATATGTAAAAATACACATCTACCTTCTTACATTCTGATCAGGGTGTCCCATTCACCTTTATCTTGCTTTTCATATGCTCATCCCTCAGAAAAAAGAGAAGAAACAAACATATCAAGATAAAGTTTTTTTTTTTCATTTTTATGCTTCACTGGTTCTGGGAGTGCTTGATTATAGTGTATTTGTTGCTAGATATTAATATGAAAATTAAATAGTTAGGTTAGAACCCAATCTAAACACTCCAATCACATTTTTCATGACAAAAGTTGATTAAGTAATTAGCTTTAAGCTACCAGCAAGGGCATTTTAGCTGCCCTCGCCAAACTCGATGTTTTGTAGCATCCCATTTGCATTGAAAACCCGCTGATGCGGTCAAGAGTTCGGAATTGAGTTATAATTAATTTTTCTTTTTCATTTTTGAGGAGATTTTAGCATTGAAATCAAATATAAAAATATATATCGATCCACCAAACAATAATTCTTTTCCAAAATAAATCCATAACCGTAAAAAATCATGGGTTCAAATTTAAAATTTAAAATTTAAAATGTAAAATGTGACCGTTATAGTAATCATTTACTTTTAAAAAATAATATCTCCAACAGCAATAAATTTGACCGTTAGATTCCTCCAATTATAAATACCCTCTTTATTCTCCAACATTTTCAGAATTCACAAACTCTCAAATCTTCAATTATCCTTCTTCATCTCTCATTTTTTATCTCTAGTCTCTATAGTCTCATTCCTTTATCCCATCAATTCTTCCTTTTCATTCTTATGCTCAACAAATAATGTTCAAAATGAACTCCTGAAATTTTAGTCGTGTAAGAGTGGATGAAATTTCTAGAAAAGATTGTGTTTGCGACTAGTTCGATTTCCACTTCACAAGGAATTCCTCAAATAGGTATTGCTAACATGTGATATATAACACTCACTTTTAAACATTGCATTGAAAATTCAAGTTCATTGTCATTGTGGTCAACATTGAACATGATTTTATTGTTTACTATTGTTATTTCATATATATAAAAGTGGAGGAATTCACATTGTTATTTCCTAATATATTTTACTTTATTTTGAAGTAGGGTGCTCAGATTGTATATTTGTTATATCTTTGAATCACGACTTTTGTGAGTGGTTAGAGATGCTTGTTTCTAAAGATATGACACAAGAATGATCAATTAGCATTCCACTACACTATTATTATTGTCCGTAATTGTTTCATTCAAAATAATTAATGGTCAATTATTTACCTCATCCAAGAATGTTGTGAATATGTTTTAATCTATTTGCACAAGACATTAAATCGCTAGAAATCAGATATCTTAATAAGGATTAAGGAGATCGAAAGACAATTAAATACTAATGAAATGTAGAGGATCCCCCTAATTAGTAATTACTAGCTTCTAATATACACATTAGGAGTTGAAAGGAAGAACACGTCTTGTAATAAATTTAAGACGAAAATTTATATATAAAACGTCTTGTATTTTGTGGTGTATGCATAATGCATGTGCAATGATTAAATTGGTGAATTATATATATAACCTTTTTCCCATTTTTGTAATGATCATGTGAGAATGATTAAACCTGATTAAAATGGAGAAACAAAAATGTGTTGTCGGAATAAATTGTTGAATGCTACATCTAACTGAATTAACACACACTATGTGTCAGGCTGTATTAAAAGGTTATATATATATTATATGATCTCCTCCATTTTTTTCAAAATAAATTCAATTTGTCCCAGAGAATATCATTAATCTTGTAGCTACATTTCTTGATAATCTTGTTAATAGGAGATACATAAATGATACCAACAAAAATAGAATAAAAGACAGGATGAAGAACATACCTATTAACAGAGTAAACAACGTAGAACAAAGATGAGGATGTACTATTTTTTGGGTTTTCGGGTTTTATAATATACAAAATATAAGGTTATATTATAAATCTAAGGGATAGGAGTCTAGATTCTAGGAATCGGAAAGAAAATTAAGCAAACATGGCTATTAATACTTAGTATATTATTTCGGAATGAGGATTACTGGTGTTTTACAATGACAAACTCTTTACATATATATACAAAACGAAATCACCTATTAGTATAATAACTAGTCTAGCTAAGCTATAAAGTAAAAGAAAAAGTGGCTAGCTAGGCTATAAAGCAAAAGAAAAAGTGGTCAACATATATTAGTGGCCAACAAAGAAAGAAAAGAAAATTTTGAAATTATTGTGCAGATCGTCATGGTTGAAGTTTTTGAATACACGTGTTTCTTCTTCGTCTTTAGATGTCTCTGTGTGTTTCATCAATTGAGAGACTATCATCATTGTCTGTATCTCCCTGAGAGAAATTATGAGTAAAAAGATACAATTCATCAGTGTTTTTAATATTATTTTGATAATCCAATGAATCTCCTTCTCCAGAAAAGGGTAGTAAAAACTTCCAATTTTGAGGAGCCCAAATTTGTAAATAATGTCATTCGGCTACTAGATGGAAATCATCTCATGGAAAGCTTTGGATAAATTTAGATTGTTGAAAAGATTGGATTTTCATTTTATTTTCTACTGTTCCTATTTCGTATGGCTCTTTTACTGTCAATTCCTTAAAAGAATCTTTTTTTGTAATAATAATTCTTTTTCTTGTTGGTCGGTAAGAAATTTTTGAGACTTCAGGAAAACTAGCAAGAATTTTACAATACACTTTTTCTGATGGTCCAAGGGAAACAATATTCCCTGCAGTTAAGAGTAATTTTTCTCCAAGACAATTTATAATATTTTCAATTTTGTCTGTAAATTTAAATTCTAAATAATCTATCATACCATTATGATAAAACTTTAAAATATCTTCAGCTGACATATATGTTTCATTTAGATCAATTTGTAAGACAAATAATCCAGGCATAACATTTCGATATACTCCACCATCGTCTTTAACTTGTGCAATAATTTGATTCATATTTAGATTTTTTGCCAAAAGAAGTCTTTGTTTTAGAGTAACACCTTTATATTTTATTTTAAAATTAGGTCTCGAATTATTCATATAATTTGAAGAGAAACCTAATTCAAGCACTTCCTTTTGTAGATTAATTAGATGTTCTGCGAAATCTTTAAACACTTTTGAAGAAATATCTGCTCAAGATCTAGAACTCTATCAAGGACTGGTTTCATAGTGTCAATCCATGGTATATCCATTAATCTTGCCTTGAATTTTTCAAATGTATTTTTTGTATTTTTGGTAACTTCATAACAGAAGACATAGTATTTGATCTTACTTTGATTTAGATCTTTGTTTAATTTTTGAATCATTAAAATAAATTCAATTTGTACCAGAGAATATCATTAATCTTGTAGCTACATTTCTTGATAATCTTATCATCTTCCTAATTTTCTATTCATGCATAAATCATGATCCTTCCTTTCTGAAAATAGACTCCTCAAAGGAGATTTGAGTGAGTATAATATTCGCTGATTCCGGGTTTTGGGTGAATGAAAATTTAAATTTCAAAATTTGGAATTTTGTCCCATCGTGAAATATTTTAGTGATTAAATTTTTTGTAGTCTTGTAACTTTGCTTCGTTTTGAATTGATCCCGTACATTTTGATTTTTTAATTTTGGTCCTGTAAGTTTTTAAAATTTTTAAAATTGATCCTGTAAGTTTTTAAATTTTTTGAAATTTATCATTTTCACCTGCTACAATAGGTTGTCAAGCAGGTAACCACTAGTAATTATTTTGTTATTTCCTTTAATTTCGAAGCGTCACTTGAACTTTTTTAATCATAATAATCTTAGCCAGATTTTTGCTCGGGTTTAAAAATAATTTGTACACTAAAAGACAAAGCAAATCAGGTCGGTTTATTGGGTCTAAACTGACCAAAAAATAAACCAAAATACGCAAAAATTATTATTTCTGCCTAAAAAACACGCAAAAATTCCCGACATAAAATTATTAGGATTAAAAAAGTTTAGGAGGTATTTCGAAATTAAAATAAAAAATAAAATAATTACATAGATGATTGTTACCTGATTGGTGACCTGCTATAGCAGGTGAAAGGATCATTTCAAAAAATTTAAAAATTTACAGGATCAAAATCAAAAAGTCAAAAACATACGGGACCAATTTCAAAACGATATAAAGTTATAGGACTATAAAAAACTTAATCTCAATTTTTTATTGTGACAATGAGTAAGTAAGGATAAAGTAGTTAGAGCTCCACCACCTGAGACTTTGAGGTCCTGGGTTCGAGACACGGAGAGAGAATATTATTCCCTCTTGTGGTGGTCCCCCTCTTGTGGGGTTGCGGTTCCGATTGCGGTGCGGTTGCGGTTCCGAGTTACAATTTCGGGTGGTCCTGTGATGATTGCGATTTCGGTTTACAGTGAGATGAAATGATATTGTCATGTGTCCGATAGTAAAAGTAATTATTGTAATTGATTATATTAGAAAACTATTGTAATTGATTAACTTTAAAAAAAAAAAAAAAAAAGTTATAACAACCCGAATTTACTTTTTTTTTTATTAGGCTCTAACTAGTTGATTTATTCCATTTTTTCAAAATCCTAATTTATATCAAAATAACCTGATATATAATATCTAGGCACACAACATAAAAAGGGTTCAATATAACATGTTTTCTAAAATCCAAACAAGAATCAAAACTCGCACAATAATATAGTTATATATACACATCTAAATATAAACAAAAAAGAATTAATTCACATAATGATAAATTATGCACATTTTTCATATATAATTCATAAATTTTGGGTGGATGTTATCTCCCCCTTGCCCCCAAAATCCGCTGATACGGTCAAGAGTGGATCTTACGTTACCGAAAAATATCAAAATTATCAAGATTTTCATGTACAAGGAAATTTTGATATTGTAACGTGTGATAATTAAAAATTCTCTATATTTTAGTATCATATCATAAATATATTTTTTAAAGAAAATATTCAATATGAACAAATATCAATTGATATATATGTCGAAAATTTGATATGAGACGGTATGTATTTTTAATACGATACCAACATTCAATATTTTAGTATACCCAAATTTTTTGTACAATATGTTATGATTATCCAGATAATTAAATTTTCATATATTTATAGTGTGGTTATGATTATATTTTAACGAATTACTCCGAAGATGAGTCGTAATGATTTTATATTTATAATTAACAGTCAGAAATCTAAACGTTGAAATCAAATATAAAAAAAATATGATCAAGTAATAATTTTGTTGATACCTAAAGCTCAACATTTGCGCTGCATTCTTTCTCTCAACATGATTTTGTTAAATAAAATGCAAACATGTTTGCTATACATATAACTTTTTATAACTATTAAAAATTTCACATTATATTCACCACTAAATATTGTACATTAATCACAAGTGTGTAGGCACATAGACTCGTTGGTTATTAGGGGATCCCAGCAGAGTAGCACTTCATTTGAATACATGTTTTCAACTATTTTCCAGTGATTTTAGAGGCTTATTCACGAATACAGTGATTTTATATGCGTATTCTTTTATTATTTGAATCATTAAAAAAAACCTTATTTGAACTTCTTCCAATTTCTCGAATACGAAAATTAATATTTAAATTCTAATACCGAATCGAATAAAAAAGTTCGATAATTTTACAATCCTAACAAGTGCATTTGACTAATTCTCCTTCATCGTATATCTTTCTCTCCAAAATTCATAAAAAAAAATGAATCAACTTAGTGGCTAATTACACCAGTTCTTTTGGATAACTGCATACATTCTATTTTCCTCTTCTATACACCATAGAAAAAGATTAAATATCAACGTTTGTAACTTTGCGAAGGGTAAGGTTGTTATCTTACAACAAAATCGTTGCAGAACTTCATGGTTTACGAGCACGGTCACGCCACGAGCCTTTCTGCATAGTTAGAACCTGCATAGAAATGACAATTTTATCCACAAGAGCAGTATCTATTCTATAATCTTCGCCTCTATTATATGCATTCTATATTACCTGGTCGCTTAGAAGACTTGTAATACGAGCACTTTCTATATTCTCGTTTTCGTGGATTTTCTCTTCTGCTTCATCATCTGACTCTGCGGGTGCAGCATACGTTGAAGGGGCACCAAACATGGCTTCATCGTGAACATCTTTCATGTCTTTCTCTTTCCTCGCCTTTCAAAATCGAAGTAACTTATGAAAAATTAGAATTTGTAAACATTAAATCTGATAAATAAAAAGAAGCACAGAGGTAGTACCTCGACTGCAGAAAAACGAAAGCTTTGTCCGATGTGCTTTACCAACTCCGTGTCATCCTCCGCAGCTGCCAACAGCCAATTAACAAACATTTATTTTTGAAGGACATTTTTCTCAATATATTGCCTGTTGTAAATCCATTTATTATGAGTACTAGAGTAGGTCTCCTGTAAACCCGGGTTCACTTGAACTCTTCTTTTTAGTGTCAATGTTATGCATATGCACTATCACTATTTAGTACATATGCATAATAGAGTACATATACATAACAGTGATAGTATGAATTTGTAACAGTAATAGTATGTATTCATAACATTTTGAAAAAATAAGTTCGCGTGAACTCGAGTTCACACAAGTGATTGCCTTATTACAAGGTCTAATGCAGTCTTCTTAGTTTAAACAATTGAAGATCTCTATTTCAAGCCAACAGAAAAGGAAAGGCAGAAAAAAATTAACCTTCGATTTCCTCCTCATCGTCGAGAGGTGCGTCCTTGTTGAATTCAAAACGTTCCCACCCAGAGCCTTTACCTATTGCTTCATCATTTTCAGCTGCAACAAGATGATTTCATCTTTATCTAATTGAAAAGTTATCTCAAGGAAATTACAAGAAAGCGTCATAGGCTACATATAGCAATAAGCGGCAAAGGAAGCTACCAATTTATAAAGCAGAGAAGAATTGCGTCCTTCTCTTGTTTAATAAGAAGTGTAATTAGAATAAGTATCACAACTATGATGTGTAAGTATTGCCTCACAAGTCATAAATGTACAGTATTTTAGCAATAGTTGCTACATCCTGCTAGGAATAAAATAGCATATTTCAGGATCCAAAGCATTTTCACAAAGCTCTATCAGTACAATCCCACATGTGTGCACTCCCTTTGAAGATTCAGATCAAAGCGCCAGTGTGTTTAAGGAAATCAATTATCAACAACTAATTATCATCTAACCAAGCCCAGATGATTTTATTTCAGAAAAACCTATGGTAGATACAGCAGTTCACAGTTCACACCTTAACTGCATGCAAAGAAAGTTTATATTTTTTCATAATCAATTAAAGGTTGCATTTGAATTGAGAATTTAACTCAAAAAATGGGAGTGATGGATATCAAATCCATTATCAAACCCGTCAACCCAAAGACAAGTTAAACTAAGATAATTTGCCAAGGGTATGAAACATTGATTTCAGATTATCACGATAGTCAGACATTACTAGCACATCTACACCTCAAATAAGCAAAATTCACTCCAGGTTGTAGGAATATTACTGTAAAACAAGAACTTCCAAAATCTCTGTAGGGCTGTATCAACACATTTTATATTCACAGGGACGGTTCTGAAGGATATTACTCTACCTTAACTTGTGATACAATTTATGTTTTACCAATGCAATTACAAGTAAGGAGGCCTCAATAGCTAAGGAGCAGGTGCCAATATTATGCTTCATATACATCTAGGCAGAAAAGGGGTTACTTAACAAACCTAAACTATGGTGTATTTAGGATGTGGAGTGGAGATTCTATTAAAAGCAAATTTCTTTAACTGTACTGTAGAGAAAGCACTCAGTTACAAAGAAAAATACCAAAGAATCGAATGGGGCTACATTACCTGTGTTTGAAAGCTGAAGCTTCATCTTGGCTTTGACTCTTTCAGCTGGTGTCTATTAAAATAAAAACAGAACTATCACTAGATTTCACAAAAGCCAATCAGGAAGTCAGAAAATAGCACAACTTGAAACCAAGTCATTATATGCTTAACACCCCAGAAATTTAACTTAATGGTATACTTAGAGGGTTTAAAATTTACCTTTAAATAACATTTTTTAAAATTTATGATTTAGCAAGATTAAAGTAGTGAAAATGGATGGACGGAATCATAATAAAACATCTGTTGTCAATTAAAATTATACCATTCAACTGGGAAGCAATGACTGAGAGCCAATCAAAACCTAGGCTAATAGCTTTTGAAGCCCCAAGCAATGTCAAAAAGGCATTCTTGTAAAAGATGAGAGCTATTTTACTCATCAAATTGCTCCATATGGCTCATCTATAGACATTAAAGCTACATGAAGAAAAGGAAAATCAAATGCAGCTCATAAAAGTAAATGGAGGATTAACCATGTTGCTTGAACTGACCACCATTTAGACAGTCCTTAATCTTGCCCAATCAAATACCATGTGTTTGCAAATTAGACAGCAGAAATCACACTTAGCAAACCCAAAAGAAATAATGTAATAGTTTTCCTAAAATACGAAATAACATCTCAAACACATTGTCTAACAGCAGATAACTAATGAGAATGTATTATGCAGATGCTCACAACACCCACCAAAACACACAAGATTCTTTGGATGCCAATGACTTAGTGGAAGCAAATGCACAGAGTGATCTAACAAATTCCCATAAGTGAACTCACCATATTGTCATAACCATGAATCAGTTTAGCATAATCAATCCCACCACGTCCCCGCACCTCCCCGGGCTTCTTTCTCTTCTCTGAGGTCCTCTTTTCCGGCGACACCTGCCTTTTACTTATCTCTCGATTCTTTTCCCTACTCCTACTCCTCCTCTTCGACCGCCTATCGCGGCTCCGGCTACGGCTCCTACGCCGTGAATTTCTATCCCGACTACGACTCCTGCTTCGACGCTTTGAATTCTTATCCCTAATCCTCTCTCGGCTTGAATATCTATCACGGCGATTTGATTGATTATCCCTAACCCTATTACCACTTGGACTTGGGCTTCGACTTGCATTTCGGCTAGGGCTTGGGATTTTTTGTTTAGGTATTTTGCTCAGCTTGTTTTGAATTGATTGAAGCTCGGCTTGTTTTTCAAATTGCGAGTTTTTGGAGGGGCTTGATGCTTTAACGAAGCTACTGAGAAAAGAAGAGGCGGTTGAGAGGCCTGAACCTCTGGATGGAACGCCGTCGTCCCTAGTGGAGGAAAATCCGAGACCCTGTTTGAATCGGGCGGCGCCTTCGCCTCTGCGAGTTAGGTCGTCGTAGTATGCGGCGAGCTTCTCGTCCTCCATCTCCGGCGGAAGGATTAAATTGTCTGATTCAATTTCAATGCATAATCGGAGAGATGGATGTTTTTTGGCAGATTAACTGAAAATCGAATTACAAATTTTATAATATAATATGGAGAATGGCAAAATTTTGTTTGGACCGTCCGTGAGACTAGCCCATTAACAAGTTATTGGGCCTAGGCCCAACATTTCTGCTTCCCCTGATCTTTTATCGCATTTCCGGCCCAATATTCTTTTCTTTTTCTCGCTGTCCATAACGTAGAAATTGAGGGAGTATTATGTTAGAGTAAATATTATTGATAAAAATTTGTATAGACTTTCCCCTCATCACCCCTCACTCGTCGCCACGAAAATTACTCTCTCCATCTTTCGAATCGAGTCTCAAGTGATTGGACTTTATTCACACGAATCATGTTTCAAGTGAACTGGACTTCCTTCACATGAATCGCGTCTCAAGCGACCGGAAACGCCTCTGCACTCACCGCCATTGAAAATTGTCGTTGTACGTTCATCTTTTTTTTCTTTTTCGAATCTATTGGAGGATTTTGCATTTCCATTTCCGGCGATCTTACTGGTGTGAAAAAAAAATATCACTGTTACTCAAAAAACCATCACTGTCATTGTATGTTAAACTAAGGGGGGGTGATTGGATGTAGAGTCTGTAGGATTTCTTTAGACTTTCAAAGTCTGGGGGTATTCAATCCGGATTTTTAAAAGTTTTTAAAAATCCTGAGGTATTCAATACGGATTTTAAAAAGTCTTAAAAAATCTTTAGGTATTCAACAGTCTATGAATTTTAATACTCTATGGATTTTCTTTGATTCTCTTCCAAAAATATGAATAGATTTCACTCTCCAAAATCTCTTCTAACAACCAGAGATTTCAACGTATCCTCTCAGAGGACTCTGAAGACGAAAGGTCAAGAAAAAAAACTTTCGTAATACTTTTTATTTAAACAAGTAATTCTTTTCTATTTATATTTTTCATCTAAACAAGTTATAATTTTCTTTTAAATAAATAATACTTTTCTATTTAAACAAGTAATACTTTTCTATCTAAACAAGTAATATTTTTCTATTTAAAGAAGTAATACTTTTCATTTAAACAAGTAATATTTTTCTATTTAAACAAGTTATACTTTTCTTCTAAACAAATTATATTTTTCTTTTAAACAAGTAATATTTTTCTATTTAAATAAGTAATACTTTTCTATTTAAACAAGTAATATTTTTCTATTTAAACAAGTAATACTTTTTATTTAAACAAGTAGTACTTTTCTATTTAAACAAATTATACTTTTCATCTAAACAAGTTATACTTTTCTTTTAAACAAGTAATACTTTTCTATTTAAACAAGTAATATTTTTTCTATTTAAACAAGTAATATTTTTCTATTTAAACAAGTAATACTTTTAATTTAAACAAGTAATATGTTTCTATTTAAACAAGTTATACTTTTCTTTTAAACAATAATTCTTTTCTTTTAAACAAGTAATATGTTTCTATTTAAACAAGTAATACTTTTTTATTTAAACAAGTAATATTTTTCTATTTAAACAAGTAATACATTTCATTTAAACAAGTACGGAAGCTAACTACAACAAAGAACGAAATTGTTTTCTCAAAGTCAACTACAACAAAGAACGGAAGCTAATGCATAGAGAACGAGTATTGCTAATGCTATGTGGGAATTGAGGCCGAGGTATAACGGTGATGGAAATGAAGATGATGGGATGAAGATGAGAATAATAATGATGAATTATAATGATTTTTTTTAAAACTAATATATTTTTGGTATTTTTCTAAACAATTTGGATAATTTTTTTTATATACAAGTGTGTTCTATATACATTTGCATCAATAGTTCCAGTGTCGGAGTCTATGAAAATCCATGTAAATCAATAAAAAAAAGTGTATTCCACAATCTTGTCAAGTTTATGAAAATCCATGTAAATTAATAGAAAAAGTCAGTCAAACTCTGCATTGAGTTTATGGATTTTCTAAATCCACAGACTTTTTAAAGTCCAAAAAATTCCAATAGAATCCCAATTGAATACACCCCCCTAAGTATCACTATTATACAAATAAATTATTACTGTTATGTATAAAACCTCTCACTATAACGCTATTAATTATCATTGGTATACAAATATATATATATCACAAACACACATAAAAACTATCACGATTACTCATGAAGACTATCACTGTAAGAGAAGTATCACTATCATACAAATAAACTATCACTGTTATGAGGAAAAAATATTATTGTTACGCAAAAAAAATTATCATTGTCAATAGTGAAGACATAATTTATACTCCATCAGTCCCAGAAGACTTAGCACAATTGATTTTTACACGCGTTTTTGCGAGCGAGTTTTGTATTAATAATTGAAATGATAATATGACTTTTAAGGAGCGGTATGATAGAAGAGAGGTTTATCTATCATACCCCTCCTTAAAAGTCACTTTATCATTTCAATTACTAATACAAAATTCGCTCGCAAAAATGTGTGTCAAAGTCAACTATGTTAAGTCTTCTGGTACGAAGAGAGTATTAGAAAAATCAAAATTGAAGCATTAACAACAACAAGATCAATAGTGTGTGACACGAGAGTAAGAATGAAATGAGAGTTATCGCTTAATGTAAATAAAACGAATATTGGAGTGAATGAATTGGAATCGAAAATTCGAGTCAACCCATCCCTCAAAATAAATTATATTGAATTAAGATTCACGACGTGAAAGCTTTACTCAATATCAACAGAGTTATAATATAATAAAATAGAAGTACTTCATAAAACTTTTATTTTTATGTACAAATTCCAAGTCTGAAAAATCTTCGATGCTCCCAAAAATCTTAAAAGTACTTAGATACGTATTTAATACTAGTTAAAGTACTTTTTATAAAGTACTTAAAGTGAATAAATAATAATGTTAAAAGAAAAGCGATGTAGATTTCCCACAAGTGGGGAGTATATTTAGGGTGTGTTTGCAAACTATATAAAATGGGATAGAATTACTTATTTTCAAAATTTCCTTCTCACATCTTTTGAAAATAAGTGATTCTAGGAGTTGGATAATGAGTTTGAAAACACACCCTTAATAGAAATGAGGTGCGATCGGATTCTAAAAATGATACGGATCTCATAAATCAGAACCAAACAAAAAGCATACAAATAAATATGGGGTCTCTCTCTGCATTTGATGCGACGTATGCCCTAGGCCACCCAAAGATTTTACTACTTGCATCTGGGGTATGATTTGAAACACTTAAATCAGCTTTCAAAAGCATTTATTTTCAAAAGTTGTGAGAAGGAATTTTGAAAATAAATGCTTCTCAAAGCTGTGTTAAGTGTTTCAAAACATGTCTTTGTTTGGTGGGATCCAATTCCAAACACAGGTAGGAGAATCACTTGTTATTAATAAAAAGTTGATTATGCATGATTTAAGTGCTTTTTACCATCTCAAAGTAAAAAGATTTTACCAGATTTGGCAGATATTCCATGACAGTAATTTTGATTCATCGTTCCCTCTTGTCAACTTTATAGTTTGGTCATTTCGCCTGCCCGACTAAATGTTTAATGCTACCCGTATTTAAAATAATGCTTCTTTGAAAAATAAAATTATCATAATACTCTCTCCGTTCGATTTTAGTTTGCTCATTCATTGTTTGACTAGTGTTTTAACGAACGAGTTATTTATTAATATTTAAAATAATAAAGAGATTTTTAAGATGAGGGTATGATAGTCCTACCCCTCATCTATCATGCACTTTCTTAAAAGTCACTTTATCATTACATATACTAATAAACAACTCGCTCGCTAAAATACGAGTCAAACAGTGAATGAACAATTTATAACATAACGGAGGGAGTACCATATGAAGGCTAGTGTGAAATATGAAATCTTGTGAATTCTATTAAGAAGGTATAACGTGCACCGAGTTCACTGTACACCACTATTATTTCTGTTTGTAATAATTAACATTTGATTTGTAAAATTTGATTTTTATAAATAATAATATTAGTAATATATGATTAGCATAATCTACATAATACCAGTTCAATTCCTTTGTGCCACTTTTTTGTTTTTCAAAATTATTCCACCTCCTGGATCTTTAACACATGGACCCAGGGTAATGGTGGTTCGTTGAATTTTTTTGCTTATTACATATGTCATTAATCTACCCTATGAAATACGGTGTGGAACACAATATATGGAACAAATGATACTGTGCGACATAATACTTTGTCAATTCTTTATTTTGATTGGAAATGTCCTCCATTGAATTCTCTAATTGTCATATTGAATTGTCCATTGATTTCACTAATTTATGTGGTTTTTTGATTAATATTTAAGAAACACACAGAATTGTTTGAAAGTGAGAAGTAGTTGGAATTAAATAAGATGGGAAAATAAAATAGAGAGGATTCGAAATCTATTTGGTGGGCCCAAAATCCAGGCCTCTTTGGATTCTGTTGACAACAAACATATATTGGGCCCACGCGTATTTGGTTCCGCGGTCGTTCCTATCCCCCTTTTTTAAGCCGCCGGTTACCGACTTTTTCATTACCGTTTCTCTGGTTTTGATTTTTTTAATTTTAATTTTTCAAAGATTTTCTCAATCTTTAAAATAGACCACTTATACATAGAATTCATGAATCATGAATATTGACCCTCTCAACTCAACTTAATCCACCTTTAATTTTCTTTTGTTTAATAGGAATGATCAGTGGGGTGATCAGAATTTATGACTAAAATTACTCTTATACCTTTAAATAAAAAAAATAATTGAACATAATTAAAGATAAAATAGTCATTTGATACATCTATAAGTTGTCACCCTTAGGGTGAATCAGCCCGTATAGCAAAGCCCTTGTTTAATAATGTTAGTATGAAATGATACACTTGATCATGATTCATGAGATATTCTAGATGGACTTGGTATTTTTTAAAAAAATTTAAAATTTATATTCATGATAAATGTGGATAGCATTAGTGAGTTGGTCTTATGCAAAATATACATATATCATAAAGTGAGTTTCATTTGCATCAGGTGCACTGTGTACTTAATAATATTTTTTAAAATAGTGCAGTTTATTGCACTGTTGTTTATTTACACTGTAAAATCATGTAATTTATTTTTTATATTAATAATTAAATAATAAATTTTAAATTTAAATATAATAAATTGTATAATTCTAAAGTACATAATGCATCTATCGCATTAAAGCTAATTTAAAGGACCCGTGATATGCATATCAATTGCCTAAATTATAATGTATGTATGTAATATATTCAGCACCTTAACCTTGAAGCTTTAATTCAAGATTTTGAAGTTGTCATGCTTGTATAATTATGCCCCCATTGCTAGTAAGATTTGGGATGCTTGTGATTGTTGGACTAAATTATCAATGATTTTACATTCCGAACTTATTAATAATTTTCTCCAACATGATGATTTCTTCTGTCCGAAGAAGAAAGCTAGAAAATTTGTCACATTATGAACTTGTATTATTTGGACACTACAGAAGATGAGGAATGACCGATTCTTTAATGATTAAGTCCCAAATCACACGAAGATTACTGAAGAAATTAAAACCAAAATATGATCGTGGTTGTGGTAAAAAAAAGCTTTAGATAGGAGAGTTACTTTTAGGCTGTGTTTGTTTTGGGATTCACACGGATGAACTTAGGACTTTGCGCTCCCTGTCTCATACGAGTTTGGGATTTAGAGTCTGGTGTTTAAAATCCCACACTCAATCCACACCTATAAATACCTATAAAATCTATTATTACTTTTCACAATACATCACACTTTATACACTTTATTACCCTTCTCAATATAATATAATAATACAATATCAATCATTATTTTTATATTGCAAGGAGTATTGAAGTAAGTAATTTGAGTGTTGAATTAGTTGTGGATGAGTTTCTTCTAATTTGTTTATAGCGATTAATATTCACGTTTTGAATATGTTGCAAGGATGAGTTTCTTCTAATTTGTTCATAGCGATTAATATTCACATTTTGTACATATTGCAGAGAGGTAAGTAATTTGAATTATGAATTCGTTCCTAATTTTATGTTGTTTTTAATTTAGTTTTGCATTATATATTTAATCTAATTTTATTATTTTATATTGCAATATATTTGTAGATCAGGTAATTCTCGATCAAAATTTATGAATCTATTGAATTTCAATGGAGAGATGTTCTAAACTTGAAATTAGCTAAATTTTTAGATAAATAAATATCCTTTTTTTTTCTTCATATTCAATCATGTCAATCTCACCCCTCACAATTTCATTTCCATCAAATAATTTATTTTAGAGTATTTCTCTTTCAGTTGACATAATTTTAAATCGCTCAAAATTACAAAATGTCAAATTTTACTCGGGATGAAGTGACCATATTATACACATAAAATATTTTTAAAAAGTTATATCTACAATTGAAAGTTTGAAATATTTAATCTAAAATAATATTATAATTTTTTTTTTCAATCCCGCGAAATTTGATTAAATATAAAAATACAATATCAATCATTATTAAACATTGATTTGACATAAAGTTAAATCTCACCCTACTTAAATCTCAAAACAAACACATACATTTACTATTCATCAATGATTTTTGTTGCGAGTCGTTTTATATGGAGAATATTATGTGGCTAATTCGATGACAACTCACAAACAAAATATGTACGTGTAAAATATACTGTAAATAAGAGGAATTTGTTGACCCAGTTCGTCAAGAAATGACTACTCTGGGGGCGTTCCAAGCCAGGGATGTAATATTGCGAGTTTTACACGTACAATACATGATACATCTCATGAAGATGAATCGCTATGATTGAAGATGATTTGGAGAGTAGGTATATGAGTGCTAGGGATTTTTATGTGTATGGATGAACTCTCGAATTTTTCTGAACCTCACCACTCTGGGAAATTTTTTGTGAACCAGTCTCTTGTTGCTTTTTCTTCTATTTATAGTACTTTGACAAGCATGAGCTGGTCTGGCAAGCATGAGCTGGAGACTTCGGGCCTTGCAAGAACTCATGTAATGCTGCCACGTTTCCAACTTCGTCTTCCAGGTTGATCTTTGCATTTGCTTGTCTATAAGGCACTCTTTTGGTCGTCCAAATCAATCTTTTGCTCAACTGAATGCTTTGTTCGCCCCATTAAACCATATCAATTTTATGCCGGAATATTGTCCTCATCGAGCATATCTGAGTCCTTCAGGTTATCTGAGCATCGAGCATACTGACCCTTCAGGTTGTCTGAACCCTCAAGATGTCTGAGCCCTCAGGATGTCTGAGCATCGAGCATACTGACCCTTCAGGTTGTCTGAGCCTTCAGGATGTCTGAGCCTTCAGGATGTCTGAGCCCTCAGGTTATCTGTGCATCGAGCATACTGACTCTGAGGTCACTTGACTCAGGCTATCTGATTTCTTCTTCCATGATCTGATCAGTTTGACTGATCAGATCAACATCTTTTCAGGATCATACCTGTTTGCTCGGTTAGTCTGGCGAACATACCTGTTTGCTCGGTAAGCTGGTTGAGCAACCTTGGTTGGTAAATGGCGAGCTGGCGAACAAAACTTACTTCATAGGCGAGCATACTCGCATGGTTGACAAGTGGCGAGCTGGCGAACAAACTTGTTTATTCGTCAAGCTTCGTGCACACTTATCCATTGAGTGTGGTTATTTTAATAATTGAATATTACACGTGTCCTCTGACGTGTTCGATTAATACTGAGTAATTATATCGAACATAACAATACCCCCCAGCCGGGTCACTTTGTATTCATCATGGGGGCCCGGCTGTTATAATTTGATTGGACCGTCGTTTGCGTCGTCTCGTCTTCTATGCAGAATTTTCAAAATTAAACCCGGTATCTATAAATACCTTATTTTACCGCCTCAATCTCTTTTCCTTCTTTTCATCTTCTTGTCTTTGTCTTCATACTCTTTTTCGTCTGAAACTTCTGGCAAGGGCATTATCATTTCGGTAAGGGATCTTATTCAGGTAACTATTCCATCCCCTTTTTAATTCCGATTATGGCTTCTCGTTCAAATTCCTCTGCTTCAGTAGAATCAGAATCAAATCGCCATAGTTCCTCCTCCCCCTTTTTTCGGTACAATCTCTCGTATCGACGCTGATGCGTCGGAGATGAATGTCTCGGGATCAAGGTTTCGTTGGCAAGTTCGGCTGCTGTTTGCCGTTTTTTCCTCAGATTCCGATGATGCCCTAAATGAATTAGATAGAGATTTAGCCCATACCGATTTTTTGGATGATTCAGATGAGGATTCTTTGCCCCAACCCCAAATTAGGTCTAGGGTTG
This sequence comes from Stenogyne calaminthoides, assembly GCA_037126765.1. Taxonomy (NCBI): domain Eukaryota; kingdom Viridiplantae; phylum Streptophyta; class Magnoliopsida; order Lamiales; family Lamiaceae; genus Stenogyne; species Stenogyne calaminthoides. The sequence continues at coordinate 504,882 of JBBCBC010000015.1, forward strand.
TAAATAGGGATGATGATAATATGAGGGAGGAGATTTTGGTAGCTGAGAATGTCACTGAGTCGAACAGAGGGTTCGACGGCGAGCAGAACACGGAGCTCGATATCCCTGTTGGTCTTCCTCATAGCCTAACATATAGCGATTATAATGCTCGTTATAATTTTGATTGGCCCGAACAACCTCATAGGACTAGGGTTGAGAATCAGTGCCCGACGAGCAAGATTGCGAGCGTAATTGATGTAGATATGCTCGCCCAATTGTATAGGAACTATGAAACCCCAAAAGATGTATTTTTCTGGGCGCCGGGTCACGATGAACGAGCAGACCAGCCTCCTGAGGGTTGTGTTGCTGTGAATTTGGACACGATGGAAGTGGCCTTCGATTCCCACTCCATCCGGCTATCACTCGTTTGCTCGTAGAATGGAACATTACCATTACGCAGCTGAAGCCGAATGGGTGGCACATGATTATGAGCTTCTTGACTTTGTTCGGCAAAACGAAGCTCGTATATTATCCCACAGCAGCTGAACTCTCACGCCTAGTGCATTTGACCCGTCCCAAGGGCGAACATGGATGGTTGTTCATGCAGGAAAATGCCAAGTGCAAGGTCATTGAGGATGTGCCGAATAAAATTAGTGATTGGAAGGAGAAATTCTGGTTCGTTGGGGGCGATTGGAAGAGCCCGGCTTCTGGAAGCGAACCAGATGCTCGTTTAGACATCCCCACAGATTTTGGGGTTTACCAAAGTAAGTATTTTTGTGTCTTTTGCTCTTCAGCTTGAACTGATTTTAACTTATTCTCGATTTCAGGAATTCCAACTGCGACGGACAAAGAGAGCAACGACGACTATTTTAGCAGCATCTGGCAAATTGATCTCGAGCCTCGCTCAGAACGATCTGTGAAGACTTTGAATACCGCCGAACAAAGGAAGAAATGAGGCTTGTGCGTGCCCCCTCATCATTTAGCTGCCGTCAATCCAGCTGGTAAGGATTTTTATTTTTTTTGCATTTGCATATGTGTTGTACTCTTTGTTCGCAACTTCTCTTTCCTTTATTAATGAATTGTTGTCTACAGCTTTCCCTGTCGTCACTGTTGCTGTGAGTACCTCCGAGCATACTGAGATGGCTCGAACAAAAAGGCCTCAAGAGCTTGCTCGAATTCAAGCCGAGCGGGATGCTCAGCGAGCAAATCGAGGGGAAGCGAGCAGGGTGAGAAAGGCGAGCCGAGCAGCTGCGTCTGAACCTGGGGAGTTGAGCCGACAGAAGAGGACAACTCGTTCGGCCGAGCAGGGGGCGAGCGAACAGGCTCCGTTGCCAAAAAGACCAAGGAGGGAACCTGACGAGCAGGGGGCAAGCGACCAGGCTCAGACGAGCATCGATGCTGTTGGGGAGACCCCCACTGCCGAAGCGATCAGAATGGCCGCCTCCGTGGTCGGTCCGATCGTGCAAATAGTCGAGATGGAGGTCGGTACATCTTCTCCACCTCCTCCAGGACCTCGGACTTGGACTCCTATGAACCCTCAACTCCGGTCTCCCGAGGATAAATCATTTTTGGGATGGGATCCTGCTCGGGCGAACAGGTACATTTGTTTGCCCATTGAATTATTTTTTCCTTCAATTGATTTTGTTCGCTTTATTTCATTTGTTTGCTCGGGTGAACATGCAGGTTGAGCAGATTGGCGCCTCTGATGCCCGAATTGAAAAATTATTACTGCTCCCCGAGTGTTCGCAATGTCCCCGACCTTCCCGAGCATGTACAGAAGGCTTGCGAGACCCCCATTCGAGCATGGACGACTGAGCTCGAAGAGGCCACCAAGGGTCCAACACCTTTGGAAACCATGAGACTTGGCCTAGTTCATCATGGTCAATCTCTGGTTCTTCTCGAAAAAGCTTATGCTGAGTCCGCCAATCTTCATGCCAACTACTTGGCTCTTATCAGAAATTTTGAAGAGAAGGTGAACGAGCTGAGCAAAACTCAGGATGAACTGAAGTTGGCTCAGGGGCAAATAAACTCAGCTCAGGCGGAAGCTCGCAAAGCTCAGGAGGATGCTCGTCAGGCTCGGGAAGATGCTCGCCAGACGAGGGAGGAGCTAGGCCTTGCCCAAGAGGAGGTGGTCGGCATCAGGAGGGTTCAAGATGAGATGAATGTCGAGCTTCGCAAACTCAGATCTGGCATTGAGGCCGTGGAAAGTGAGAAGGATTCGCTCGGCCAACAACTCCTTATTGCTGAAGAGACCAACACCCGTTTGGGTCTCGAAAATTCAAAGTTGCACAGTGAGGAGTATGTTGATTCCATGTCGAACTTCTCTTACATATGTGCTTTTGCTGATGCCATTCGTTCTGCTCGACATACGCTCGCTGCCGAACAACTTGCCCCGCTCATATCCCATTTTCAGAAGTACCTGATCGACAACCCGTAGGATCGCAACCTTCTGATATCTGATCTGAGTGATGTGTGCGACTTCTCCAATCTTCCTGAAGGGATCGAGATTGATGATCCTATATTGGACGAGGAAGATGGCTCGGATGCAGACATTGTTCATTAGGTGCAGAACGAACAAAGGGGGCCTCCCGAAGTCGAGCAAAGTGCACTTCCTGGCGAGCAGATTAGGCCTGACAATGCTGGAGGAGTTATTCCTGAAGGGGCCGAGCAAATGGGGCATGATTTGTTCGATACTTCGCTTTCGCCCACCCCCAACAACGAATTTGTTCCTTAGTGTAATTTTTGCTTTGCTGAACAATTGTTGTGTAATTGTTGTCTTCTTCTTTCTTGTTCGAACAACTTCGAAATTGAATGGTTGAATTTGCTTATTGAACAGTTTCCTCTAACATGTTCGTTGAGGATGAATGTTGTTGCTGATGAATGATTGATACTTATGTTGCTCGATGTTTGCTTTGCTTTCTAGTTTATGCCTCTTTTCTTCTAAATGAATTCGAACATTGTGTTTGTCTATGTCCCCTCCTGGCTTCTTTCGTTTTTGATTGTCTTATTGAGGTGTAATCGGTTGATCGTCTTATTTAGGTGCGACCAGATGGGTTAACTTTATGCAACCCCCCCTTTCTTGGTTCGCGATCGTCTTATTTAGGCGCGATCACTTCGTACTCGGGCCGTCTTATTTAGGTGCGACCCCGCACTCATCACTCGCTTTTGCTACGGGTATCTGTAAGTACGAGTCGTCTTTTGCGACTGCGTACCCATTACTCGCTTTTTGCTGCGGGTATCAGAGTACGAACTGGTTCGTCAGGTGAACATAGACTTCGGCTCGTTCGTCTTTGTTCGGGTCGTCCGGCTTAGGTGCGACCTCTGATAGGCTTCAACTAGAAAATCTTAACAAATAAGAATGTTTTTGCACGTTGTATTCTATTACAACTTTTACAATTGAAGAAGACTGTCTATTACATATAACTATAGACATCAGACTATGGTTTTGAATTTAAACCTTGTCTTGAATAGACATGAGCTGGCCTCATCTCGTCCGTGGAATTGATGTTGACAAGCACGAGGCGCATCAGCCTGTCTACCCTTCTTTAATTAACATGCTCAAGCAGCAGCAGCATAAGCGTTTGCCCCTCCTGGATAAGTTGTGATTATGCGGGCAGCTGCGGACATGAGCATGTGGCAAGCACGCCTGCTCGCCTATATCAGGCGTGAGCAAAATCCTCAGCTCCCACCATTTTGTCCCCTTTAGTAGATGCCTGAGCATCAGCATCCGCATGTTGTTTCGAGCGGATACCACGACATCCCTCCCCTTCGGAGGAGATTTTGGGGATGCGTAGGGGACTAGTGATTTACTACTGCATAAGCAGTGAGTAACGTGGAGTGGCAACCATGACTCTGCCGAGCATCTTGAGTCCATAACGAGCGCCAACCTGTGCTCGGAGTGTCTCATGGGGTATAAAGCTCGTACTAGGACAGATGCTCGATTCAGCAGAATGATTGCTGAATTGAGTGGTGGATACTTCGTCTGGAGGCATACTGAACCAACTTTCTTCCGATAACTGTAGTATTTTTTCTTTTTATCTATTTTTATCCACTTTCTTCAGCTATCAATATGCCTCTATTTATAGTACTATCCCAAACAGGTGCTGGCATAGCTAGTTGGTGTTGGCCTTCTGGCTTTAACTCCTCCTTTTGACATCTATCCGCTTTGAATCCTCCTTTTGACATCTGTCCGGTTTTTTGCCAGTTCTTATTCAAGGATTGACACGTTCCTTTTCTGGTTGCCACCACATCTCAACTTGTTTTGACACGTATCTTCCATCTTTTAATAGTGCTGACCAGAATTTTTTCTAGAAGATTTGTGTCGAACACGGTGTGTTCTTCCTTCATGATTGTCCTGCTCATCTTAGCTGAATGGCTGATTATGTTCGGCCATTTGTGCTCGTTTCAGCTATGAGGCTGATTATGTTCGTCCAGTTGTGCTCGTTTCAGCTGTGTGGCAGATTATGTTCAGCCAGCTGTGCTCGTCGTTACTGATAATATTTTTTAAAATTTGACGCATTCCACGAGTAGGACAATGAGACTCCAGTCAGGTCTTCCAAGTCATATGCCCCATTTAACAGACGTTCTGTAACTCTGAATGGACCTTCCCATACTCGGCCGAACACACCACCTGATACCCCCATTGCTCGTCTTAAAACCAGCTCGCCCACATTGAACCTGCGTGTTCGGACTTTGGAGTTATAGAACTTTTCTGATCTCTTTTTGTACATGGCGTTCTTGAAATCAACCTCCGTCCTTCTTTCTTCTAACAAGTCTGCACTCAGGGCGAGCGCCTGGTCATTGATGTGCTCTCCAAAAGTCATTGTCCGATGGCTCAGAATCTTTATTTCTGTGGGTATAACAGCTTCCGCACCAAATGCAAGGGCAAACGGGGTTTCCGCAGTTGATGTTCTGAAAGTTGTTCGATAGGCCCATAATATTTCGGGCAACCCTTCAGCCCATCCTCCCCCCTTGGAATTATCAAGTCTGGCCTTGAGGGTATGCTTGATAATTTTATTAGCGGCTTCAACTTGTCCATTTGACTGGGGATAATACGGAGTTGAGTAATGTTTTTTTATGCCCCAGCGAGCACAATTTTGTCGAAATTCACTTCCATCGAACTGTTTGCCATTATCCGTTACCAATGATTGGGGAAGCCCAAAACGACAAATGATATTTTTCCAAACAAAGTTCCACATTCTTTGTTCGGTGACTTTAACAATAGCTTCGGCTTCCGCCCATTTAGTATAGTAATCAACGGCAACTACAACATATTTTACTCCCGACGTGCCAGTAGGAAATGGGCCGATCAAATCGATTCCCCATTTAGCATATGTCCATGGGCTGTAAACTGACACTAGTTCTTCAGGTGGGCTATGAATAAGTGGGGCATGTACCTGGCACTTGTGACACGCGCGAGCATACGCGAGCGAATCTTTTTTGAGGGTCGGCCAGTAATAACCTTGTCTGATAATTTTATGTGCCAGGACGAGCCCACCTGTATGGTTTCCGCATACTCCATCATGAATCTGCTCTAGAATTACATGACCCTCTTCAGGAGTAATACACTTCAATAGTGGAAGTGAGAAACCTCTTCTGTATAAATGCTCGTCTAAGATAGTATAACGAGCAGATTGTAATCTGAGGCGAGTAGCTTGTGCCTTATTCTCAGGGAGAAGTCCTTTTTATAAGTAATTTAAAATTGGAGTCATCCAGGTTTCTTGCTCGCCTGTTATATGGGCGACCATAACTCTGGGAATTGATGGCGAACAAGTTGTGACGACCACAATGTCCGTCGTGTTCGTCACTCCTTCCGTGCCAAGGCATCAGCGAACGAATTACCCAATCGTGGTAACTGTTCTATGTAAACTTGTTCGAATTGTTCAAGCAACTCCTTTACTAGTTGCTGATATTGTGCCATCTGTTCGCCTCGGGCCTCGTACTCGCCTGTTACTTGGTACACGATTATCTGAGAATCGCTGTAAATCATCAACCTCTGAATTCCCATTGTCATAGCCATGTGTAACCCAGCGATCAAAGCTTCGTACTCGGCTTCATTATTTGTGGCTGGGAAATCAAAACAGATGGCTGTTGTGAAAGTTTGTCGAGTTGGGCTGATGAGAACCACTCCTGCTCCGGCTCTTGAACTTGTTGATGAGCCATCTACATACATATGCCATGGTTGGTCGACAGCTCTTTCGGGCATTTGTGGATATGTCAACTCGACCATAAAATTGGCCATAGCCTGGCCCTTCATTGCTGTTTGCGGAGCGAACGTAATGCCAAATTGGCCTAACTCCACCGCCCACTTGAGTAATCTGCCCGCAGTGTCTGGTCGATGGAGGACTTGTCGCAATGGGAATGTGGTTAGTACCTCGACTGAGTGATCGAAAAAGTATGGTCGCAGTTTCGAACACTCATAACGAGAGCATATGCAAGTTTTTCCAGTGGAGGGTACCGAAGCTCGGCTTCTTTGAGCACCTGGCTTACATAGTAAATGGGCAAGTGTGTCATCCCCTCTGCCCGAACGAGCACATCGCTAATTGCATGCTCGGATGCAGCAAGATACAAATAGAGTTGTTCGCTTGGAACAGGCTTAGACAATGTTTGAGTATCTGCAAAGTACTGCTTTAATGATTCGAATGCATTTTGGCAATGCTCTGTCCACTGGAATTTCCCTTTCTTCAATGCATCAAAGAAAGGTTTGCATTTGTCCCCAGTTTGTGATATAAACCGGCTTATGGAAGCCAAACGTCCAGTTAACTTTTGGACCTCTTTCACACTCCTGGGGGCCTGCATGTCGAGCATGGCTTGAATCTTTGATGGGTTCGCTTCAATCCCCCGTTGACTGACCATATGTCCTAGGAATTTTCCTGAGTGAACCCCAAAGCTGCATTTCTTCGGATTTAGCTTCACGTTGTACTCCCTGAGAATATCAAACGTTTGTGCGAGGTGGGTGATGTGGTCTTCCTTGTGTTCGCTCTTCACCACAATGTCATCAATATACACCTCAACTGTTCAGCCGATGTGTTCGTCGAACATTTTGTTCACCAAACGTTGATATGTTGCTCCGGCATTCTTTAATCCGAATGGCATGCGTTGCCAATAATACATATTCTTTTCGCTGCAGAATGCCGTATTCTTTTGATCATCCGGATGCATGGGTATTTGGTGATAGCCAGCAAAAGCATCCATGAAGGTCATGAGCTCATGGCCTGCTGTATTATCGACCAAATAATCGATATGTGGCATCGGGAAATTATCTTTCGGGCATGTCTTGTTCAAATTAGTGAAATCAATACATAGTCTCCAAGTTCCATTAGACTTGCGGACGAGCACAGGGTTCGCAAGCCATCTTGGGCATTTTACTTCTCGAATCAGTTTATTGTCGAGCAATTTTTTGATTTCACTATTCATAGCCACATATTTCTCCGGACTAAACTTTCTGCACTTCTGGATTACTGGAGTTTGTGTTGGATCAAGGTTGAGGGAGTGACATGCATGTTTAGGATCAATGCCAACCATGTCCTCGTGCGACCAAGCGAACATATCCAGATTTGCTTGAAGATATGCGATCGTTTCTGTTCAGAATGGTTCCGGTAATTCCGAACCAATGAATATTTCTAATTCTGGTCTGTTCGGGTCGATATTGATAGACTCCAGTTGTTCGACCGGTGTTGCTCGCTTTCTTTTTTGTTTCCACCGAGGATCTTCGATCGACCCCCGGTGTTCTTCATCTACCTCCATAGTTTCAAAACCTACGCGAGGTTCTAGGTCCGACAACTCATTTGGTGGATCAATATTCATTAGATCTGGGAGATCTGGGAAATGAGTTACCATTCCGGATTCTGTGTTCGCGCATGGAGGTGTGCTCGTCAAAGGATATTTTGGCAGCGTATTTGCCCGTTGGCTTGACTCTCCGATCTCCCATGTTTGTGTTGGGGATTATACTGAAAAGTATGCTTTTTACTTTGTATAATCGAAACTGAATTTCCAGACTTATTTACTGAAATAAATTGTTTATCACTGATGCTTTAAATATGATTGAATGTTATATATATTTATTGCATAACCTGTTCAATAATTAAATGCGTGTTACCTTTGTAGTTAATTTAGTGATACCCGATCACGGAAGATTAAATTAACGATCCCCTTGTAACTATAAGTACGCCCATTCACGACCTAGATGGAAATGAACAACCATCGCGAAAGGTTGAGGTGTAAGGCTCAGATTGGTTTGTCTTGACCAAGAGATTACACTAGTGCATGATCTTATTTGAATAGGACCTCTGAGGAGGATAAATTCTTTGAGCCCGAACATGGAAGAATTAGACCTCAGTGGTTCGTTGTTTCTTAACCTTCGTCCCTGAAATAGGATCACGTGGGATCGATAACTATTGCTTTGACTTATCATGGGTAGCGAATCAGAGAGAGATTCAATACGTACTTTATCTTGGGCAATATTATTGGTCACATGTGATTGCTAAGATTTAATCTGAAGAATCGTGGTGCAAGTAACGCTTGCTTGATTTGCCCTTGGGAGGTTCATAAGTTTTATCATACCAAATCTTGCAAGTGGAATTAGTTTAGGTATGGATAATAATGTTGAACCGTTCCTCGACCAAGGACAAAAGATATTAATTAACGGAAAGCTATTTTGGTGGCTTGAATTAATTAATGGGCTAGATAATCTTAAACACGGAAATAATGACCGGAGCCATATTGACTGTAATATGGGTTAAGATGGATAGCAATATTAATTATGTAGTGGGATTAATTAATATTTATGGGCTTGAATTATATTGTGGCTCAATATTAGATATTCAAGATCCATTAGAAGGTCCAATCTTAATTCTCCTAAAGGCCCCCCGAGTAGCCCAACATATAGTCCAATAACGAAAAGGTGATTAAAATAAAATAAATATTGTTGCTTATATTTCCTCATTAAATTGAAAATTATGAATAAAAAGAGGAGAAAGATTTTATTTGAATTTTGTTATGGAATGAAGATATGTATTCTTGGAATACAAGATTATCTCATTAAATTCAAGAAATCTCCCACTTGGTTATTCATTAAGTATTTTCAAATTTTTTGGAAAATAGAGGCAAGAAAGATTTTCTTGATTTTCTTGAAAAGATATTATGGAAGATATGTATTTTTGAAATACAAGAATATCTCATAAATTCAAGAAGATCCAAATCTTGGATTCTTGCACCTTAGATTTTTCGAAAATTCTCCATAATAGAGAGGTGGATTTTTTGTGGAATATTTTAATTATGGGAAAGAGAATATATGGGATATATTCAAGATTTCTTGGTGACCAAGAAAAGTCTTATCCCACATTGAAAAATTCACAAAATTTCGTGCTCCTCCTATCCTATAAATAGGGGATGATTAGTTCATTCCCAAACACAATTCCATGTCTTTGGAAATATTAGCAAATCCACATAAGTGGTGCAACAAAGTTTATTTTTTTCCTTTTGTTAATTGTTCGTGAGTATCCTTCCAACGGATTGTCGAGCAAGGGCTAAGGGAATACTTGGGAAGTCCTTTTGGTTAGTCCGTCCGACCAGCTTTTTTCGCCATCCAGGAGAGGTACGTTCACGTGAACTCCGTAGATTCGCGATCGTGAGGTTTTACGTGGCTTTTTATATGCATGATATGTTGTTGCAATTATTATTTGAATTAATATAGGATTAATTCATGCTAGTAATAATTAATGAATTAAATTTGTATTTAAATATTCACCCGAATAGATCTGCATGCGAATCATTCCCCTCACAAGCGGTATCGAGCCATTTGTTTGAGACTCTGGCTCATTTTTTTAAATTGTAATTTAATTCACGGACATTAAATTTGAAATTGGATAGTAGAACTATTAGATCTGTTTTTTTGCGGTATCCAATTGTCATGGATTTTAATGTTTTATTTTGCATGCATATAAACCGTGGTTTTTTAATTCGATTCGATTCGGATTTGTTTTGCCTCGTGAGAAAATCCACGAGTAGACTAGGATTTGTTTGATTTGATCAATGTAATAGACTAGTCTAGATCTAGGTTATTTTATTTTTGTAAATAAATTGAAACCGGATCGGGAACGAAGAGATGAAGAATTAAATAATGAATCCAATCAGCGGGTAGGGCGCGCGGGCGCGCTGCACGCATGGCGCAGTGGGCGAGGCTGTGCTGGCCGAAGGCGGCGAGGACGCAGGCGCCGCACGGGCGGGCGTGTTCTGTGCCGGGCGGATAGCTGCTGGGCGCTGCTGGTGAGACGCGGGCGAGGCCGGAGACGCTTAAGTAGGCGGGAGGCTGGCGAGCGCTGGGCGGATAAGGCGACGCTGGCCGCCTGCCGAGGATCGCTGACCGCCGAGGCGAAGCCGAGGCGCCAAGGAAAGATCCCGCCAAAGTAAAAATAGGTCGCTTAGGTTAAACCGCAGCCAAGCGGCCGCCGGATATGCGCGCAGTATCCTCTTGGCCATATTTAGCCGCTGGGCGTATACGTGTTCGAGGACGTAAGTATTTTTCGAGACTCTAACGAAAGTGGTAAAATTCGAGACGCGGTTTCTTCAAGATCAAGCCAAGAAAAATCAAACCATGACAATTGGATAATTTGTGCCCAATATGTTTATTTTTTCTTTTTTGCTTGATTTTATTTGTCTTTATCTTATGCTTTATTTAATTTGTTTAAATGTGTTTGCATGAGGGTTGCCAAATTGAAAAATCTCAACTTCAAAATTACTAAGTATGTTTTAAATAATTAATTGACAATTTTATTAGGATAATAAAATTGAATTAATTTTGACCTCCATGATTTATTTATTTGTGAATTCTTTTGGAGAAATTTCAACGGGACGGTCAAAAGATAGGTTTCACATGAATGAATTCCAAACGGATGATTGTGGGTTATTACTAGTGGCGGCGATGACCCTCCCAACGAGGCTCGATCAAAGCTTAAATAGTAATCCTCAGATTTAATCATGGTTATTACTTAGGTATAAAATTGATATGCATATACTTCTCCAGGAGTCCCTGCTAATTTTATATTGGTCAAGTGGGAGCCAACTATTAACTGGATATTAAGGGTTTTGTAATCGTTCTTGTTTGTAACCCGCTTGAATGTGTTTAAATAATGACCCACCCAACGTGGCTTATTTAAACTGTTTTGAGATGTTGGCTGATGCATTGTTCATATTTTTTTGAGATTTTAAATATGATGGCATGTGATCAAACCTTGTGATATATTTGTGCTTATGATATTATTGTTTATTTCGGTTCATCATGTCACAACCTTTTAATCCATAGGTTTCATTATACTTAAAGTCAATGCAATATGTATGGAAACTATATTGATTGGAAAATTATAATTGTCCAAATCGCACAAAAAGCACAAGTGGATTTTGACACACAAAAATCAGATGAGCCAACTGACGAGTCAAAACATGCGGGACTCGTCAGATCACCTTGCGAGAGATGTCGTCGCTGAAATGGTGGAGGGAAAACCCGTAAGGGATTATGTCCTCAAAATAGATGGCACATCTGAACAAACTTGAGATTTCGAGTCGCAGATTATGATCCGGAGACTCGGATGAATTTGGTACTTCACTCTCATCAAAATTTTTTGAGCATTTTGGCCTCGCTAAAGCTAATTTGTTGCAAGCTTTTGGTCGGCAGTAAATGATGAAGAGGCACCAAACTCAAGCTTTTACCGGCAAGTGGTCCGTCTTCATTTTCTAGGCCAAGGGTAGGCAAGATAAAGAAGAGGACCAAAGACCATAAGCAATAAAACTCAACTATTGCCAAGGGCAATGGTAAGATGAGGAATGCTTGTTGTGTCAAGGAAAATCCAAAGAGGAAGTGCTTAAGTCATGCGGTGAGAGAGGACAATGGAGGTTTTGCTGTTCCAACCCCAAAAGGGACGAAAGAAAGGTAATTCTCATACACTAGTTGTTGAAACTTGTTTAGCGGCGTATACTTCTCATTCGTGGGTGGTTGATACGAGATCCACTAATCATGTTGGTTTCACGGGTTCTAAATGATCCCAAGAACGTAGTGGGAGTGAGATCCTCATCACAATCGGGCAACGTTATTTAAAGTAGAAGACATTGCAATGCTACGTAAGTGGCGATTTTGCAATGCTACGATAGTAACGATTATTGCAATACTACGCAAGTAGCAGACATTGCAATGCTACATGAGTAGCAATTAAAGCCAGTGGGAGAAGTGCACCTATCTTTTGAAGATAAAGTTTTTTTTTTTTGAGATTATCTTTATGTTCCCGGTTTTAGAAAGAATTCACTTTCGGTTTCTAAAATTCGATTAAAGGACACTAAGTTTCTTCTAATAAGAATGAGATCATTTTTGAAATGATGAGTGTATCCGTTAAGGGACATTGATGGAAAATCTCTATACAATTAATCGTGCACACCACTCACTTAAATGTATCCTATAACACATCTCAAGTTTTCCGAGAAAAAAAGCGTTCATCGGCGTGAACGAGACACTTCTTTTAGCATCTATAAATTGGGTCATATAAATCCAAAGAGGATCCAAAGGTTGGTGAAAGATGGTTCACTGGAGCGTCTCCAAGATTGAATCGGATCCAACCTACGAATCATGTTTGGAGGGTGATATGACCAAGATGGCATTTGGAGCCAAGGAATGGGGCTAAAGAAGTGTTAGAGATCGTTCACATAGATGTAACGTAGTTCAATGTTAACCAAAAGCAAGAGGAGGTTATGAGTAATTTTATTGATGATTACTCAAGGTACATTTTCCTTATGAAGCATGAATCTGAGTCATTTGAGAAATTCTAAAGAATTTAAGGCTCAAGCAGAGAATCATATGGAAAAACGTATCAAGTCTCTACGATCTGATCATAGAGGCGAATACCTCAGCGATGAGTTTTTGAACTGCTTATCTGATGAAGGGATTGTATCCCAGCTCAATGCACCGAACCCCTCACCAAAACGGGGTTGCAGAGCAAAGAAACATAATTCTTTTGGAAATGGTTAGATCAATGATGAGTTATACGGATCTTCCGAAGTCGATTCGGGGTCATGCCTTGAAAACAACGACTTACATTTCGAACTTGGTGCTATCCAAATCGGTTCCCGTAACCCCAAAGAATTGTGGACCGGCGCAAGTCTAGTATGATACACATGAGAACTTTGGGGTGTCCGCCCACGTGTTGGACAAGGAAACCCAGAATTGGATCCTCGATCAGAATTAAGGCTGTTTTGTAGGATACCCCGAGGGAACAAAAGGGTGAATGTTCTATAGTTCCGAAGATCAAAAGGTGGACATCCGCACCCACTTTAGATTTTGGAAGAAGACTATATGAACCAAAGAAAACCCAGTAGTGAGATTACCTTAAATGAGCTTAGAGGGCAAACCTCGGTCGATCAGATCTTAGATGATATACCAAACGATCGTTTTCAACCGAGACCTCGTTATAGTGGGAGTTAGACAGCCCGAGAGATTCATGGGAATAGGAGAGTCCTCGGACTTGATTCCCGGAATCAGACCCATGGACATATGACGAGGCACTCCAAGATAAGGATGCAGTTTCTTGGCAAACAGCAATGAAAGCCGAAGTGGGTTCTATGTTTCATAATAGAGTGTGGGAGCTAGTCGAACCACTTAATGGGGTCAAACCCATTAGATACAAGTGGGTATATAAGAGGAAAAGAGGATCGGACGGGAAGGTTGAAACCTTTTAAAGCAAGACTAATGGCGAAAGGTTATACTCAGAAAGAAAGGGATCGATTATGTGGAAACTTTTTCGCCCATAGCCATGCTTAAGTCCATCCGTATTCTCTTATCGATTGCTGCGCATTTTCGACTTTGAATCTGGCAAATGGATATCAAGACAGCTTTCCTTAACGGAAGTCTTGATAAAGAGATCCATATGCAACAACCCCTAGTTTTCATTGAAACAGGCCAAGAACACCCGGTTTTGTAAAAGCTCAAGAGGTCCATTTACGGACTCAAACAGCATCCGTAACTTGGAACCAAAGTTTTGATCATATTATAAAGTCTTATGGGTTTTGATCAAAACGAGTTTGAAAGTTGTGTATAAAAAACGTGTCGAAATCGCATTGGTATTCTTAAGATCAGACGTAGATCACATTGTGATCATCGGGAACGATGTGAAGGTGTGATCGGGACGTAAGGGCATGGTTTTCAAAAACAGTTTGATATGAAAGACTTAGGAAAAACGGACACATCCTTGGGATCAAGATCACAAGAAAAGGATGGTCGGGTTATCGCAAGTTTCATACATAGACACATTTTTGAAACAATTCAAAGATGCAAGATTCCAAGAAAGGATTCGTGACCTTTCGGACTTGGAATCCATCTATCCAAGAAAATGTTCCCTAAGACTAAAAGGAGATAGATGACATGAAAGGTATTCCTTGTGCTTCTACCGCCGGAAACCTTATGTATGCATTCTTTGCAGTCACGAGACCGGATATATGCTTTCCGTAGGCATGGTAGCAAGATATCGAGTAACTCGGGGAAAGTTTAATCGACGACGATAAAAAAACATTCTGAAGTTTCTGAAAAGAACTCGGGATAGAATGTTGATTTATCAGTCAGATACTCCAATCCCCATCGGCTACATGGACTCGGATTTCCAATCAGATTTAGATTCCAGATATTATCTGCCTCAGTTAGTGTGTTTCCATTTGGGAAGTGTAGCCATCAAATGGACGAGTGTGAAGCAGAAATGCATCACTGACTCAACCATGGGACTCGGGTAAGTAGGCTGCTTGTGAAGCGTTGAAAAGAACCGATTGGGCTCTAGATCTTCTTAGTGGACTTGGATGGTGTTCTGAATTTGTCTAGCAATATCTGCTAGGGGCAGTTACAAATTCAAGAGAACCAAGAGTCCACGAGTCAAACAAACACATTAAAGGAAAGACATCTTATACGAGAAATCGTTAAGAGAGGAGATATAGATGTGGCAAAAGATAGCGTCTGAGGACAGCCTAGCAGATCCATTCACAAAGCGTCTGCCTCTAAATACATTCGAGAGACATGTGAGTGGAATGGGTGTCAAGACCGTTGCTAACTGCTTTGAGTATAAGTGGGAGAAATTATTAGGTTCGTGTAGGTGACATTAGATGTCACGGACTACTCGAGACGTGTTGTAGTATACTTAAAAGCGGACTTTGAGTATAAGTGGGAGATTGTTGGGGATTATCTTTGAAAAAAAGTATGCTTTTTACTTTGTATAATCTAAACCGAATTTCGGACTTATTTTCTTGAAATAAATTATTTATCACTGATGCTTTAAATATGATTGAATGTTATATATATTTACTGCATAACTGTTCAATAATTCGTACGTGTTACACTGTAGTTAATTTAGTGATACCCGATCACAGAAGATTAAATTAACAGTCCCTTGTAACTATAAGTACGCCATTCACGACCTAGATGGAAATGAACAACCATCGCGAAAGGTTGAGGTGTAAGGCTCGATTGGTTTGTCTTGACCAAGAGATTACACTAGTGCATGGTGATCTATTTGAATAGGACCTACAGGAGGATAAATTCTTCAGAACTGAACATGGAAGAATTAGACCTCAGTGGTTCGTTGTTTCTTAACCTTCGTCCCCGAAATAGGATCACGTGGGATCGGTAACTATTGCTTTGACTTATCATGGGTAGCGAATCGAGAGAGATTCAATCGTCTTTTATCTTGGGCAATATTATTGGTCACATGTGATTGCTAAGATTTAATATGAAGAATCGTGTGTGCAAGCACGCTTTGCTTGATTTGCCCCTTGGGAGGTTCATAAGTTTTATCATACCAAATCTTGCAAGTGGAATTAGTTTTAGGTATGGATAATAATGTTGAACCGTTCTCGACAAGGACAAAAAGATATTAATTAACGGAAAGCTATTTCGATTGGCTTGAATTAATTAATGGGCTAGATAATCTTAAACACGGGGAAATAATGACCGGAGCCATATTGACCGTAATATGGGTTAAGATGGATAGTGCAATATTAATTATGTAGTGGGATTAATTAGAATATTTATGGGCTTGAATTATATTGTGGCTCAATATTAGATATTCAAGATCCATTAGAAGGTCCAATCTTAATTCTCCTAAAGGCCCCCCCGAGTAGCCCAACATATAGTCCAATAACCGAAAAGGTGATTAAAATAAAATAAATATTGTTGCTTATATTTCCTCATTAAATTGAAAATTATGAATAAAAAGAGGAGAAAGATTTTCTTTGAATTTTGTTATGGAATGAAGATATGTATTCTTGGAATACAAGATTATCTCATTAAATTCAAGAAATCTCCCACTTGGTTATTCATTAAGTATTTTCGAAATTTTTGGAAAATAGAGGGCAAGAAAGATTTTCTTGATTTTCTTGAAAAGATATTATGGAAGATATGTATTTCTTGAAATACAAGAATATCTCATAAATTCAAGAAGATCCAAATCTTGGATTCTTGCACCTTAGATTTTTCGAAAATTCTCCATAATAGAGGAGGTGGATTTTTGTGGAATATTTTAATTATGGGAAAGAGAATATATGGGATATATTCAAGATTTCTTGGTGACCAAGAAAAGTCTTATCCCACATTGAAAAATTCACAAAATTTCGTGCTCCTCCTATCCTATAAATAGGGGATGATTAGTTCATTCCCAAACACAATTCCATGTGCTGGAAATATTAGCAAATCCACATAAGTGGTGCAACAAAGTTTATTTTTTCCTTTTGTTAATTGTTCGTGAGTATCCTTCCACCGGATTGTCGAAAGCAAGGGCTAAGGAATACTTGGGAAGTCCTTTTGGTTAGTCCGTCCGACCAAAGCCCGTGAACGCCATCCCGGAGAGGTACGTTCCTTTGAACCCGTCCAGATTCGCCATCCCGTGAAATGCGGGTTTTACGTGTAGGTTTTTTTTTATATGCATGATATGTTGTTGCAATTATTATTTGAATTAATATAGGATTAATTCATGCTAGTAATAATTAATGAATTAAATTTGTATTTAAATATTCACCCCGAATAGATCTGTGCGAATCATTCCCCAACAGTTTGCTCCATCATGTTAATGATATTTTGCTTTTCTGGTGCACATGATAGCAAACAATCTCGAGCTTTTTTCTGGTCGCCTTTTACGCTACCCGTTCCATCTTGAGTTGAAAATTTAACACAGTAATAATAAGTAGAACAGGCAGCTTTAAATTCCTGAATAAACGGGTGACCTAGAAACCCATTATAAGTAGACGGAGCATCGACGATTACAAAATCTAGCATTCTAGTTCGTCGGATCTCCGGATTTAGAGTTGATTCTAACTCGACTCCTAACCTGATCATACCATAGGGTCGGGTTACAGATTCCTCGAAACCCATGATGGTGTGATCACATGGTTTTATATAGCTACTCAAGTCCCCAACTTGCTTTTCCATTTGGTGCAGAGTGTTGACGAACAAAATGTTCGCATATGCTCCGGTATCAACCAGGAGGCGGTGCACCTTCAAACCGAGGAGACAAGCGCTGATTGTTAAAGAGTCATTGTGGGAGAACATGATTTAGTGAGAGGGTGGCGTGTTAGCTGATGTGCTCGCCACTTTCACCTGATGGATGCTTTGCATGGCACGCATCTCCATCTTCTTTCGTCTGTTCGATAATGTTGGTGCCTGATAACATCCACCCACTGGACCATATTCAGAACGTATCATGTGGATTTCTTGACTTTCTCGACCTCTACCCATAGTAGGAGCCCCTCTTTTGGGTAATTCAGACCTCTTACGGGATTCTTCGGGATCACTGTCTGATGTTTCTTTGGCCTTTCGCTTACCCCTTCGATCTCCTATTTTTTCTGTTCGCGAGTCTCTGCTCGCCGGCTTTTTAAGGAACTGGGTAAGACGATTCTCTTCGTATAACTTCCAAAGTTGACGAAGTAAATCGCGATAATCTTCTGTATTATGCCCGATATACTCGTGATAATTACAATATTTGGAAGCATTAAGCCGATTCTTATCCATTATGATTCTTCTTGGCCTATCCAACATGTCCCGATCTTTGATTTGGTTAAAAATTGTTTCTGCTGAAACGCCCAAAAGACTTCGTAGGGCGTTTGCTTCTGCTCTTTCTTCGAATGGTTTGAAAGACCCTGGGGGTTTATACCCCCCCTCATTCGTCATTTTTTTTCCAAAATTTTTCTTTGTTGTTGTTTCCTGACCCAATCGTGATTGGGCGAGCAGATCCTGCATGGCTATGATCCTGGCTGCTCGCTCTCGGAATTCGGAATATGTGTTCGGCCAATCTTGATGCATGGCTTTCCACATATCAGTATTCAAGGTCAGGCCTCCAACCACCGCGAGGATCTTGGCATCCTCTTCAACTGGGGCCCCATCATACAAACATTTATCAAATCTTTCGATGTATGCTCGATCTGACTCACCCCTTAGTTGGGAAAAATGCGCCTAACCTTTGTTTTGGTGTCAGAGCACACATGGATGAGAAATGGGACGTAAATTGCTGTCCCAACCGAGCGAAAAGATGTGATGGACCTTGTGGCAAAGTAGAGAACCATCTATGTGCTCGATCACCCAAAGTCATGGGGAATGATCGGCAAGACCGCGTCGCTGGTCTCGTGGGCACCCATGGCTATCATAAAGTCTCGAGTATTTCTTTGAGATGAACATGTGGGTCGGACTTCAAAGATCGAACATGGGGATTGGTGGTGGGATCTTCGCCACTTTCTCTTGTATTTTGCCGCCATGATCCCGGTGTTAGTGGCGAGCAAGGTATTGTGCTTTCGAGGGAGTCCTTTAATTTGCGCCGTAGTAGTCCTGTAAGCCTTCGATAGCTTTCTGCATTTCCGCAAATTTTGTGGAACTGACAGACTTGGATCGGGGCTGTGTCCCATCATGAGGACCCAGTGGGTCATGCTCGTGATGGGGCAGTCCCCCTTTCCAAGTTCGTGCTTGACTACCCAATCGATGATGGATATATAATTTTGTTCCAGCCGATTTTTGTTCGGGATGCGGATGATCATGAGGATCGAGGGAGCGGACATGTTTATCTACCGTTCTTCCCGGATCTCGCCGCTTATAATTGGCGATTCGGTCTTTGACGGAGAGTCTCAAACGTCCAAACGCTGATGGTCTCGACCCTTGAGGCTGCTCGTCATCCGACATCTCATCTCTTTTTATTAGCCCGCCTGCGGCAACTTTTAACTTAACTTGCTCGCTATCGTGTACGCGAAGGGCGTATCATCATCATCTTGAGCTTTTAACTTGGCCAACTTTTTTCGCCCTCTTTCTTTCGGCTCGAAGCAAGAAAGTGATGGCATTCGTTGAGGCCACCGGATCGTTGGCAATATCTTCAAGATTGATGGTCTCCACTGTCTGATCTTTGTGAGGCTAACGCTGAGCCTCTTTCTGTTCGTGAGGTCGGCTATGTCCGCCCTCTGTCAATGTGGTATTCTTAGATTAAGGCATTATATTTCTTTTTTCGCTTCTCGCTAACTACGGACGGATTGTGTATGGGTTGGTTTTTGAGCACCTCCTTTCTAGCGCCAATTGTTATGTAGTCGTTTTATATGGAGAATATTATGTGGCTAATTCGATGACAACTCACAAACAAAATATGTACGTGTAAAATATATCGTAAATAAGAGGAATTTGTTGACCCGGTTAAACAAGAAATGACTACTCCGGGGCGTTCAAGCGGGGATGTAATATTGCGAGTTTTACCGCATAATACATGATACATCTCATGAAGATGAATCGCTATGATTGAAGATGGTTTGAGAGTAGGTATATATGAGTCTTAGGGATTTTTTATGTGTATGGATGAACTCTCGAATTTTTTCCGAACCTTACCACTGGGAAATTTTTTGAACCAAATCCCTTGTTGCTTTTTTTCTTCTATTTATAGTACTTTGACAAGCATGGGTCGGTCCGACAAGCATGAAATTTGGAGACCGGGCCTTGCAAGAACTCATGTAATGCCGACACGTTTCCAACTTCGTCTTCTGGTTGATCTTTGCATTTGCTTGTCTATAAAGGCACTCTTTTGGTCGATCAAATCAATCTTTTGCTTTCGTTGAATGCTTTGTTCGCCCCCATTAAACCATATCAATTTTATCGCCGGAATATTGTCCTCATCGAGCATATCTCGAAGTCCTCGTGTTATCTCGAGTATCGAAGCATCTTGACCTTCGGGTTGTCGAACCCTCGGGATGTCCGAGCATCGGGATGTATCTTGACCATCTTGACCCCGGGTTGTCCGAGCCTTCGGGATGTCCGAGCCTCCGGGTTATCGTGCATCGAGCATCTTGACCACCGAGGTCACTTGACTTCGCTATCGATTTCTCGATTCTTTCCCCTGATCGATCGGTTTGATCGATCGGATCAACATCTTTTCAGGATCATACCTGTTTGCTCGGTTAGTCTGGCGAACATACCTATTTGCTCGGTAAACTGGTTGAGCAACCTTGGTTGGTAAATGGCGAGCTGACGAACAAAACTTACTTCATGGCGAGCATACTTCAGATGGTTGACAAGTGGATAGTGGCGTAACAAACTTGTTTGTTAAATCAAACTTCGCAAATACACTTATCCATTGAGCGTGGTTATTTTAATAATTGAATATTACACGTGTCCTCCGACGTGTTCGATTAATACTGAGTAATTATATCGAACACAACAATTTTAAATTCCTCAATTTTAAAACATTGACCTGCCCCGCACACTTAAATCCCAAAACAAACGCACCCTTAGTAATTTGTTGGATAATCTCAAACTATAAAAATTCTAGCACAGGAGTAGAATTTTTCTATAATGGGAGTTTTTCCTTGAAGGGATCACGTATCATAACTTTTTTTTTTTAATAATCGGAGTACCTCTTATTCTTCCATTTATCAATAAAAATTTTTCTTGCAAAAAATGCAATATATTTTGGCAGAAAGATATTCAATTTACTAGACAAAATCTTGAAATAAAGAAAGGAGTGAAATGGAATCCAAAAAAGATATGAAGAGTGTACCTTATTTATATAAAGATAAAAGTGTAGTCAATCAAAAGCACAAGATCCAAGAGCAGTCAACCATCAATGACCACTCTGTTTTTTACCCTTCTTTTTCTCTCACAGACGCACACAATCACCCTGGAAAATATTTTTGTACGGCTACCCAAATCATCATTAAACAAAACAAAAATAATCCCATTATTATTATTCATATGTATTTTCTCGTGTTTGAGGAGTTGAAAGCAGTGTTTTCATAACCGAATCGGTGATTAAACCGGTCTAGGCATCGATAGTCGGTCCAATCGGTTGGACCGGTTGAACCGACGGTTCAACCGTTAAATTGATTTATGCATATTTCTTTTATATTTTGTATGTTACATTAAAAAATAAATATTTATTCATAAAATATTAAAATTATACTAATTTATAACTTATAAATCTTATATTAAAATAAATACAATAGAGTTTGGAGACCAGAGATGATGACGTTGTGGATTAATTCCACACAATATGTGACGACGATAAAGAGATTAAATGAAATTAATGACTTGTGAATGAATTTATTTGAGAGAAAATGATATTGAGATAAAAATAATAACATTATATAGAGAGGTTTAGAAAAAAATAATAAAAAAATAAAAAAAGTGATTTAATAAATAATAAAAATAATAAAATCGAATTAACCGTTTTTAAGGAGTAATTGGACCGACGACATGAGCGGTTCACGGTTCGACCGGTTCAACCGGTTTTTGAAAACACTGGTTGAAAGTGTCAGCTAAAGCGACAAGTCGAATATAATGCCCACTAGATTTCCAAAGATTTCCCCTGTCTGTCTTCGCCTTTTCGTTTCCCTAAAGTAGATCTCTTTTTCTCTCTCTGTGATCTTCCCCTCATATATAATACTGCAAACATGTGCCCCTCTTTTATTCTTGGCTTCTAACCATAGTTTTGCAGAGAGGTGAAGGGTTAAAGAATTGAAAGATTCATATACAGTTGTGCAGGCAAGGTGTTTGTGGAAAAGCCCAAAAGAAGCTGTGAAAAAAATGACTAGTGATCAAGAACTGCATGTGCTTGCTGTTGATGATAGTATTGTTGATAGGAAGGTCATTGAGAGGCTCCTCAAAATTTCTTGCTGTAAAGGTGAGGTTTTTTTTTTGTTCATTTTTTATGCTGTTTTTTGGTTGGTTGCTGAGATTACTATTATGGGAATTGCAGTTACTGCTGTGGAAAGTGGGAGGAGGGCTCTGCAGTTTCTGGGCTTAGATGGGGACACAAGTTCTGTTGAATTTGATGTAAGAGAGAGCCTTCCCCTTTTCTCTGTTTTTCTTGTTTCTGTTCTAACTTTATTATTGATATTTGGGATTAATTAATCAGTTTAGATTCTGTTGCACTCTGTATTGGTCTGTTTCCCTTTTCGGATTGGAAACTGTAGCTGAGTTAATAAATCTATTTAGAAAATGTTGGGGGAACAAGTTTTAGCTTCATAGGTGTTGGTTGATCTGGATCTGCTTTATCAAACATTGATGTTAAACAATGGTAATCTCTTTAGGAAACTATTTTGATTGTAATCTTTGAAACATTTATTTCAGGAATTGAAGGTAAATCTCATAATGACAGACTATTCTATGCCTGGAATGACTGGATATGAACTTCTAAAGAAGATCAAGGTTTGTGTTTTTTTTTAAAACCCCTGCAGTTTTAGTTTCTAAGTTGAAAATGAATTGATAATCTCTCTTTATTTTCTTGATGATGACATTTTCTATCACTATATTTTGACAGGGCTCAACTAAGTTGAGGGAGATTCCTGTGGTGATTATGTCTTCTGAAAATGTTCTGGCTCGTATTGATAGGTATTGTCTCATGGATTATGGATATATATATCTTATTGTGTGAATCGAATATCAGATTGCTTGTTTTTCTTTAAAGATGTTATCCTAATTCTGTATACAGATTCTTGGATTTGTTTTGAACAAATACTTATTAATTGTATCCCTAGATTTGTTTGGTCAGATGTCATCTTAATCTAGTTTTGTGCTTTGTTCTTGTGTTAAATGAACAAGTAAATTTCACTTTTCAGAAGTATAGTCTCTTACAAGTTATTGTGATATAAGATCTGTAATGTTCATTGGGTGACCAGGTCAAGAAAATCAAATTTTAATCATCTTAGCGCCAATTACATGTTGCCTAATTCCAAGAAATATTCCATATTGGATCATGTTTGAATATGTTTACACAATGTGTTTGATTGGGTAAAAGATTATAGAGAAATGATTTTATTCATCATGCTGAAATTGGAAAAATACTAGCAAGTAAGATGATTGTGAATGTTTTAGGTGCATGGAAGAAGGTGCAAAAGACTTCCTTGTTAAGCCCGTAAAGCTATCAGATGTCGAGAGATTACGAGACTTCATACTGACAGGGGGGGAGAGAATCGAACGAGAGATAACCCGCAAGAGGAAAACACGAGACGACTCCTGCTCGTCCTCAGCTTCTTCGCCATCATCCGAGCAGCTAACACACCATCAGCTTCTTGCTCCCAAGCGCCCAAGATTGCTTGCCAGTGATTGACACTTTTGTCTTCACATTTTCCATCTTTTTGCGGCCACACGAGATGAAATACGAATTGAAATAGCACTGGTTGAGGTTTTTGTAGAAGAAATACGGGCTTCTGGTGGCAACATACCCGGTCCCGTTTATGGGGATCAAATCGATACGTAAATCCCCCCTTTTTGGTTCATTTTGAACTTCATTCAAACATCCTAGGAATGTACATGATTACTTGTTGACTCCAAAATTAACACCCAGTTGGAAGAAGTTGAGATGCATAGATGAGAAATGTATGGAAATGTTGTCCATGTATATGTTCCAAATGATCCGTGGCTCCTAGTTTTTTTGAGTTTTAGAATGTTAGAATTAGAAAACAATGTGTAGTGTACTCCCATTTTTTGTGGTAGATCATGGAAAAGCAATGATAATTGGCTTCTTTTTTTACTACATTAGGTCACAAAAATTGACGGTTCAACCCAACAATAAGCCACCACAGGTTTTCTTAGCAAGATCCTTTGGGCTTTAACCTAAAGTAATTGGGCCACCGTTTAAGCCCATAGAAGATCAATCCTAATAATTCCTCATTTATGGTGGCTTTATTGATAATTTTGCTTTTTCTAAAAAAAGTAAAAATGAAATATATTAATCGAGTAAAACGGGTTACTCAAATCCCGAAAAATGTACATGATAAGGCCCATCCAACTAGATTACAATTTAGACGGACAACAACTCAGCGGGTCACAGTCCCACACATGAAACGAAACACAAAAAGATAGTGGATAATGGGAACGAATCCACCTTCATGCACTAATATTTGACTCCATCAATCAATTTATCCAAAGTATAACGACTATTCTTGAAGATCAAGTCATTTCTAAGCTTTCAAATTTTTAGTCTCAGAAATTACAAACTCCAAAAAATGATTTTGAATGCTTGAGGAGTAAGTGCAAATTTAAAATAGAATGGAGGTACGTCGAACCATGATGATGGGACTACATCAACAAAAGTAAATGGGCCGAACTACCCAAATGATTTTGAACCAACACAATAAAGCCACATTTAATTTATATTTCGTTTTCAGCAGTGAGTAGAATGAAATAATGACAACGTAAATGCATTAATAACTTTGTCCACACAATTAAACCACATCCAAATTATGACCCATTTATGGTTGTAATACAAATGTTAAAATAAGAATGTTAAAATTATTGTTGAAACTTTTATAACTTAAAAAATTAAAAAAAAATAAAAAAATATTAAGAAGGTCATCCAATTGGAGGCTCGACTAAATATTGACAACATATATTTTTTTTTTGTCAAACCACTAAACATATTTAGGTCTTAATTAACTATCGTGTGACTTTTTTTTTTTAACGAGTATGGCATGGGTTTCAGTCGATGCATGTGTAAAATGTAGGGATGGCAATTGAGTGGGTCGGAGCGGGTACTTAGATACCCGGACCCGCCCCACTCCTTAAACGGGACGGGGTGGGGCCGACCCGCTTGGGGCACGGGGTGGGGCGGGAGACCCATTTTAAGTAATTTTTTTTTTTTTTATAATTTAAATTGTTGATATCAATAGAAAATTTTAATTGAAAATAATATAATATATTTTATATTGATCTAAAAAATGTTTATGAAGTTGAATTGATGTTATTTACATATTTATTAATATGAAGAATATAGAAATTTATTGTATTTATATGTTGATTTTTAATATATAAAATAGGGCGTGGGTCCGATTCGTCCGGGGCACGAGTCTCGAGTGATACCCAAACCTGCCCCATTTTACTACGGGTACGGGGCGGGTCGAGGTAATATTACCATCCCTAATTATGTGCCTAACCTCTACGTACGCAATCGGTGTAGCATGCTCATTCACTCATACCATCTATAAGAATTAAGAAATAAGAACAAATATTGACATATTATGATATTAATTGTCTACTTTTTTTTTTCTAAAAACCAAAATTTAGTTTATGCATAGACAACATGAAATTAAAACCACTTTGTCATATTATCATGTAGTCCTTTCCTACACTTTTCAAGGCATCATCAATCGAGTCAACTTTAAATTGATCAATTGTTGGTACACTTATTGCCATAATTGAATTTTACGGTTCTTATTTGTCCCTTTAAATGTGGGTTTACTTTGGGTACTTATAACTTATAAGCTATAAATTGGATTAATTATTTAGGCAATAATAATATGGCATCCATAATTGTTTCTCAATCGCTATTGGGGTTTGAATTGTAATAGATGAGCGTCACGTTCATAAGTTATTAGTATGAATCTATGCATCTTCTAAATTGGTTTGATAATTTTCTTTCTATATTGACTATATATTACTATTTATGATTAAGAAAAGGTGTGGATTGAGTTTACAACATAAACTATTGATAAACATATGGCATTGTTACAATCAATTCAAGTTGAGAGAGAATAAACATTCCGACCAAGTCTAACCAGACTCGACTGATGAAATTACACTAAAACCCCTCATGAATCATGGCCAGAAAGCTGTTTAATCAATGGCATAAAAGTCATTTCACAGCAACCAATCCCAACTACTAGAGCTGCTTCATTGAATCTGTCAACAGCCTAATAAAAACAGCTAGCATTTAACTTACATTGCTCACAACAGGTAAACAAAGTCACAACATATTTCAAAACAATGCCTCATTGTCTGTACAGACATCTCCAATGTTGAGACAATGCTAGCTTACATAACCTGATTCTTGGTCCCAAATATCAGCCATTCTCGTTTTCCCGTACAAATTGGCACGTATGGCTGCACAAGTAGTTCAAGCAGTTGTAATCACAGCTTGTGTGAGCCTGATTGTGGGTGGGATAGTGTTCTATATGTTGAATAGGTATAAGATGGGTCGAAGGATGAAGAAACGTGAACGAGAGTCGAGTTTCAGGAGGGAGGATCATCGGTTGGAGTTCAGACAAGAAGGTGGAAGATTGAGAGGGATCATAGTTGATGAAGAAGGATTGGATGTGTTGTATTTGAGAAAAGTGGAAGCTGGATGTATTTCGAAGGTTTGGTGTAATCCTATGATGGACGAGATGAAGAGAACGGATTCTCTGAGCAGAGAAGAGAAACCGAGTGTTTCAGAGGCGGTACAGGATATTCCAATGCTTCAAGAGCAAAGAAATTGGTACGAATTCGAGGCGAAGAAACCAGTGCCTGGAATGAGAAGAGTTCCATCACCACCACCAACTCCTTCTCATGTGGTGGAAAGTATTCCGGTTGATCAAACTCCTCCACCACCACCACCACTGCCGCCACCGGAACCACCTTCTCTGCCTCCTTTACCTTCTCTTCCTAGAAGAGGGAGTGTCAGGACTGCACCACCACCACCAGGTCCACCAAAAGTGAAACCTGCACCACCACCACCACCACCTCCACCACCACCTCCACCGCCGCTTCCTCAAAAAGGGAGTGTCAAGACTGCACCAGCACCAACAGGTAGGGATGTAAATGAATCAAATCAAATTGAATATTACAATATTCAATTCGATTCGTTAAACTATTCGAATATTCGTGTTTGTATTCATTAAAAATTTGAATTTTTACATATGATTCGTATTTGAGTATTTGATTCAAAAAAAATAAAATTGTATTCGAATATAGATATACTGAATCGAATAAAAAGATTTAATTCTTTTACATCCCTACCACCAGGTCCACCGAAAATGAAATATGCGCCACCACCTCCACGGCAAAAGACAAGGGACTAACTCAATCGCAAAAAACCGCCAATGGCCCCTAGAATCACAGAAAACAGATTCAACAGAACAGAAGGTTCAGACAAGGAGATCATAATAGAGAATGGAGCGAAGACGAAACTAAAGCCCTTACATTGGGACAAAGTTACAGCTAATGCAGATCATTCAATGGTGTGGAATGAAATAAACGACAGCTCTTTCAGGTAAATATATGTACATACCTATTTCATGTTCTGCCTCATCCTATCTGTAACCAATATTTATTCGATTTTTTTTCGTTTTTCTGTGTAACTATAAAGGTTTGATGATGAACTAATGGAAGCCCCTCTTGGTTACACTCCCAGTAGCAAGAAATCAACTGCGAAAAACAACAGATCATCATTGTTATATCAGGGAAGTTCCAATGCAGGTCCATCAGCTCAAATATTCCTTCTCGATCTTAGAAAATCCCAAAATTTGGCAATTATCCTCAAGTCTCTTGAAGTTTCTCGCAAAGAAATCCTCGACGCTCTCTTGGAGGGTCGAGGATTAAATGCTGATACCATCGAAAAACTGACAAAGATCTGCCCAACACAAGAGGAAACAACTAAGATCCTACAATTTAGTGGAAATCCAACAAAACTAGCCGATGCAGAGTCTTTCCTCTACTACATCCTTAAAGCTGTTCCTTCAGCATTTGTTCGTCTCGACGCTATGCTTTTCAGAACAACATACGATACAGAGATTTTGCATCTCAAAGAATCGTTACAAACTCTAGAACTAGCATGTAAGGAGCTACGAGGAGGTGGGGTGTTCTTTAAACTACTTGAAGCAATTCTAAAAGCTGGGAATAGAATGAATGCTGGAACTACAAGAGGAAATGCACAGGGATTTAACCTCACCTCGCTTCGTAGACTCTCCGATATGAAAAGCACAGATGGGAAGACAACTCTGCTTCACTTTGTCGTCGAACAAGTTGTTCGTTCCGAAGGCAAACGCTCTGTAATCAACAGAACAAGAGAAAGAAACGTTGGTAACATTTCAGATACGAAGAATTCAAATCAAGAAAGAGACAGAGACAGAGAACATCTAATGCTGGGGTTACCTGTGGTGGAATCCCTGAATCTTGATTTCTCAAATGTGAAGAAAGCAGCAAGCATAGACTACGATAGTTTGAACAACCTGTGTTCGATTCTTACAACGAGGGTCGATGAGATTAAGCGTCTGTTGAACATTAGCAAATGCTCTGAATCGGGTGGATTTGTGAGGGAAATGAAGGGGTTCTTGGAAGATTGCGAGGAGGAACTGAATGTGGTGAAGGAAGAAGACGGAAGGGTGATGGAGCTTGTAAAAAAGACGACGGCATTTTATCAAACAGGTGGTGGGCGCGACAGAGGAAGGAGCCCTTTTCAGCTTTTTGTCATAGTTGAGGATTTCTTGAACAATGTGGATCAAGTTTGTGTTGAAATAAGGAAGAAATTACAGAAGGTTAAAGTGGGAACAAGCGGTGGTGGTGGTCCATCACCGCCATTGTCGCCCACGCCGAGGTCTCCGGTGAGGTTTCAGAACTTGCAGACGTATTTTGCAGCACAAAGGCATGGAACAAGCTCGAGTGATTCTGATGATGATTTCTGATGATGCAGATTTAGAATTTTAGTTTAAATTTTCTTGAAAAATTCGATCTTTATTATCCAATGTGGTAATTGTTGAATTGAATGGGAAATTATTGTAGGCTTTGATTTTCATTTTTCAAGTTACTGGGAAGGATTGATTTACCAGCTCAATACTAAGGGGGTGTGCAAAAATTTATGATTTTAAAGAAGTGATTAAAATTAGTGATACGGAAAGTGATTAACAGAATAAATTGATAGTGTTTATAAAAAATTTTAAAAAAAAATTTGATAATGTTTGAAAATAAAAGTTAGAAGTTTTAAAAAAAGACTAACAAGCTACTAAAAACACCTTCTTTTAAGCTTATAATTTATAGCTTATGAAAACTTATTTAAGCTACTAAAAGAGAAATAAAACACTTCAAATTGCTTTTGCACACAATTCTAGGTGACTATACTCACTTATAAATTTTTTAAAATACCCCTTGGGCGCCACTAGAAAATACTATATTTTCGAAATAATACTATATATTATAGTATAAAATAATTGAATATATATATTTATATTTTATGATTAATTAAACACAAAATATGTCGACTTCACTATTCTTTTGTTATGGGCGTTTGTAATTTTGTGTGCCATAAAGAATCCAGATAAGTTAGGCATCATGAAATTTTGATACAATATCTGGAAAAAATGTAAAAAAAATCATTATGTAGCTTTTCGAGATAAAAGTAGAAACACTTTTCCAACTTTTTCCATATAACATCTAGAAAAATTGGATTAAAATGTGATTCCCCCAGCCCCAAATAAGAGTTCAATTTGTTCTTTGACATCACAACTTTCCTAGCTATTTCCTTTATCACATTTTTTCCTCTTTAACTTATTCCCATTTTCCAGTCAAGCTAAAGTCAATTATGCTCATCGTATCACACATTACTATCATCTCTATATAATTCCACACCCCTCAATCAATGGACATAAACAGTTCCATAAAAATCTTGATCAATTAACTCTTTCCCAAATCTCTTACAATTTCTTGTTATGTTAAAACTTAGCAGCTGGTGATTTGCAGAAAGATAAGATGATGGGAGGGAGGTTAGGAGATAATATAGGAATAAGAGAAGATGTAATCCAAAAAGCTTGTAAATTGTCCATGAAAGCTCATGACAAGGCCCCTCTTAAGCCATATGTTCATGACAAAATTCGAGGCTCCAACGACGTCGTTTTCGCCTTTCCTGGATCATGGTCTGTGGATGATTGGTACGTAGGTAAATCTTTTGGGGCAAATAAGGTTGATGTCTCTAGGTTTTCATGTATGAAGAGCATTGGATATGAAGAAATTGGATTGGTGAATCAGGCTTTTAGCCGAAGATTCGAGGAACTTTTGAGCAGATCATCTCTTGCAAATGAGGTATTCAACTTGAGATTTTGTTTTGTCTGTTTTTTTCTGAATGGTTTGAATTGATTGTAGTTTAGTTGATCCATGATTGTGTTCATTGTTTGTTTGGAGACTAATCTAGTACTTGTAGTTGAATATACTGTTGCAGACTAACGTCCATGTACTGATGTACACCTAATACTTTTCAATGAAACAACTAATACCATTTTAAAAAACACCATTTTTTGTGATTGTTGCATCATCAAGCTTGTTGAAATTGAAATAAACAAACTGAAGCTGGACTTTTCAGGTGGAGAAAAGTATGTCAGATAGGAAGCAAATAATCTTCACAGGACATTCATCTGGTGGTCCAATTGCCATTCTTGCTGCCATTTGGTGCTTTGAAAAATACATAAGATTCAATCAGTATCAAACACCCCCCTTCTGTCTCACATTCGGTTCACCTCTAACTGGCAACCATATCTTCTCGCACGCGCTCAAACGGGAAAACTGGGCTCGTTTTTTCATCCATTTCGTAATGAGGCGCGACATCGTACCTCGTATAATGCTAGCCCCTCTCTCACACATCCACCAACAGCTTCCCCAAATCCTCGACTTCCTCTCTCCCCCAAGTCCCCCGTTCTATCTCCACGATTCATCTGTTGCGTCGAGTTTCCTGCTGTCTGTGATGAGAAACACGCTGTCTGTTGCTAGCCAGGCCGCGTGTTACCTTAAAGGGTGCACGAGTTTGTTACTAGAAACTGTGGCTAGTATGTTTGAGCTTAGTCCTTACAGGCCTTTCGGAGTGTTCGTGTTCTGTTCTGGGAATGGGAAGCTCGTTGTCGTTGAGAATCCGGACGCTGTTCTGCAGCTGTTGTTCTTCTGTCTTCAGTTCGGCCCTGAGGAAGAGAACGCGGAGTATCTTGAAGCAATTTTTAAAGAGCATTTGTTGTATGAAAGTGAACTGCAAGAATGCTTAAACATGCAAGATGTTACCTATTTAGTGAATCTTGTTGATGTCCCTTTGTCTGCTGATACTACATCCAGTTATGCAGCAGCCCTCAATGATCTTGGCTTGGTATGTCACTCTTCATCTCTATTAATTCATATTGAGAAAAGTATTAGTTGGTATGTGAAACAGTAGTAGTGCTTTTCAGTAAAACTGTCAATTTGGAAAAGCATAAAAACTGTTATTGCACTAGTTGGATAGTACAACTGGTGCACCGAAGTGTTACTCTATGTGTGTGTGTGTGTATATATATCTCTAATTTCACGCACGCTAAGCTGAATGTTATGTATGATTCTCAGACGACCGAAAGCAAGATTGTGCCTGCGTGCAGCGGGGGAGATGGAAAAAGAGAAGCTGGAAAATCAGAAGCGGATAGATTCCAACAAAGATGCCATAAAAGAAGCACTGAGGAACATACAGGAATACAAAACGAGCTGTGAAATCCGCAAGGTTGGCTACTACGACGCCTTCAAAATCCAAAAAAGACAAATCCGATTTCAATGCCAACGTGAAGAGGCTGGAGCTCACGGGATTGTGGGGACGAGATTGTCGAAATGATCAAAAGATACGAAGCTTCCCGATGGATTTGAGGGGAGGAAAAGTGGATAGAGCTAGGAACTTTGTTTCGGAGACTTGTGGAGCCCTTAGACATTGCAAACTATTACAGACGGTTACTGAACGAGGACACGGGGCCTTATATGGTGAAGGCGAGGCCAAAGCGTTATATATTCACGCAGAAATGGAGGGAGCACGCGGAGAAGATGGCATTTGGGTGGAGCTCAGAGACGACGTTTTTGGGCTGAGGTTGAGGAGCTGAGATTAAAGGCATATGATGTGGTGAAGGGTAAAGTTTTGAAGCTAGAGGAACAAGTGTTCACATGGGTTGAAAAAGGATGGATGGGGAAAGATGTTTTCTTGAATGAATCTACTTTCATTAAGTGGTGGAAAACACTCCCATTTGAGCATAGACAAGGATCTTGTATTGCACCCTTCATCACCAACTAATACTTTTTAATGAAATCAATACAAACAAACCAGTACTTTGCCATTTAAAAGTACACCTGAATTGCACATTGCACTTGGTGCGCACAAGTTTTTGCATGACATATGGTTCCGTGTGTTTAAATGTAAGGGGAGCAAGATCTCGTATAATTTGTTCATTTTCTCTAGTCTGACAAAGAATCTTTCAAATAACTTGTTCATTTCTGTATCTTATCCCTATTGGATTTCACTTTAAAAACTGAGATACACGCACGGCATGGCAAAATCATATACCTGCTAATAGTCCTAGTAGTTTAGGGAATATAACAAATTCAAGAGCCATTTTAACCAATATAACAGAAAAACAAGAATACTAATATGTTATTACCCAGCTTCCTAAGACCCCATTTTTCACCAGAAAAGTTGGTTATATAATCTTCCGATTACTCATGCATATAGTTTTTATGCTCCTGAAAATGATCCCAGAACCCAAACAGAATCAAATATTGCCTTTGTTTGACCTATCATAGACATATATTGAACTGAAATTCAACTTTAAACCTACCACATGAACTCAACGGAACATCATACTGGCTTGTTTACAGTAAAGTTATTTCAGGTCCAAAGCATCACTTCAACATGTCTTTGCCTAACTAAATGCAACCAGTAATTTAGTCTTTTTTATTGATTAGTACTCTAAAATCGTTTCCAAGCAGAATGATTGCAGGCTCCTTTAGTCTTAGTTAATAGTATGTAAAGGGTGTAACACACAAACTGGAAGGGTTTAAACTTACCAGAGCAAGTGCAGTGCTTCTTCAAAAAGAAGAGCATCCAACGCTTTATTCTTCTTCTATCACATTTTTCATGAGTATCCTTTGCAGGACCTGATCTTCAACACAGAAATAACATGCCACAACATCTACAAATATATAAAACACACAAGTAGCTGTAAAATTGGTGGATGATCTTGCAGGGCGAGTAAACAGTAACCCAATCTTATTATATAATAATCTGTGATATATATTGGTGTCAATCTTGGATTAAATGAATCTGTAATACGAACTACAAAGTGTAATTGGAGTTATTGAATATCAAAAAAACAAAGTAAGTGTGTTTTCTGTCCTTGTTTCTTCCCAATCAAGGCCTAAACAAAATTTTAAGAGATTACTTGAAAATCAGCAAGACGTAATAAAAAGATAAGATCATGTTCAACAATATATAGTTCACATAAGTAGTTACGATTGAATAAATTTGTTACATACACTCCTTTTGTGCACTAAAATATATGGATTTGAGATTAATGATGTGGCTTGATGATCTTAGTGACACAAACAATAAATGTGTAAAGTGGATTGTGTTTATATTATATGATTGTTTGAGAGAATAATTGTTTGAGTAATCAATTTGCAAGAGGTTTGGTAAGACATTGAATTCTTCTTATTTTGGTCATAAATGACCCATATTTATAGGGGTTGGGAGAGTGGAGCTCATTCTCCCGGATTATACTCATAGGGCCGAAAGTAGCCCTGGTAAACATTAAATGCTACAAGACTGATGTGATTTGCCCTGGAGTTCGCGGGAGGTCGTTCGATGCAGAAAGGACCTCGCGGCCCTAATTGGTTCCTCGATCGATGTAGTTCCCGGGTTTGCAGGAAATCAGCCACTTTCGTACTCTGACACGCCGTCTTGCCTTGTCCTTTGCTGGATTTTGCCTGACTTAGTTCCTGTTTAGGAATGATCGCCTGTGCCAACTCTCTGACACCTGTCTCTTCGTAGTTAATGCAACGACCTCGGCTAAATGCGAGGTCCGTTGGCTCGCGACCTGCCCAACTCCTATTTTCATTTCTTTATCATTGTTTTGATCGATGACTCGCTTAACAATGGGCCCAACTCATGTTGGCGAGGTATGGGCCTGGGCCCAGCTCGCGCGACATGCCTACAACAATAGCCCCTTGGTCGACCTCCTTTGATTCTTAGAAGAGGGCGAGCTATTTTGTAAGATCGTCTTTTGGCGTGATGCGCGAGATGCTATGGCTTCCTGAACGCGCGTGGTGGATGTCTCGTAAATTGGTGCGGATGACGGTTGCTCGCCTCGACTGCTGTGCCTACACAGATAGGCAATGATGGCGCATGAGGTTCGCGCGCCTGATATGAAAGGTCGCGGCCCGGGGTCACATCCCCTAAATCGTGCCTATAAATACTTCTCCTTCTTCTTCATTTTCCCTCTTCTCTTTTCCTTCAAAATTTTTCGGTTCTTCAGTCTTTGATTTCGCAAGACTCAATCATCGAAGTTGCGATCCGCTTGGCATTTCACAGGTAAAGGTCCCTTGCTTTCTCCGTTCTTATCTTTGTAAAAATTTTCGGGAATGGTTTCCGACTGGAATAGCGTGGCGGAGAGCTCTGCTCCGTCGGGGACTCGTCGGCGGCGTCCCGGCAAAGAAGTCGTGGATCTGGAGGAGAATGTTGTCAACGTTTCTTTGGAGATGACAAAATCAAATCAGAACCAATTTCAAGATGTGGTGACATCACGGCGGCTTCAACGTTTGTGTCGGGCTGGAGGATTGCCTGTTGCGCCTACCAAAGTGGCTTCGGGAAGGGAGCCGGAAGATGAAGCGGCAGAGGGAGGTGAAACGCCGCCTGCCCCTGCTCGATCTGTTGAGTCCTCTGACTTCGACTTTTTGTTAGAGGAGAGGGTGAACGATGTCCCGAGTGAAGACGTCATCGTCGACGAGGTCAATCGATCGCTGTGACTTCACGAGTATCTCTCTCAACACACGCCCGAGGTCACTAGGAAACCCGGTGTGTGGGAAGCCGATATTTATCTTTGCCGATTGGTCGAGAGCTCGGTGTCTGAGGCCGATCTGTTTAGGTGGCGAGATAAATTCTAGGTTCCCAGCGATGTCCACTTTTGGGTGTCTGATCATAAAAAGGACTATGCCGATCAGCCTCCGGAAGGGTGTATTGCGATCAATTATGACACTATGGTCGCTGGGATCCGCTTCCCGCTTCATCCTGTCATTAGCGATCTCCTAAATTTCTGGGGATTGGCTCCGACTCAGATTCATCCGAACGGTTGGAGTATTATAATTGGGTTGTTGACTCTCTTCGCCCGCGTCCAGCCCCGAGCTTTCCCGACGGCTAAAGAGTTGAATTTTGTGATCTCGCGAGGTGGGAGGGATCTCAAAAGGAAGGCGGACCGGGTTATTACTATGTCAAATCGCGACCTCGAATGAAGGTTATCGAGGATCTCCCGAACAAGGTTCAAGGTTGGAGGGAGAAGTTTTTTTTTGTTGGGGGGTGGCAGAGTCCGGTTTGGGTGGAGCTCAGTATTCGCTTTTCGATCGATACCGCGAGATTATCTTTGAATTCAAACGTAAGATGTTCGCTTTTCTTTGATCTTTGAGTACTAATTTAAACGTTTCTGTCTTTTCAGGGTCCTCCGCCACCAAGCTTTCGATGTCTCGCCCCTTCCTTACCCTACTGGTTTAAAGTCCGCTTTGATCGACCTCGATGAGCGATCTTCTTTATCGTCTTTCTTTCATGGAAGTGTTGGGAACAGTGCCGGTTTAGGTATGCCTCCCGTGGATCTTTGTTGCCCAACTCCCAAGTAAGTGAGTTTGATAATTTTTTTTCTTGGATTATCCTTTTTATGTTCCCCGCCTAAAATATCCCTTTGCACCGGTTGCTTTTGTTGAGAGTATTCGTTCACCTCGCGAAAAGACTATCCGAGCAATGGAGAACATATTCATCGAGGAGATGGTGAGAAGATGGTTCAAGCCATGGAGCTATCTCTTTAAAAAGAGCGGACTAGAAGAAGGGAAGGGCCCGTCAAGGGGAAATCGACGGGGTCCTGAAAAAAAGGCCAAAGCCCCACCTCGAACTCGGGGATCAAAGAGGACGGCTGGGGAGACGTCGGCTCCTGACCAGGGTATACCCAAACGGCGGGGTCTCGTGCATGAGGATGAGTTGCAGAACTCATCTAGTGGGAATATAGTGGTCTCGGGCAAATCTGGTAATCCCGATACGGTTGTCGAGATTACTGCTCGCCGAGATCGCGATGCTGGTGATGAAACCTTTCTTAGTTGGAGTCCCGAGCTCCGTCAGAGGTAAACTTGCTTGTTGGATCTTTCGTTTATATCTACATTTTGAGGATGATTTCTCACTTGTGTTTGTTCCATTTCCAGGTATCGGCTCGACGATGGTGTCTTATGTGGGGAAGGCACCCGATCATACCTTTGGTCGTGGCCTCCAGCTGATAACGACACCCAGCCGACCTACTTGAGAAAGGGCTCTGAAGATCTACCGAGGTCCTGGAATTTTTCCCTTGGACGAGGAAGCCTGTACTCAACAGTTTCATGAGAATTTGACCTCGGGCATTGTCCACTCTTCTCGCTCTCTGACCTTTTTCGAGCGATGCCGAGAGTAGTATGATTCAGCGAGGAACCAAGCTATATGGGCTGAGGCGAGGTGCATCGAGATGAAGAGGGAGCTGGAGAAGGCTCGCAAGGAAAGGGATTTTGCGGACACCGCCAAGAGAATTTCTGATGAGAGGTTCAAGAGCTGACCCGTTTGCGGGAGGATTTGATGAAGAAATATCATCTTGCCGAGAAGGACTTCCCGGCAAGCAAAGAGTATGCCGCCGACCT
The DNA here is from genome assembly GCA_037126765.1 of Stenogyne calaminthoides. Lineage (NCBI taxonomy): Eukaryota > Viridiplantae > Streptophyta > Magnoliopsida > Lamiales > Lamiaceae > Stenogyne > Stenogyne calaminthoides. The sequence goes on from JBBCBC010000015.1 coordinate 541,765, forward strand.
TCTCCAACAAAACCAGAAACTTGGTGAGGATGTTCGCCGCCAGGACGAGGTGATTCAAGGCATCCCTGACGAGGTGAAAGTGCAGAGAAATGATTCTTCCAACATGGCATATGTTCATGCCTTTGCTAATGCTATTCGCTCGATCCACCATCCCGACCTTGACCTCGCTAGTGCCCAAGCCAGAATGAGGGACATGCTGGTGACCTACATGTTGGGATTATACTGGAAAGTATGCTTTTACTTTGTATAATCAAACCGAATTTCTTTTTATTTAAATAAATAAATTATTTATCATCGATGCTTTAATTATCATTGAATGTTACATATATTTCTTCGCGATAACTGTTCAATAAATAAGACGTGTTACATTGTAGTTAATTTAGTGATACCGGATCACGAGAAGATTAAATTAACGGGTTCCTTGTAACCAAAAGTACACCATTCACGACCTAGATGGAAATGAACAATCCATCATGAAAGGTTGAAGTGTAAGACTTCATTGACTTGTCTTGACCAAGAGATTACACTAGTGCATGACTAATGCCTTTGAATAGGACCTACAGGAGGACAAATTCTTCAAAGACCTTTAACTAGGAAGAATTAGACCAGCCGGTTCGTTATTTCTTAATCTTCGTCCCCTTTTAAATAGGATCGCGTGTGGTTAATAATTATTGCTTTGACTTATTACGGGTAGAGAATCAACGAGATTCAATACTTTATATCTTGGGCAATATTATTGGTCACGCGACGATTAAGATTTAATACTTAAGAATCGTGCAAGCACGCTTGTTCGATTTTTCTTTGGGAGGTTCATAAGATTTATCATACCAAATCTTGCAAAGTGGAACTAGTTTAGGGATGGATAATAATGTTGAACCGCTTCTTAACCAAGGATAAAAGATATTAATTAATGGAAAACTATTTCAGTGGCTTGAATTAATTAATGGGCTAGATAATCTTAAACACGGTAAATAATAACCGAGAGCCATATTAACAGTAATATGAGTTAAGATGGATAGTGCAATATTAATTATGTAGTGGGATTAATTAATATTTATGGGTTTGAATAATATTGTGGCTCAATATTAGATATTCAAAGTCCATTGGAAGGTCTAATCTTAATTCTCCTAAAGGCCCCTCAAGTAGCCCAAACATAATGTCCAGTAACTGAAAAAGGTGTTTAAAATAAAATAAATTATTGTTGCCTAATTTTCCTAAAAGTTTCAAAAATAATAAATAAAAGAGGGAGAAAGATTTTCTTTGAATTTTGTTATGGAATGTAGATAAGTATTCTTGGAATACAAGATTATCTCATTAAATTCAAGAAATCTCCCACTTGGTTATTTATTAAGCATATTTCGAAATTTATGAATAAATAAGGAGAGGAAAGATTTTCTTGATTTTCTTGAAAATATATTATGGAAGATATGTATTTTTGGAATACAAGAATATCTCATAAATTCAAGAAGATCCAAATCTTGGATTCCTACTCCTTATTTTCAAAAAAATACCATAACAAGAGGAGTTGGGATTTTGTGGAATATTTAATTATGGAGAAAAGAATATATGGGATATATTCAAGATTTTCGAGATCAAGAAAAAGATTTTCCCATCTTTATTTCCTCCTAAAATTTCGACCAACCCCTCATTATAAATAGGGGATGAATGTTTCATCCCCAGGTGAACAAGAAGATTGGTTTTTTGGAAAAATATCAGCGTCGATAAAATATCAAATATTTTGAAACGTCGACAGATTGTGTATTTTTGAAAAACCTCAATTGTGAGTGTGAAATTCCATGTGTTGGAAAAATTAGAAATCCACAAAGGTGGTGCAACATAATTTTATTTTTCCTTTTGTTAAATTGTCATGTAGTTCCTTCCATCGGATTGTTGAACAAGGGCAAGGGAATATTTGAGAAGACTTTTTGGTGTGTTCGTGTGAACGGTATCCATCTTCTCAACGGTTGTCACTCCAAGAGGTTAGTTCACATAAACCCGTAGCAATTCCGCATGCATAGGATTTATGTGAACTGTTTATATGCATGATTTGTTGTTGAATTATTATTTGAATTAATATATGATTAATTCATGCTAGTAATAATTGTTAGAATTAAATTTGTATTTAAATATTCATCCCGAATAGATCCGGGCAATTAATTCCCCAACAACTGGTATCAGAGTCTCGGCTTCGGGCTCTGAATTTTAAATTGTAATTTAATTTGTTTTCATTAAATTTGAAATTGAATTGTAGAATTGCTAGATATTTTTTGTAGGTATCCAATTGTCATGGAATTTAATGTGTTTAATTATGCATGCATATAAATTGTGGTTTTTAATTAGGCTAGATTCAATTGTTTTTACCTAAATGAGAAAATCCAGTAGATTAGATTTGTTTGATTAGATTCAATGTAATAGACTAGTCTAGATCTAGGTTTATTTATTTATCGTAAATAAATTAAAACTGGATCGTGAGCCAAGACGAAGACGATGAATTAAAGACGAATGGATTCGAACCGGGGCAACGCAGGCGCGCCGGCGTGAAACAGGATGCTGTCGCGTGGGATATGGGCGGCCGCAGATAAAGGCAAGAACGGGCAAGGTGACGATCCCAGTGCGGAAGACGCCAAAGACACGCGATGAAGGCCGAGTATGGGCGAGGTGGCACCGTCCGGATCGGGCGGATGGGCGCGTGGACGCTTCGGCGAGATTCGCCGAGGGCTGCCGAGTCTAAATGCACCGCCGGGCGACGTCGTCCGGGTGATAAACAGGGCATACAAGACGGACGCCTTTCGACACGGCGGGGAGTGCTAGGTGGGCACTCCGACCCCGGAGCCGGGTCGATGGCGCCACTTGACGTGGCGAACCTTTCGAGACCGAGCGATGAAGGTGAAGAAGGCGATTTCTCGAGATCAAGACATGACAAAAAATTAACCGTGACAATTGGATATATGTGCCCAATGTGTTTAATTTTGTTTTGATGTTTATCATTATTTTATGCTTATTTAAATTGTGTTTAAATTTACGATGCATGAAAATGTTTTGAAAAAATCTCACTTTCGAAAAATTACTAAGTATGCTTAAACAATTAATTGACAATTTTATTAGGATAATAAAATTGAATTAATTTTTGACCTCCATGATTTATTTATTTGTGAATTCTTTTGGAGAAATATCGACTGGACGGTCAAAAGATAGTTTTCACATGAATAAATTCCAAATGGATGATTGTGGATTATTACTTAAGTATTATTAATGACCCCCCACGAGGCTCGTTCAAAGCAAAATAATAATTTCAGATTTAATCATGATTATTACTTAGGTATAAAATTGATATGCATATACTTCCCAAGTCCTGTCAATTTTATATTGGTCAAGTGGAGCCAACTATTAATCCGGATATTAAAGGTTTTAAATGTTCTTGTTTGTAAACCCTCGCTTGAATGTGTTTAAATAATGACCCACCCCACGTGGCTTATTTAAACATTTTGAGATGTTGGTACGATGCAATCATATTTTTTTGAGATTTTAATATGATCGTGTGATCGAACCTTGTGATATATTTGTGCTTCTCGCATATAGTTATTTATTCGATTCAAAGATGTCGTAACCTTTTAATCCAACGCTATTATACTTAAAGTCAATAGAATAAGTATGGAAACTATATTGATTGGAAGCGAAAAATTATAATTATCCTAATCGCATAAAAAAGCACAAGTGGATTCTTGACACACCAAAATCGGGATGAGCCAACCCCACGAAGTAAAATGTGGGACTCGTCGGATCACCTTCTTGAGATGTCGTTCTTGAAAATGGTGGAGGGCAAACCCGTAAGGGATTCGTCTTCAAAATTGATGGCCCATCTGAACAAACTTGAGGTTCGAAAAGATTATAATCCGGAGACTCAAATGAATTTGGTACTTCCTCTCTGCCAAAAAGTTTTTGAGCATTTTGGCCTCGCTAGGCGATTTGTTGCAAGCTTTGGTCTCAAGAGAGATGTTGATGGGGCACCAAACTCAAGCTTTGAGCGACAAGTGGTGGTCCATCTTCATCTTCTAGGCCAAGGGGTAGGCAAGAAGAAGAAGAGAACCAAAAGCCATAAGCAATAAAACTCAATCATTGCCAAGGAGCAATGGTAAGATGAGAACGCTTGTGGTGTTAAGGAAAATCCAAAGAGGAAGTGCTTCAACAATGGGTATGGACAATGGAGGTTTGCATGTTCCAACCCCAAAAGGGCCGGAAAGAAAGGTAATTTTCACGCACTAGTTATTGAAACTTGTTTAGCAGATACTTCTCATTCGTAGTTGGTAGTTGATACGGGATCAATTGATCATGTTTCTTAAAAAGGTCAGTGACCCTAAGAACTTAGTGGGAGTGAGATCCTCATCACATCGGGCGATGCGTTACGAGTGGCGGTGCTAAATGGGAGAAGTGCACCGTCTTTTGAAGACGAGTTTTAATTTTAAGAGATTTTCTTTACGTTCCTACTTTTTAGAAAGAATTTAATTTTCGGTTTCTAAACTTTATATTGATGGATATTCGGCATTTTTGATAAAGTTGTTACCATTTCTCTTTATGATAAATTTATCTCATCATGGAACGTTGTTGAATAATCTCTATACAATTAAGCTGCACACCACTCATGAAATGTATCCTATAACACATCAATTGTTTCCGATAAAAGAAAAATGTTCATCGACGCGTGAAGCAGACACTTCTATGGCATCTTAGATTGGGACATATTAATCCAAAAAGGATCAAAGGTTGGTAGAAGACGGTTCACCGGAGTCTCTCCAAGTTGAACCAATCCCAACCCGCGAATCATGTTTGGAGGGTAAAATGACCAAGGGCATTGAGCCAAGGAATAGAGCCAAAGAAGAAGTGTTAGAAATCGTTCACATGCATTTATGTGGTCCAATGTCAATCAAAGCAAGAGAGAGGTTATGAGTATTTTCATCACTTTTATTGATGACTACTCAAGGTACAACTATATTTTCCTTATGAAGCATAAACTGAGACCTTTGAGAAATTCAAAGAATTTAAGGCTCAAGCAGAGAATCATAGGAAAAACGTGCAAGTCTCTACAATCCGATCGTGGACGAAAGTACCTCAAAGAATGATTTTTGAACTACTTGTCGATGAAGGGATTTATCTCATTAATCGCACCTGTAACCCTCAACAAATGGGGTTGGGTTCAGAGAAAGCTAAACAAAACTCTTTAGAAATGGTTAGATCAATGATGAGTTATCTTGGATCTACCCAAGTCGTTACGGGGTCATGCCTTGGAAACAAATCTTACTTTCAACTTGGTGCCATCCAAATCGGTTCCCAAAACTCCCAAAGAATTATGGACCCGGCGCAAGCCCGATTTTGAGACACATGAGAATTGGGGGTGTCCGGGTTACGTTGGACAAGAAGCGTAAAAGAATTGGATCCTCGATCAATTAAGGTTGTTTTATACGATACCCCGATGGAACAAAAAAGTAGTATGTTCTATGGTCCGGAAGATCAAAAAGGTGGTAATAAGCACCCACTTTAGATTTTTGGAAGACTATATGAGCGAAAAGGAGACCCGAAGTGAGATTACCTTAAAAGAGCTAAGGGGCTAACCTCGATTCTGTTGTGCAAGATGACATACCAAACGACACACTTACACAGGAACCTCGTCGTAGTGGGAGGGGGTTGTGAGACAACCGAGAGATTCATGGGGATAGGAGAGTCCTCTGACTTGATTCCGGACAAGATTTAATCGGACCCATGGACATATGACGAGGCAATCCAAGACAAGGATGCGGTTTATAAAACAAAGAATGAAAGCCTAAATGGGTTCTATGGATCATAACAGAGTGTGGGAGCTAGTCGAACCACTTAATGGGAGTCAAAACCCATTGGTCAAAAGTGGGTATACAAGAGAAAAAAGAGGACCGGGGAAGGTGGAAACCTTCAAAGGCAAGGCTTGTGTTAAAGGTTATACTTTCGTAAAGAAGGGATCGACTATGAGAAAACTTTTTCGCTGTGGCAATGCTCAAGTCCATCCGATTCTCTTGTTGACACACAAGATCTCGACTTTTGAAATAAGTAAATGGATGTCAAGACGGCTTTTCCTTAACGGAAGTCTTGATGAAGAAATCTATATGCAACAACCCAAGGCTTCATTGAAAAGGCAAAGAACACCTAGATTTGAAGCTCAAGAAGTCCATTTACGGACTCAAACAAGCATCCAGAGCTTCAACCAATGTTTTGATCAAGTAATAAAAGTCTTATGGGTTTGATAAAAATGAGTTCGAAAAGTTGTGTGTACAAAAGCGGTGAAGGAATCAGAGATTGGTATTCTTAGTAATTATACGAGACGACATTATACCTTATCTGAAACGATGTAAAGGTGTTATCGATGTAAGCGGCATTCAAAACATTTTGATGAAGGACTTAGGGAAGCAGGCATATCCTTGGGATCAAGATTACTCGAGATCGAAAGAAAACGATGATAGCTTATCGCAGCTTCATACACATAGACATCGCCAGAAGCGATTCAAACATGCAGATTCCAAGAAAGGCTTTACCTTTCAGACATGGAATCCATCTATCTGCATTAAATGCGCCCTAAGACACAAAAAAAAAAAGGAGATAGATGATATGAAAGGCATTCTTATGCTTCGGCTGTTGAAGTTCTTTATGTATGCAATGTCTCTTTAAGACGAGATCGATATCCGCTTTACGCTGGCATGGTGGCAAGATATCAAAGTAACCGGGGAAAGAACATTCGACGGCAGCTTAAAAAACATCCTCAAGTATCCGAAAAGAACTAGAGATAGAATGTTGGTTTATCGATCAGATATCCTAATCCTCACCTGGCCATTCTTGATTTCGATTTCAATCGATCTAGATTCCAGTAAAATCTACCTCCCAGTAGTGTGTTTTGAATGGGGAGGAGCCATGACATGGAGGCGTTATGGTAAATGACGCCGATTCTACCATGGAAGTTAATATGTAGTCGCTACAGGTCACAAATAAAGCGGTTTGACTCAAGAACTTCCTAGTGGACTTGGATGAAGTTCGAATTTGCTCAAAGACAATCAATTTTATTGTGATAATGCCGGAAATGCTGGTAAAATTCAAGGATCCAAGAGCCCACAAGGCCAAGTTAAAACACATTGAAAGGAATGACTATCTTATACGAGAAATCGTTAAGAGAGGAGATATAGAGGTGGCAAAGATAGCGTCGGGAAGACAACCCAGCAGAGATCCATTCACAAAGGGTCCGCCGAATCACATTCGGAGAGACATGTGGAAGGAATGGGTGTCAAGACCGTTGCTAACTGGCTTTGGTATAAGTGGGAGATATTATTAGGTTACGTGAAGGTGACATTAGATGTCATATTAGAAACTACACGAGACATGTCAGAGTATACTTAAGCCAGACTTTTGAGTATAAGGGGAGATTGTTGGGATTATCTTTGGAAAGTATGCTTTTTTATAATCAAACTCAATTTCTTATTTTATGAAAAATAAATTATTTATCAACGATGCTTTAAATATCATTCAATGTTACATATATTTATCGTGACATTCGTTCAATAAATAATACGATATATTGCGAATTAATTTAGTGATACCGGATCACGGAAGATTAAATTAACGATTCCTTGTAACCAAAAGTACACCATTCACGCGACCCAGATGGAAATGAACAATCCATCGTGAAAGGTTGAAGTGTAAGGCTCGATTGGTTTGTCTTGACCAAGAGATTACACTAGTTAGTCTTGATCGATGCATCTGAATAGACTCCACAGAGGACAAATTCTTCAAAGATCGAACTAGGAAGAATTAGACCTCGTTGGTTCATTATTTCTTAATCTTCATCCCTTAAATAGGATCGCGTGTGGTTAGTAAATATTGCTCAATTTATTACGGGTGTAGAATTAACGCAGATTCAATACTTTTTATATCTTGACAATATTATTGGTCACATGCGATTTACTAAGATTTAATACGAATAAGAATCGTATTGCAAAAGCACGCTTGTTCGACGGTTCTCGAGGAGGTTCATAAGATTTATCATACCAAATTGCAAAAGGGAACTAGTTTCCAGATGGATAATAATGTTGAATCGCTTCAACCAAGGATAAAAAGATATTAATTAATGGAAAGCTATTTCAGGTGGTTTGAATGAATTAATGGGCCAGATAATCTTAAACACGGAAATAATAACAGGAGCCATATTAACAATAATACGGGTTAAGATGGATAAAGGAAATATTAATTATGTAGGAGATTAATTAATATTTATGGGCTTGAATAATATTTGGCTCAATATTAGATATTCAAAGTCCATTAGAAGGTCCAATCTTAATTCTCCTAAAGGCCCCTCAAGTAGCCCCAAACATAATGTCCAAAGAAAAAAAGGTGTTTAAAAATAAAATAAATTATTGTTGCCTTAATTTTCCCAAAAAGTTTCAAAAATAATAAATAAAAAGAGGAGAAAAGACTTTTGAATTTTGTTATGGAATGTAGATAAGTATTCTTGGAATACAAGATTATCTCATTAAATTCAAGAAATCTCCCACTTGGTTATTTATTACATATTTCAAATTTATGAATAAATAAGGAGAGAAAATTTTCTTGATTTTCTTGAAAATATATTATAGAAGATATGTATTCTTGGAATACAAGAATATCTCATAAATTCAAGAAGATCCAAATCTTGGATTCCTACTCCTTATTTTTCAAAAAATACCACCAACAAGAGGAGTTGAGATTTTTGTGAATATTTAATTATGGAGAAAATAATATATGAGATATATTCAAGATTTCTTGGAGATCAAGAAAATATTTTCCCATCTTTATTTCCTCCTAAAATTTCGACCAACCCCTCATTATAAATGGGGATGGATGTTTTATCCTGTGAACATTTAAAATTGGTTTTTAGGAAAATATCATTGTCGATAAAATATCAAATATTTTGAAACGTCGGCAGATTGTGTATTTTAGAAAACCTCGATTGTGAGTGTGCGATTCCGTGTGTTGGAAAAATTAGAAATCCACAAAAAGGTGGTGCAACATAATGTTATTTTTCCTTTTGTTAAATTGTTCGCAGTTCCTTCCAATTAGGATTGTTGAACAAGGGCGGGGAATACTTGAGAAGGCTTTTTGGTGTTGAAAGAACCGAGAAATTCATCTTTCAACGGTTGTCACTAAGAGGTTAGTTCACATAAACTCAGTGCAATTCGTCGCATGAGGGATTTATGTGAACGCTTATATGCATGATTTGTTGTTGAATTATTATTTGAATTAATATAGGATTAATTCATGCTAGTAATAATTGTTAGAATTAAATTTGTATTTAAATATTCATCCCGAATAGATCCGTGCAATTAATTCCCAACACTATATAAAACTCATCCCCTGTCCCGATCTTTTTTCTTCCCATCGCAGATTTAAAAGACCGGGGTGTGATCTCTTTCTCCTCGGGCCAGTTCGCTGATCTTAAGGAATTGCAGGTATGGGGGTTGATGATGAGGATGTCGGCGAGGTTTATGGCGGCGAAGAAGGGGCGAAGGCAGAGATGGAGGTGAAGTTGATGAAGAAGTTCGCTCATGGAGCAAGTTATCATGGGAGGGGCGGGGATCAAAGTGGTGTGGGATTCCGGGGTCAAAAAACTGGGACGACTATCCCATCGAGGGGGACCTCGGATGTTCCAATTTGTCGATCCCCGAAAGTTCTTTCGCTGACAAATGCCAAATGCCTTGAATTAAAATTTGTAAATGCCCTTCTAGGTTTTTAATCAAGTTGTTCGGGTTGCCCTTCGCATAGAAGTGTTCGCCCATGGGGCGAGGGTTTTTATCGCCGGGCAATGTACTTTATCTTGCCTCCGCACTTATCAATGAATTTACGTTTTATGTTAAGTAATTGATGTGGATTCTTCTTTATTTTCTCGCTTCTCCTCCAATGTTTGTTTATTTTTACTAACACCTTGGTAATAAACTATGATGAATGATCTCATACTCATGGCTTTCGCGATTTTACCCGCTTTGAGCATTCTCGCTTTTATCGACTAGACAGGTCTCGGGACCCAGGTCAGTTTTATAGATGATATATGACCGAGTGCCCAGATTTCAGATAGGGCATGCGATCGACGCCTTACAGTGATATGCACCGAGGTCGACGAGGATAAAGAGATCGAGGTCGCTCTTATAGATGATACGCGACCTCGAGTGTCGACTTTCAGATAGTGCATGGCGACCGAGGTCGCCTAATAGATGATATGACTTGAGTGTCGACTTAGATAGGCGTTGTGACCGAGGTCATCTTATA